>OU026156.1:124250659-124713159 GCA_907269105.1 Volucella inanis | reverse complement strand
ACTATTATTATTATTATTACTATTATTATTATTATTATTATTACTATTATTATTATTATTATTATTATTATTATTATTACTATTATTATTATTATTATTATTATTATTATTATTACTATTATTTTTATTATTATTATTACTATTATTATTATTATTACTATTATTGTTATTATTATTATTATTATTATTACTTTTATTATTAGTATTATTACTATTATTATTATTATTATTACTATTATTATTATTATTTTTATTACTATTACTATTATTACTATTATTATTATTATTATTACTATTATTATTATTATTAATATTATTATTATTATTATTATTATTATTATTATTTTTATTATTATTATTTATTATTGTTTACTATTATTATTATTGTTACTATTATTATTATTGTTACTATTATTATTGTTACTATTATTATTATTGTTACTATTATTATTATTGTTACTATTATTATTATTATTACTATTATTATTATTATTATTACTATTATTATTATTATTATTACTATTATTTATTAGCAAGTAATTAGATTTGCATGATAATATTGGGTCATATAAAGTCTCCGAGGTTTTTTGTCACTAGATGATGTTGGTGTCCATTAATCTGGAAACACTGATCTGATTGTGTCAAACAAATCAAACACATGTTCGTGACATGTCAGGCTGTCTAATTCGTTGCTCGTGTTAACTATTAATATGAGTGAAATATATGAAAAATACGCTATGTGATGCTTTTTTACTATGAAAAAGGGAAAAACCCTGCAAAATCATGCCGAAAAATTTGTGCAATTTATGGTGAGAAAGCTGTGTGAGTGATCAAAAAGTTGTTTTTTCTAAAAGATGCACCTCGCACTGGTCGGCCTGTCACTGAAAAAGTCGATGAAATTTTGTAACCGATGGACCAAGACCAGCACGGAAGCTGTCTGGAGATAGCGGAGGGCATTAAAACATCAACTTTGTGACAGTTTGGAATCATCTAAAATGATAAGGCTACTCAAAAAAGCTGAATGTTTAGGTGCCACATGAATTAGCACAATTAACACAATGACCGAATAACCATCAGTGAAACGCTGCTGAAACGTAACGAAATGGAAGCATTTTTGAAACGATTTATTACGGATGATGAAAAATGGATTAAGTACGAGAATATCCAACGCAAGCGATTATGGTCAAAGGCCGGTGACCGACCACAAACTAACATTTCAAAGCCTGGATTTACGCCAAACAAGGTTATGTTGAGTGTTTGGTGGAATTGGAAGAAAATTGTCTATTATAAGCTGCTAGAACGTGACTAAACGGTCAATTCGATTTTTTTTTTTTCAAGTATGTGGCGATTGCAGATGGTATCCTCTTGGTAAGTTTGTGGTCCATTGCTCTTTTTATATCGGCATCATTGATTGAGTTTCTGGAGAATATAAGTTTAGCAAAGAGTTTTAATGCAAGCATATCTCTTCGTTCCTCGATGCTTGGTAGTCCTGCTTCAACAAGGATGTTTATAATGGGTGTGGTAGGAAAAGCGTTTATACTTCTCCGGGAAACTTGATGGTACGTAGGTTTTGATGATCTTAAATATTGATTTCGGGTATTATCCGTATACAGGGTGTCCCAGTTTAGCAGTATAATACTTAAGGACTGAACAACAAATTTTATGGCAGGGGGGGTCTATTTTCACTCCATTGCAAGTTACAGCCCATCAAAGTGGCTGACCTCTAATTTGAAGGTGTACCACTTTACACGCTATAACTTCTAAACTAGTACAGATACAAAAATAGTTTTAGATTTCGAAAAGATAATTTAGTAGTGCATACAAGTCTTAATTGCTTTGGGTACATCTGTGCAGCAACAAAAAAGTTATGGCTCGTTAAACTCAAAATTTGCGGTTCCATTTTTTCACTTAAAATGCATTTTTCTTAAAATTTTTACTCAATAAATTTTCTGAAATTTTTATCCTTGCAAAATTTCCTAAAAATTATGACTTCTAATCTGGAGGTGTAACCATTTTAAACGCTATAACTTCTAAATAATTCTGTTACTCTTTTTTTCAATTTGACATTGCAGTGCAAAGGTGTGATAATTATTACCGCTTACTTATCGGGACAAAGAACGACGATGATACAGGATGACTTCCTCGCCATCCAAAACAAAAAAAATTTCAATTCGCGCTTACATAAAAAGCGCAAGCTCGCGTTTATAGTACTCACCTTAGATAAAAATATTCTATGTGAAGGTGATTGGGGCTGATTAGTTTTAGGTTTTAAACTCGTTTTCTGATTTTTTTGACCAAATTTGAGCTATGTATTTACATATTTCTGGTGCATTTACTAAGTTGTTTATACTTTTAAAAGCGAGTGAAATCGGTTCACCAGTCAACCGTCGAATTAAATATCATATTTTAACGGGGGAGGAGTTAGGATTTATAGTTGCCGTGAATTCGGAAAGATTTGGGCTTTACTCTCCTTGCCCTTTCTACGGAATTTCGTATTACATATTTTATACTTTATTAGATTTAGTGTATTTTAATTTTTATTTTTATTTTTTTTTTGAGTAAAGATAAGTCAAAGTCCCACCAAGAACAGTTGGAATAGATTTCGTTTTATAAGGATAGTCTGAAGGATCGAGAAATTGGCTGCAGTAAAGCAAAGCGGCTTCTTTCTTTATATATCTGGATACGGGTTTATCAGAAA
Source organism: Volucella inanis (assembly GCA_907269105.1). NCBI lineage: Eukaryota > Metazoa > Arthropoda > Insecta > Diptera > Syrphidae > Volucella > Volucella inanis. Next base: position 124,710,461 of record OU026156.1, on the reverse strand, counting down.
GATACTCGCGGACTTTCTTTGAAGAAAATCTCGGATTGAAAATTTTTATGTTTGTTCTCGGGCGTATTTTCAATGTAGTGATTATCGGAAAATGGTCACTATTATACAGATTTTTTAAAATTTTCCAAGTAATATTTGGGAACAGTTCGGGTGAGCAACAAGTGGCGTCAACGTATGGTTGGGAATTGTGTGTAGAGAACTGAGTAGGGGAGCCGTCGTTGAGAAGAAGTAAGTTGGAACTAAAAAATAATTTTTCTAATAGTTTATTGTTAGTGGTCCTAGAACCCCATAGTATATTTCAAGCATTGACGTCTCCTCCAAATATGATTGGAAGTTTAACTTGATTGATGATGTCTTCCAAGTCATTATTATTCATTATTTGCTTAGGAGGTAAGTAAATATTTATATGTGTAAACTTAGTTTTAAGCTTAGTTTTAACAGCTAAAACTTCTAAACTTGAGTTAAAGGAGAGTAGTTTATGAGGAAAATTCTTTCTTATTAATAATGCTACACCTTACTTGCTAGTGTCATTGCTTGTTAAACTATGAAAATAACCGTGAAAATTTCTTGAGAAGTACGGTGTATGGTTAAAAGAACAGTGTGTCTCTTGGTGGGATATAATAGCTTCCCTTCCAATCCCACCAAACACTAAACACGACCTTGTTTTCCGTCAATCCAGGCTTTGAAGTCGTCTGTGGTCAGTCACCGGCTTTTGACCATGATCGCTTGCGTTGTATATTCTCGTATTCATTCCATTTTGCATCGCCCATAATGAATCGCTTCAAAAATGGTTCCATTTCGTTACGTTTCAGCAGCGTTATTTGGTCAATTAAATTTCTTTGCGTAAATTCATGTGGCACCCAAATATCGAGCTTCTATGAGTAGCCTGCTCGTTTAAGATGATTCCAAACTGTCATATGGTTGATGTTTAGTGATTCTGCTATCTGCAGACAGCTTCCGTCTGGACACAATCAGATAAGTGTTTCCAGATAAATGGACACCAACACCATCTAGTGACAAAAAACCGCGGAGACTTTTTATAAGACCCAATATATTCAATTCAAATCAATTTATTATGTAGATCGGGCATTATAATAAAACAAAACAGTCTTTTATAATACATAAATTACAATTAATTTCAGAAGAGGTAAATAGTTAAAAAAATATAAATTATTCACAATTTGTATTAAATAATAAAATTTAAATAGAGCCAAAAAGGCCAAGAAAAATAAAATAAAATAAAAAAAGTGTAGAACTAGGGGTGACACAGAGGGGAAGGTAGGCTGAGATGTTATGAGAAGACAGATAGAATAAAGATAAGGAAGTGTGTTCCATAGCCGGGTAGTGTGGATGAAGAAGAGGTGCGAGGAAGGTATATGAGGGTATAATGATCATATGTTCTGGTAGATTGAGAAAACCTAATCTTATCAAACAGATATGCAAGGGATTTATTTTTAATAATTTTGTGCATGAACACACAACATCTAAGGTCGAGAAATTTTTTGAGGGTATAGCCAAGAACGGAGTTAGGTAGAGTGAGGTGTGGTTGTATCGATGAAGTCCGTAAACATACCTTATCATATCATTAAAGGCTACAAGTCACTTATGTTGCGAGATGGAATCAAGCTTACAATAGACAACAGCGTAGTCAATTATTGTAACTCAAATTAGTAGCTACGTCAACAAAATTGAGATGTCTGTCGTTCAGGAATACTGGTGGTATTCCGTCCGTGTCAAAGTGGTGTTTTGATATTAAAATCATTTGTGATATGTTCGAGTTCAAATTAAGTCCTTTACTTACTGACCAGACATATATTTTAGACAAGTCTTCATTTAGTCTGACGACAAGGTCCTCAATTAGTCCAAAAGGTAAAAGTTTGGTTGCAAACTTCCAACCATCAGGAAAAGTGGAAGCAATAACACAAAATTTTATTATATGCGTAAGGGAACTTAGAATATGGGGAAGAAGAACTTTTACGAAGCGGATAAGTATTCTATCTTCTACTATAACATTCGATTTAAGGTTACGTACAATATTGACTATGTCAAGTTCTATTAGGACATCAAATTTAAAGTCGAAACCGGTTGCAAGATCAGGACTAGGCATAAAACGTGATTCGGTTATAGCATTGGAAATGAACGCATTATTAGGTCAACATATACCAGGCATATCTACCGTTACTTTCTTTCCAATTCCAATCGAGCGAAGGTTGATCTATAATCTATAAGAACTTTGTTTAGGCTTTAATTTTGACAGAAAATATCTTTTCTTAGATCTTTTTGTAATGGAGGTAGAGTAGTTAGGCGCACGAGAAAAGATATTCCAATTAAGAGCAGTTGGTCTTAACCTCCATTTAGAATACAGCTTGTTTCATATTTTAATAGCTTGGTGGACTTCATGCGTGAACCAAAAGCATTTTATGTTACTAATTGCGACAGTTTTCAAGGGAACATGTCCATTGAAAAGGTTTAATATCAAAGTTTGCAGCAAATTTACTTTGTCATTCACATTTGAGGCGCAATAACAATTGCGCCAAGGAAGGAGGCCAGCATCAAATTGCAGCGTTGCATTATCTCTGCTTGAAAAGTCTCTAAATTCAAATGATGTTGAAGAAGGGGGACGATAAAAGTCAACGTTGTACGTGCAGAAGATTAAGTCATCGTCGGACATACTAGTTAAAGATAATTGGTCTAAGAAGACATTAGATCGGTTAGAAACCAGTACAACGTCAAGAAGGCTTGGAGGATTATTAGAGAAAAGCGGGTGGCAAAAGAGTGGACTACCGAGCCATCCGCAAAATCGAGCAATTGCTGAGATTTATTGTCATTTTGTTAAAGATCTGCATTTGCTCGTAGGTTGCAGTATACTCGTGGATTTCAGAGAATAACGATAACACATTTTGTGTGGCCATCACCTACTTCCATCAAGATAAACTCAACCACGTTACCTTTTGACTTTTTTAACACCTTACGCAACTCCTCCACCGGTAGTAGTAGTAACTCTGTCGTGAGATGCATACTTTTAGACCGTTTACTGCGTTAGATAAGATAATAATAAAAAAAAACTGCGAAACAAGCAAAGGGAACGAAGGATTGCACAGTCACGTATAAGGAACATTTAAAAACGCAACAACAACTAAAGGAAAGAAATGTGTTAAAGAAAATATTATATGAGAAATTAAGAATAGATGACAAAAAAGAGTAAGTTGAAAAGGTAAGACTAAAAAATGATGAAAAGGAGACATTTGAAAGAGAAGGAGGAGGTACAATAATATAAAATATAATAATATAATCCAATATACATTTTTTAAATTAACATTTTGAGAAGGACTGAGTTCATCAAGATTATTTAAAAAACCGTTTATATTCCATTGAAGAATATTGAGAGCACAGATTAACTAACGTAGATGGTAAACTATCCAGATATTGGAAAATCAATACCGGTTTTCTACTGATCGCCTCTATCCGTGTGACCCTGCCTGTGAATACGTGTCAATTTTCATCAACGGCAATTTGTCTTCCTTTTACACATTTTTCTCGAAAAATGGCCATCCACAATGCATACACGCGTGCAAATCGCTCTTATTATAGTAACTTTACTTGTAAATTGATTTCATTCTACCAAATTCGGGCAAGCTATAAAGATGTAAAAGTGTTGGTAATTCACTTATATTACAGTGTGTTTGTACGAAGTTAAGGGCTTGCAAAAGTATTAGTAGAATTTGGACATCTAGGTTAGTTCATCTATGATTGAGAGCCTTGTCAGATAAACATTGGTTCCACGATCTTGTTTTATATGAATTAAAAGAAGAGTGGTTTCCAATGCTTGGATTGTATTACAGTTTTATTGCATCGTAACATCATTTTCGTCAGTGGCTTCAATATAAAAATTGTTATTTGCTAAATGTGTTTGTGTAACAGTTGATTTAGGCGAGGATACGAGAGGAGTATTGGTAAGATTATTATTTGCGTATGTGGTGGAGAGATGATTATTTGTTTTGTCGTAGGTATTTGAGGGAGGTTGTGTTGAATTATAATTGTTTAGCAGAATTTGTGTAACAGATGATTTATGCGCGAATACGAGAGGTGTATTGGTAAGATAATTATTTGCGGGTGTGGTTGTGCATTTATTGGCAGTATTGATGTTTAGAATGGGTAGTTTTCGGTATGGGATGGAGAAGGTTTATTGTTTGTTTTTGCAACCTGTTCGGCAAATGATTCTGTTGACGGTTGATTATGGCTAACTTTTGTTGATTATAGATTCTCTTGCTTTCTGCCATTGTACATTTTCTCGCAGTTTTAATTGTTATTATTTCTTTTGCTTGTTTATATACTGGACAAGTTCTAGATGATGATGAGTAGGGGAGGGAGTAATTTGCGCACATTAAGCGAGTGCATGGTTCGGGTAGGTGAGGAGGTAAATTGCAAGATTCGTATTTTGGATTTCCATTTCAGCGTCTCGTTGTATAGCCAAGAAGTTGGAAACTTCGACAATGCATTGGATTCGGTATATATTCTGTGATATTTGCTGTGTAAAAGCCAGTATTTTCAGATTTGGGTGGCTGATAAAGGTCGAATGTGATGCCCTTTGCTTTCCTGCTTCCCCTCCTTCAAAAATTTATAAATTTTTGTTACTCCTTGTGACATCATTTCACTGACGATTTCTGTTACAGAAACATTCATTAAGCACGTTGCATAAGCTACGCCTTTAGATTAGTTAAAGAGATCGTGTAGTTTTACTGCTACTGGGCAGACACCAGCGAGATTTTTGGCTTTAAGGAAGAGATCTGCAATCTTTTGTGATCTGATAAGGACAGTGGGCTTCCATCGCGAAGTTAGGATGTATTTTCATAATCTTTACTTATCATATCAATGGCTTCTTTAAAAAAAAGGGCTAACGGATGAAATGGGCTTTTCACCATTTTTTGGAAACATTGGTATACTACGTGGGGTGAAAAGTAACCTCCTTGACTGCAAAAAAGATTATGGTGCCTTGAAGTCCGTTCATATTTAGACAGACATGCCAAATTTCAGTGCGATACAGTCTTTAGTTTTGTTTTGACAAAAACGATTTTCGTTCTCTCATAAAACATTATTTATTGAGAGGCAAAACATCGAAGGAAACAAAAGAAAAGTTGGATAAATATTATGGGGCTAATGCTCCCTCAGATTAACATACACCGTCAAATATTGGTTTTAAGAGTTTCGTGGTGGCCGCAACTCCACTACCGATCAAGTCTGCAGCGGCAGGCCCTCCGATGCGGTTACAGAGAACAATTTTAAAAAAAATACATGAAATGGTGTTTACTGACCGGAAAGTGAAGGTGCGCGAGCTAGCAGATATCACAAAGTACTGAGCGCACACGCCATATTTTGGGCAATATTCTGCATATGAAAAAGTTATTCTGCCGCTGGGTGCCGCGCATACTCACTCCTGACCAATTGCTGATGCGGAATCGGGCGGACTTTTGGCGTCGATTGGTAACTGTTGATGAAAATTGGATCCACTATTACACACCAGAAAACAGAATGAGTGCCCGGCAATGGGCTGAAGCCGGCACAAGTGCTCCGGAAATGGCCGAGGGAGGCTCGATGTGTCGGAAAGGTTATGGCTTCGGTTTTCTGGGATTGTCATGACATACTCTTCGTGGACTACCTTGAAAAAGAAAAAACTATCAACAGCGAGTATTACTGTGCATTATTGGAGCGATTGAAGGCCGAAATTTTGCAAAACAATGCACCGGCGCACAAGAGCATCGCAACCACGGCTAAAATCAATGACTTACGACTCCAATTGCTGTCGCATCCACCGTATTCGCCCGATTTGGCTCCCTCGGACTATTATCTTTTCCCAAACCTCAAAAGATGGCTCATCAATAAAACATTCAGCTCACGCGAGGAAATCATCGACGCTACGGAAAAGTATTTTGCAGACCTTCCAGAAAAAGGGGATTTTATTGAATAACAAAAAAAAAAAAAAAATTCATTCCCAAGGAAGTTACTTTTCACCCCACCTAGTAGTATGTCTTCTTGATGCTATCAATGAGAGATATTTGCTTACATAAAGATTATGTAAGATAAGATGTTAAGATCACCAATTGTTACTAATGTTTGTTTTTTATCAATTTGGTCAACATTGTGCCTAAATTTTTTAATGAATTCGTTTGCATTAGGTCTAGGCGGTCTATTTACAGCAAATATTGTAATTTTAAGTGAGAACCCTTATATGGTTACTCTAATACATATTGTACATCATTTATTTTTGTCTCTGCGTAGTCTATATCATCTTTTATGAAAACCATTAAACTCTCACCTTCTCTATCAATTCTATTATGGGGTACCGGCTTATGAAATCCGTTTATTGAACGAACTCACTAACACTAAGTTAAAACTATTATTATATAACATATAGGGTTTTCTAATAACGACTTCACAATTTTTTTTTTTTTTTTTTTTTTTAAATGGAAAATTATTTGAGATATTTCAAAAACTTTATTGTTGGCTTAAAGTACAATCAAAACATTTATGAATGGAACTCGACTTCGTTCATATGGCCACCGGTCGATTCGTTGGACCCAATTTTCAACGACTCGGCCACAGATTTCAGCCGAAACGACCAACGTCGTCGGCGTGTTGGCATAAACCAATGACTTAACGTAGCCCCACAGAAAATAGTCAAGCGGCGTTAAATCGCACGGACGAGGCGGCCAATCGACTGACCCATGTCTTGAGATAACACGCTCATCATTGTAGCGTGTGCTGTGTGGCTTGTGGCACAATCCTGTTGAAACCACATGTCGTCCAAGTCCATATCTTCCAACTCGGGCCAAAAATAATCGGTGATCATGGCGCGGTAACGCTGACCATTCACAGTAACGTGACTATCGTTATCGTCGACGAAAAAGTATGGCCTAATAACGCCGCCGGCATGCAAACCGCACCAAACAGTTATTTTTTGTGGATGAAGTGGTGATTCATGAAGCACATGTTGTTTTTTTTTGGCGCATCTTCTCCAGAAACCAATCGGAGAACGTAGCTCGATAGTGTACTTTACCATGATGAAAATGATGAGTTTACTGAATAAATTGACAGTGACAGTTTGATGATTAGTGAAAGAGTGCGTTGTCAAGTTGTCAAATCCCTATTGGAAAACCCAATATATAAAAAAAATATGAAAATGCATTGATTTGTTGGGTATAGTCCCTTATATATTCTTGGGATTCTAAATTTTTAAATTTAATTTCTACGAATTCATTTTCTTCATTTAATTCTTCCATTAGCGTTATATGACTGTGGTGAAAACCAAAATTACTGTTTAAACAATTTTTTCAACTTTGAGAGTTGAATTGATTTCTACTACAGCATCTTCCTCATTTTCCTTCGCGAGAACTTTGTTGTTTCTCATCCACATATTCCTAGTTAACCGTTCTTGCTTACTTTGAATTTGTTTCTCTATTAATATGTTTACATACTTTTTCGTACGTTAATGTAGCTTTGGTTTTCGCCACTTCTGTCATTGCAATTTTCGGTTGCTTTCTTGAGAAGCACACTGAGGCATTTAAATTTCTTCGACGTCGCTTTCATTAATGTCCATGCGTTGTCGTATGCATTTTCGTTAGTTTGCATCAAAGCGCATTTAAGGGGGTAAATAGGTGTAAGACGGCGTATTCCACCAAGCCACCAAATTTGTTGGTGCTGCCAAGCAACGTCCCTCATATTCCGACTCCCTACCGCCCAACTGAACCATGGGTCGCAGTTGACTAGCCTGACCACCTGTGGAAGACCAGCGGCACCGCTCATTTGTCCTTGATCATTTCTTATCAAAATGAAGGAACGCCTCTGGAGGAATGAAGCAGTTAAAGTTTACACTCCTGATAAAGATAGTTGGGGTTGTGCCCAGTGTTAGTGTCAGTGACAACTTAAGTTGTATTGATCATATAATCGATGTCATCAAAAAGGCTGCGAAATATCTAGGTTTCCTCAAGCAATGTAAGAAATATTTCACCCCCTCTGATCTGGCCTTAATATATAATGCATTCATCTGCCCAAAATTAGAGTACAAAGCCCACATCTGGTCAGGTGCTCCTAAAATAACGCTGCACCTGCTAGATAGGATTCAAAACCGTGCACTAAAACTTATAGCTGATACTAATATCAGTCAGTCAGTTGACACCCTTGAACACCGATGTTATGTCTCCTGTCTCACTTTTTATCCCTTTTTCCATCGCCAGTAGCATTCCGCACCTTCAAACCTCTAACCGTAACACCAGTCTCGCTATGAATGCTTATTAGTATAGTACCTTCGGACGTACTCTGGAATATCGTGATTATTTCCTAAGCCGTACAACTCTTATAGAATGCCCTTCCGAGCTCTTCACTTGATATTCACTCGCAAACATTTAAAACCAACTCACATCGGCAATCTCTCTTTCCTTCCCTAACTTGTCTTAGTCCGCACTATGTGCAAACACCTTAATTCCCTTGTGCGTGCGCCAATTATAAAAAAAACACCACGGGTTGGCCTTGATGTAGTGGTATATGCATAGACTCCTCAAGCAGAGGGTCGCGGGCTCGAATCCCGTGCAAGGCAATTCTCTGAAAAAGTCTTTATAGAATTTGTATGTAGTTATATGAAAATCCCGTCGGCATCAACTCTGCCATAAAGGCATAACACTGATGTTGGAGTGGTTGCTGGCTGGGCTAAATGTAACGAACTAACAACTAACACGTACTAAGACCCACTGGTTGAGGATGCACTGGCTCGTCCCGTCAAGTTTGACAACCACTTCTAGGAAAAATATCGAAACCAAACACACCTGAGTTTGAAACTACTACATCACCCGCCCCTAAAAGCCAGTAAAAAGGTATTCATATCCCCTTGGTGCGCGCGCGATATTAATAAAAAAAAAAACGAGTACATATATTGATCTAGCTAAATGTGCGCAAAAAATTTGTTGCAACTCCTTCAATAAATAATATTTACATTTTTGGAAATCACTCATCTTTTTTCAATACACACTAGAACCACTATCAAACAAAATAAAACTGTAAACAATAACATCTACATCGTGCTATTTCACGATGCTATGTTTGTATTTATTTGCGCAGTAAAATTTATTCACAAAGCATTTCGCAACGTGACGCAACGTGATGATGCCTGTGTTTGCATTCAGGAATATTTGCAGATGCACAATACAACTTTGGTAATAAGCGAATGTGTTTCGATTTATTTTTTTTTTTTTGTGCCCAGTAGTAGTACATTTATTATGCTTAGTGTGAATAAAGCTAAATTTTCTTCGTGGTAGTAGTGCTTGAATAATAAACCTGTGTTTTGCGGTTTTAATCAAAGGCGGACAGATTAAGACTTTTTTTATTTCTTTCTCGTGACTTAAACGAATGAACAAAAAAATACGCAACGGGGCGTTCATCAGACGATGAATAATAACTAGCAGTCCGCTCCCGCATACAAGCGGAGGGGATGCTCAAACTGCAAGAAGTAGCACCAACCACTGAGATGACAGCAAAACGGAGAAGTGAAACTAAACCAACTCCTAACATAGCCAAACGCCTTACCCTATCAGCTTCATGTGAAAAACTGCAGGATGGAGTATGAGAGAGGGAGAGCCTTTAGATTACGACGAATACCCATACGTCTCCGACGTTGGGAAAGGGCTTTATATGTGAGATATAAAAAGTTTTGCGTATCTCGCAGACTCTGAGTCTGAAGACGAAGAGGAAGAAGTAGACTCTTAAAAAAATACTTGTGACATGTAATGAAACGTAAGGTAGCTGAACATAAACCAGAGAGTGAAAAAAAGCTAAATTAAGTTCTGGAACATGTATGGAATACTGAAATTTCAAGGGATATTACTGAACTTCTAATAAACTTGATGCCTTCTAGAATAAAAGCGGTTATAACCGCCAAAGGATGAGCGATATTTTTTTGGCAAAGGTGGCATATCTAAACATCTTATATACACATACATAAAAAATGCATCGTTTGATTTTGTTAACCAATGACTGTACTAAAATATTTTAAAAAAAATAAGAAAATTAACTGGATTTTCTTTCTTTGCTAATATTTTTTTTTTAAACATTCAATAAACAGATGGAAATTAGATAGAAATACTTATAAACTACTGCGGAGTACTCAACAAAAATTTCATTTCATTATAAAAATTATTATCGTAGTTATTAGTTTTTCAATCATTTTGATATGGTGCGGTTTTTATGGCCGCAAGTGTAACTAAGTCCTTTGAAAAAGCACGACCACGGCATCAGAAAATTGTTGCAGCTCCAAGTGATGAGGCAAAAGTGTAATATATGTGGAAGCTTTAAAGTTTCACAATTTAAGGTGTGGTTTTCCATTCTCTGAATGGAAACCTTTCAAGAATATTCTGTGAAAGTTTAAGATGAATCGGAGCAAATCTTATGAAGTTACAGCTGTTTTAAAAATTCGTTAACGTTTTAATCCGAATTTTTTAGTGTTCAAAATTTTAAAGCGTTTATCCCAAAACTCACGTTGTCAAATTCGGTGCTCCTCATAACTTCAAAACTACTGCACCGATCCTTTTGAGGTTTTGATCACTATTACATTTACGAGGTAACGCTGGAGAGTTTTTTTAAATTTGTTAATATTTTTTATTTTACAATAATAAATTGACCGATTTTTTCGAAAAATTGCGTTTTTCACTTCAAAATTAAAAATTTAAAAAACCCTCCCAACGTTATCCTGTAGAGCAATGATCTATATCTAACTCCAGTTAAGCATCACAAATGAGGCAAAGCTGTCTCTGGAAAATCTAGAAGTTCCTCTTAAATTGTTTGAGGATGTTTTATTTTTCATACTGTGCAGAAACTGCCGCGTCAAGGTCAAGGTCAATGTGAATCTCATATAGCGTCTTATGTCGACTATCCGACATACAGGGTCCTAAAAGATTTCTTGGTACTGAAGGCAACCACCATAATTAGGCCTGCCTCAATTAAAGAAACACACGTGGGGCATTGTTCGCTCATATAATCCCATAATTTGCAAATGTTTAATGTGTCAAGGCTCGCAATCGATTAGAAATTGTTACAAATTCAAGGCTTTGACTCCAAAGAAAAGGCAAGAAATTGTTAGGAGAAACAGACTGTGTTTTAACTGTCTTTCAAATGCGCATATCACGTACCATTGCACAAGCACATTCACTTGTTTAATGTGCAAACTCAAACAACATTCGTTATTGCGCATAAGCAATCCTGCTAATGAAATGCATGTTAATGAACCGCTTTTAAATGTGGTCAATCAGTCGCCACCTCAATCTCCCTCCTCTTCCGCCCAACACACATTGGAACCTCCTCAGTGAAAGTGGAAAACATTTCTACCACACTCATTAGCGGCAAGCGGAAGAGAAGTATGTAGTCCAGCTTCCGTTCATACAAGGATTTCGTCCAGTATTGGGTTCCTTCCTTAAATCAGCCCTCGTTAGTTACGGACAATTAGAAAGACAATTTCAGTCGAACACATCATTCAACATGAAATATAGAAGGGTTCTTGATGAATACAAGGAGCTAGGGCACATGAGGGAAGTAGACCCCACGACACACGTAGGACAAAAGCATTACTTTATTCCTCTTCACGCCGTGATGAAGGAAGCTAGTACCTCTACGAAACTGCGCATTGTTTTTGACGCCTCTTGTAAAACATCTGACCGTACGTCACTTATGACTTATGACATCGTCGATCATATTTCCCGGTTCAGGAAAAATAAAATAGGGTTTTGTAGCAGACATTACCAAAATGCAAAGGTAGATTTAGGTTATTCCCGAAAACTTTGACTACCAACTCATTTTTTCCAGAGATGTTGAAAGTGAAGAGTTCAAAACGTACTGTCAGTCAGTCAGTCATATTTGGCGCCGCTTCGGCGTCATATCTAGCCGTCCGTACTCTTCAGCAACTCAACACCGATAAAAGAGATGATTACCCAATTGCATTCACCATTGAAAACAAAAATTTGTACGTGAATGAAATTATACATGGGACAGGTTCAGAAGATGAAGCCATAGAGATGCAACGCCAACTTACTACACTGTTTAGACGTGAAGGTTTCCCATTAAGAAAATAGACCAGTAACAGTAAAAAGCTACTAGCAGCCGTTCCAGTGGAAGATACAGCGGTAAAAGTGCCGCTTGAATTTTAGGGAAATTTAAAAACATATTTGAATTTAAAATCAGTCTTCAAGATTGGGATAGCGAGATCCCAACAACAATCATTGATAAGTGGTACATTTTGAAGAAGGAATTTAGGACGCTTAACCACATCGAGATTCCCCGCTGGATCAACATAACCAAGGAATCACTGTTTGAAATCCATGGGTTTCGCGATGCATCCGAAAAGGCATACGCAGCAGCCACTTATGTGCGAACCAGTGATTACATATCCCACACAAATCTTCTTTTGGCAAAAACAAGGGTCGCACCTCTAAAAAATAATCATTGGCACATTTGGATTTGTGTGGAGCCGTATTGCTAGCACAATTACTGAAGCACATCATGAGGACCATGCAATTCAAAAATATTTGCGTGGTGTGATTCACAAATCACACTGACGTTGATTAAATCAGCTCCATACCTACGTACAACATTCGTCGCCAACAGGTTAGCAGATCCCAAACATTGGAACTATGTCCCATCCAAGGATAATCCAGCGGATTCAGAGTCTAGAGGACTTTATCTAAAGGATCTTTTGAAACATCGTCAATGGTGGCATGGTCTTGCAAACCTTTAATGAGCAAGAATATCCATCAGTCGATATTCCAGCCACGGAAAACGAAATAAAATTTGCCAAGGTATTGACGTCTAAAAATTACTTCATCGCATCTGGGTACCATATAAACAATTCTTTTCAGCTCAGTGTTTATTTAACCGCTGTCGAATCCAACGAACTCCTCATGAGGTTCTCCACATTACAGCAACTTCTGCGAGTTACGACTTACGGGCTCAGGTTCATAAACAACACAAGGTCGAAATCAGCGAGGTAGGACCACTATGCGTGTTTGAAATTTCTGCAGTAATTACCATGACACAACATGAACTCTTCGCTAAGGAAATTCTTGAAATCACCAAGGGTGAAGTGGTCCCCAAGGGTAGTACATTGTGAAGATTTTCTCCCAGAACTGACGACATCGGGATCTTGCTTGTCGGAGCCCGATTACAAAACGCTGATTTGCTCTACTCACATTGACATCCGATTATCCTGCCTTAGCAAAACGTCCTTAACGTCCGTTATAACACACGATGCCCACATAAGATCACTATATGTTGGGCAACAGCTTATGATGGCAACACTGCGATCCAATAATTGGACCTTACGGCTAAAGTCCAATTTTTTAATTCAATTCTTTATTGATATCATAATTAACATTTTGATATAATTATCTGCAAAGCCTTAAGGGTTATTTGCAGAAGACTAGTTACATAATGTTTATAATCTTTTTGTTCTACTTGAGTTGAGTTAAATATACAATACGATTTAAATTCCAAGTTTACATTTTGTATACGATATAAAAGATTCAAAAACATAAGAACAAAAAAGTGAATATATAGATACATATGTTGATATGTCATTCTAAGTTCAAAAAGTACTGTTTCGTTATTTTCAATAAAAGAGGTTTTATAGTAAAAGGTTTCTGAAATCGCTTGGAAGTTCATAAAATATTTTCGGCACTACTACTTCATATCGTCTTCGTCCGTACTCATTCCAGTGTAGCGGGGTGTTATATCACTCTTGTTATCTTATTCGTGTGTTGAAGTTATGTTGAGCTGGTATTTTCAAAATTAAGAAATAATTCGCATCTTATACAGTTGTTCGATGTTAAGCATTTTCATCTTATTGCTGATCTGCTGTCGGTCGTGACGCTGCCCTGCTTTTGCACGGACTATTAATTTCTGAATTTGTGTTTGTATTTGCTGCAGTGATCGAATCTGAGGCGCATTTACCCACACTACTAAACCATGTCGTAGATGAGATTTTACTGGTCCAAAATAGCTTTGCCTTAGAACCTCCACCGTGCAAAAATTACTGAAATAAAACTTCGCCAGTCAACTTACGCACTGTTTCGTCTCAAGCGCTCTTATCTGGCAGCTCCATTTAAAATTGTAGTCCACGATAACCCCTAAATATTTATAGGTTGACACATTTTGAATAAAAGTTTCGCATCCATCATCTTTTTGTAGTTGGTTGGTTGTATGGTTCTCTACATGCAGGGTATCATGCGTTTTTATTATTATTGTTGTTTTTTTGGATATGTGGTGGGCGTATGTGCATTATTTTTGTTTTCTTTGCGTTGACGACGAGACCATGATCATGACTCTAAGCTGTAACTGCATTGAATTCCTCTTGCATTATTTTAATTGCCGTTTCTGCACATTTATGATTGACATATTATTTTGACATATGACATATTAGATTTGCCGAAGTGCAAAAAGTAGATCATTTACATATACTATGAAAAGTACAATAATGACCCGAGTTTTAATCCGTGCGCCACTCAATACAGTGTATTCTCCGAATCGCTTTAGTGTTCTTTAATTTTACCTTTAAAGTTACGGTTTTTTATGTAACTTTTAAACCATCTCAGGATGATTCCTATCACGCCGATTTTGTCCAGCTGCCGTAATATATTCCTGTGACTCAGGGCATCGAACGCCTTTTTAAAGTCGATGAATAAGACAACCGTATTATGGTTTCTGTCTAAGCTGATGTTTATTTGGTTGGTGAACTCACCTAATTGTTGATTTATACTTCGCTTCACCCGAAAGTAATTTGACTGACATCAAGTTAAACTATCTAAACAGATGGCAGCTGATGAAGTTAATCCAGCAACAAACGTTTCCAACACTTTGGCGACTGGGTAGAGTTAAAGCAACGCATTCAAGTACTAACGGCAAAATACGAGTTGTTACAATCAAGACAGCAACAACAGTATTAAAGCGTCCTATATCCAAACTTTGCTCTATTCCTATGAAAAATGAATAAATAATCACATACACACAAACTTTCATTATCCGATATAGTCGTACAAATATCCAATAACTGAATTTAATTGAATTAACCTAACTTAAGAATTATGGAATTAACCACACCTACATTTCTTTATGTTACATGTACCCATCCGTCAACGAGATAAACGCCAGGAACAACAGATGCACATTAATATAAGTTGAAGAATGCAGATGACCTTCTGTGAGAACCTCCTTTCGACCACGTTTCTGGAGGCCCGGCACGATGTTGCAGCACAACATGAACCCACTCCTTTTGCCGTCGGAAAACAATGCAATTTTAGAATAAAAAAAATAAAAAAAATAAAGTAATGCAATTTCCATCGGCAAAAAGCACAAATGACATGACAGCAGTCATGGGAATTTGGGTGCAAAGAAGAGAAGCGAAAAAGAGATATATGATAAAATTCTATGTTCTGTCTAGCCCTTACTACTACAGCCTATTGATTAGCACGCACATCACACCGATCCGCATAAGCATAATTAGTTGTGACGTACGTGCGATGTTTTAAGAGATCAAGAAGTGCGAGGTGGGGTGTTGCTGGTGGAAACTCTGTACGCAGACGATTTATGAAAGCAGAAATGAAGATGACACCTATGGTGGCAGTGCATGAATCTGAAAACATCACGGAACTTGAGGTTGATGACTGCAACACAGATTCACGGTGACCGAAACTGCGGCTAATTGAAATTTGGAAATAAAAAAATTACATTCCCAAATCAACTATCGCGGTGCACAGACCTCCAAATATAATTCCAAAAAAACATTTGTTTTTTGTCAGTTCATTTCACAAGGTATGTTGTATCATTGCGTACAATCTACCTTTCAGAAATCCATGATATATGCGACTTGCATTGAAAGAATTTAGAACTTCATATAAAAAACTATTGGACATTTTAGGTATGTGAGAAATGCTTAGCAATGAGACAGTAGTTAGTTACTTCTTTCAATGATCCTTTTTTGTGAACAGGATTTATGAATAGGAAGGAAAGTGGGTACGAAAGATTGGACGCACACTTTTTAAAAATATTGCTGAGAGCCCGTCTGGACTCTTCATCATTAAGATTATGGAATTTTTCTTCGAATAGGGGTAGGTTCAAAAGGTTGAGAGAGAGGCGCCTATGGGGAATTTGGGAAAGTACTTGAAATATATGGGGTCAAGTACAAAGTTGTCTTCAAATATTGTATAAAAAAGTTTTCACCACACGAAAAATTAAAAAAAAGCGGAGTAAAATGAATAGCGTATCAATTTTATTGTGTCTTTTATCCCCAAAAGGTATGCAATATACTGGGTCCTAATTACAATCATTTATACTGGGAATTTTCTGCATATCATTATTATTGGAAATGCAGTGAATTACTAAGGTTTTACATTTCCCCCTTTTACATATATTATATTTTACATTGTCCTATATTTTATTACATATAATTAATTATTTCAATTGTAATCTCGAACGTCCTGCCCGTCCGTGAACATAGTTCTCAATGTGTTTCGACCCTTAATTTCGTAAAGTGTCTCTGCCTTCATGTTGGTGCTTTCTACGTTTGTTTGGATCATCTTGTGCTGTGTCTTGTGTTTATTGTGTTGATTGCCGAACCGGTATAATGTGTAGTGTAAGTGTTGTGTTGTTGTTGCGTCGAATAAAAAAAAAAAATATTGAAAATTGTAAGTATGGTGTGTTGACTAGGTAATTTAGAGTACAATAAATTGACAATTATTTGAGTATGCCTTATGGGGTCAATGGCCATAGTTGTTGCAACTGTGCATCGTATTTGTCAATGAAAGTTGCTCATCCTTCTTCTTCTCTTTTTCGTGATCGTAGTACGTGTAGGAAGTTTGTAAACGATTTGGATTCTCGTGAAGTGTCGTGTTGTCCTTGAACTCCAATTTGCGGAGAAATTGTGTGCGAGTGAAATGGTTACGCATGTGTTTGCTTGTGTGTAAATGGATGTGGTTTTGTTGATGTGTTGTACCAAAACAATAAATTTTAGAACTTTGTGTGTTGTACTTGCCGTCGGCATTCTGAGTTTTGTGATTTGCCGTTGGCATTTTGAATTTTGTGATTTCCTGTTGGCATTTTGAAGATTTTGTATGAATATATTTTATGAACATTTATTATTGTTGATTTTTATTGTGTATGTTTTGTAAGAGTTGATAAGCGATTAAATTAATTCGTCGTCTTTATATGTGCTGTTGGTCGGAAGTAAACAAATTTTTGTGATCGGTCGTTTTATTTCTCCATTCCGTGTTTTCAACCTGACAACCCGAACCAGGTTATCTGTCCCAGGATACGTGCTTATGACGCGTGCTAAACTCCATTTTGTGGGGGGTAGGTGATCATCCTTGATCAGGACTAGATCTCCTATCTTGGGTTGCTCCTCAATTTTGTGCCACTTTTGGCGCTGTTGCAGACGCGTTAAATATTCAGCTTTCCACTGCTTCCAGAATAGCTGTTGTAATTTCTCGAGGCGGTCTCATCGTTGTTAATGTCCGCTCTTGATCTCCGCTAAGTCAGGTTGAGGGATTGAGTTTAGAGGTCGTCCAACAAGGAAGTGTCCGGGAGTGAGAGCGGTGAAATCGTGAGGATTGTCGGTCATAGGACACAATGGTCTCGAATTTAAACACGCTTCTATTTGATGCAGAAGCGTAGTGAGTTCCACAAATGTGTAAGTGTAGGTGCTGATGATCCTTTTAAGGCGGGGAAGCTGAAGGAATAAAATGCCACTCTATTCCTTCTTTGGAAATCGTTTCTACCACATCCTTCCAATCAAACTTCGATTTCTCAAATGACTTCTTCAATTCCTTGTTGGCTCCCACGAAGTTCGTCCCATTATCGCTAAATATATGCGAACATAATCCTCTTCTCGCTGTGAATCGTCGTACGGCTGCAATAAATGCGTTTGTAGTAAGGTCGCTCACCAATTCGACGTGTATGGCCTTGGTAGCCAAACACACAAAAATGGCAAAGTACGTCTTGAATATTTTGGCCCCTCGTCCTTTCCATGACTTTACTTTGATTGGACCTGCGACGTTTTAGCTCGATACCGAAAGCAGATGGTGCAGCTATGTAAATATCCCTTAACACAATTTTTAAATTTAAGAATCCAGTACCTGTTGCGCAAGTATGCTGTGGTTTGCTGTAGTCCTCCATGAAACGTTCGCAGATGAGCATAAGCAATCAAAAACTTTGTGAAATGATGATTTCCTTTGAGTATGATTGGGTGTCGTTGATGAAATGGAAGATCCGCCTGTTGCAATCTACCTCCGACTCGCAAGATTCCATCAGAGTCCGTATAAGGGCAGAGCGAGCTTGGGGCTTTGGCTTTCACGTCGGGAGTGAACATGTCTGCCTGTACAAGCTTTACGGCGAACAGTGTGGCAGAATGAATTCCGACTGGAGAGAGTAAATTACCTTTTCTCGACTCAGGTATGTTTCGTAAATTTGTTATAAATCGTTGACAGTACGCTATACTCCTTATAAGTTTTGTAAAATTAAAGTGTTTTGATATTAGAGTATAAAAATCATTTTTTACCTAAATCCCCATGTGAGCTTTAATTGACCGTTTCTCCTCGTTTGTAGTTAAGCTCGTTGGTTGTTGTGGACATTGAAACTCCCAAGATTCTCGTAGAAAATCTGGCCCATTCCACCAAAGTTTGTTAGCATGTTAGGCAGAAGACGTTGTTCCTCTGGATGCTATATCCGCAGGATTCATTTCACTGGGAATGTGCTTCCAGCTTTCTATTTTCACCAGTCGTTGTATTTCGGGTACCGGGTTGTTAAAAAAGGTGGCCCACTTAGTTGGAATAGCAGCAATCCACTCAATGGTTGAGTTCGTCCACGCATATTGCTTCACATCTGGAAATCCTAAAACCTTAGAAGTATAGTCCAGCAGTGTTGCAAGAGTAACAGCTCCACAGAGTTCTAGTCGTGGCACTGTTTGGGTTTTTACAGGAGCGACTCTGGTCTTAGACATAAGCAACTGTACATGGATGACGTCGTTGGAATCGAGAACTCGAAGGTATATAGCGGTACCGTATGCCTTCTCGAAAGCGTCACTGAAACCGTGTAATTCTAGTTCCTTAAGAGTGCTGTGCGTGTGGATCCATCGAGGGATACGGATTTTTTCAAGTTGCGGCAATTCCTCACGAAAAGCGTTCCACTCCTTCTTCAACTCCAATGAAATAGGCTCGTCCCACTTCAGCTCGCTACGCCACAGTTTCTGCACCAAAATTTTGCCCTTGACGACGCAGGGTGAAATCCATCCTAAAGGGTCGAAGAGCTTAGCAATGGTGGATAGAATTGTCCTTTTTGTTGGGTCAGCACCGTCGAGTTGAATGTTCTGAAAAGAGAGGCTATCGTCTACTGGAAACCACTTAATTCCTAAGGGCAAAGAAAAGGCAAATTCCCGCTGATCTAAAGGTATTTGATCCAAAACTTTGTTGGAATTGCTTGCTCATTTCCGCAGATTGAACCCTCCCGCGGCCAGCAAACTGATAACTTCATCATGCCTCAACACTGTTTCCTCAACAGTATCAGCTCCAGCGAACAGATCGTCTACATAAGTGTCTTCTAGTTGAGCAAACCTACGCAAGGCTCCTTCCTTCGAGGATCCGAGCCCACGTCTGCTCCCTTCCTTAAATGATAACGATACCTTGTATCGTCCGCTATCCAACTTTTTCGTCGTTGCCTCATAGAACTTAAACATACTTTGTCCTCATATGTTTGGTGAGCCTTAAAGGGTGTTTCTTCCATCTCCCAGAAACGTTGGAGTTGCCGGCTGACACCAATTACTTGAAGGAAGTTCCTTGTGGTTCGACTGGGTTTTTGTACTTTACCCATCAAAATCCACCCAAGTGACGTATTCTGCGCAATGGGTGACTTTGCTTCTTCGCCACGGATGATTTCTGGAAGTACTATCTCGGAGTAGATGTTTTTTCCCAATAGCAGATCGACTTCGGCGGGTTTATAGTAGGTCGGGTCAGCTAGAGTTAATCCGTGTATGTGTTTCCACTGCTTCGGTATTAGCTCGTGGGCCGGAAGAAGGCCAGTCAGCGATTCGAATATTAAGGCTCGGGTGCTGGTTTTATAGACCGAGTGCAGAGACCCCAACCTAAGGTCAACATAGCTGTGACAAGCTCCGCTGCTGAACTTCCCCAACTCGGAAACCTCTACGAAAGTCCGTTTTCCCTTCATACCTAATCTCTTGACTGCCCGATCAATAATAAAGGTGGCCTCTGAACCTGGATATATCAATCCGCGGAGCGTAACGTCTATACCTGAAGAGGATCCTACTTTCACCAGCGCTGTTGCGAGTAACACGTCTACATGGGATTCTACTGCGTGAAAAGTGTTGACCTGTTGTGCGGGCTGAAAAGGGGTAGCGTTTAAGTGTACTGTAGATAAATGGGATTGTGTGGGGGTGTATGTGTGTTGGGTGGTGGTTACTGAATTAGGTGCTGCATGTGTTGTGCAGTGTTGGGTATTTGTTGTGTGTGAATTGAATTGTGAATGTGAAGGGGGGTTAATGTGTAAAAGGGAGTGGTGAAGCTGTTGGCAAAAGTAGCATCGGACTCTGCTGGGACACTGTACTCTGCGTGACTGTATGCCAGACAATTCTCGCATATGCCGATTTTATTCACGATATTCCTGCGAGAAGCGATGTCCATTTTTAAAAACCGGTTGCAAGTCCGCAGTGAATGAGGCCCTTTATTGCACACTTTACAGCTGAACTGACTCTTTTGATGGTGCCCTAGAGATCTTACTGACTCCTATATCTTCCAGTTGACCAACTGCCTCCAATGTCCTAAACCTCGCTTCTAAAAATTCAGTGAAACCTTCAAACTTTGGTAATTCCTTATCTGTCCCTAGCTTTTCTTCCCAAAGTTGTTGTGTTATTGTGGGAAGTTTTTTCACTAAACAAAAGATAAGGATAACATCCCAGTGTTCCACCAGTACATCGAGACTTCAAAGCGTGTTGGCATTCCACTGATGTATCTAGTAATTTTTTCAGATGTGCAGCGGTCTCGTGGCTAATGTTCTCTTGTGCAAAAAAGATTCTCAACAAGGACACGTTTATGGTCATAGCGAGATGTGAGAATGTCCCATGCTGGTTTATAGTTCCCGTTGTTAATGACTAAATGTTGAAGGAGACTCTCGACTTCACCGCCCAAACTAGATTTCAAATAATGCAATTTCTCAACCTCTGTTAGTGCTTTATTCGTATGTATTAAAGATACAAAAAGATCATGAAGTGATCTACAGGATTCATATTCTCCCAAAAAGACTGGTAAATTTATTTTCTGCAATCGATTGATGCTCTTATCGCTATAGGTACTTATATTATCACTTACCGGAGTCTGAACTGTTGCTTGAAGTTTATCCATGCTATCCAATAGCGCTGTTTTGTAGTCCAGGTAATTGTCTTTAATTCTGTCGAAGATTTCCTCTAATTCATTCTCTTTTCCAGCTTCAATTGAGGATATTCCATCGGTGTTATGTTGGGTACTAATCTTGAAATTTTCCTCCAGCACGGCAATCCTGTTGGAGATGTAATTTTTTGTCCTCTCCTTCGGGTATCTCTTTCCAAAATTTTCCCAATCCTTTGTAATTTGCTTTAACAAATTCTTTTGGAGCTTTAGAGCAGTGCTCATTTTTGAAATCAAGTAAAAATAAAAAAAAAAATACTCGTAAGAGAAAAAAAGTTAAAATGGGGGTGTATTTCAACTTACGTATCTTTTAGATTATTTAAATTGCCGGAGATCTGCAGAAAATTGATTTGAAATCGAAACGGTATCCCAGATGTGTGTCGCACAGTTGTAGCGGATATCCCAACGGAGCCTTCGCGGTAGTAACGGACTCAACGGTGAATGTGGTGTTACAAAGTAGTCCAAAGTGAGCAGAACTGTTCACTGGAACGGCAAAATGGTCGAACAACGGAGATGACGGTTATAGCTGCGATTTTACTGCCATATTTTTTTGGCCTTATGTTTTTTAAAACACAATTTAAAAAAAGAAAGAAATTGCACGACGCAGGAATCCGATAAAAAACTTACTGGTAGAATTGTTCTTCACTTTTTGTCTATAGTTTCTTTAAGTAATTGTGTTTTTTTTTTTTTTTTTTTTTTTTTTTTTTTTTTTTTTTTTTTTTTTTTTAAATATATTATAGTTTTATCACACACGTTGATTAATTTACTATGAATCGTAAGGACTCGAAGGACCATGAAAATCGATAAAGGGATTGTTAAATCCTTTATAATGGTCACCACACGAAAAATTAAAAAAAAAAAAAGCGGAGTAAAATCAAAAGCGTCCTATTCATTTGCTTATCAATTTTATTGTTTCTTTTATCCCCAAAAGGTATGCAATATACACCACAGGAAAAACTCTAAAGGTGTCAAATCGCGTGCCTTAGAGGCCAGTCAACTTCTCCTCTAAGTGAAATAATGCAATCTTTAAATTTCATACGCAATAAATTGATTGATTGATTACAGAGATCGTACAGATCCAATTCATTCATTCATTCATTCATTCATTCAAAAAAAAAAAAAAAAAAAAAAAAAAAAAAAAAAAAAAAAAAAAACAGGCAACATATTGCGGCTACGTTCTTCACTTCTTCACTGGTAACTGTCTCCCCAGCATCATCTTCGAAAAAGTACGGGCCAATGATGCCGCTAACCCAGTCACCGTATAGTGACTGTTTTCGGATGTATTGGTTTTTTCGTAAATCTCGTTTGGTTTTGCCGGCTCCCAGAAACGACAATTTTGTCTATGTACGTACCCATCCATCCAAAAATGGGCTTCATCGGAAAAAATCAAATTCGATGACAAATTGTCCTGGCGATCCAAATCCAGTTAACAAACCGGCGACGTCGTAGATGGTCCAAAAACTGAATTGTTGTGTAATTTGGATTTCATAGGCGTGCAAATGAAAATCAATTTTGTGAGGCCCAATTACTGACTTCGGCGATGAATTGAAGTGCCTAACTGGTTTTGAACACTAGGCCCACAGTGGTGATGCATTTGATGATCATGGAGTTAGACCCGACACCGAACGAGTTTCTTCAAAACGCTTCACTATTGCACGAATTCCGCACTCACTATAGCGATTATATTGGCCGAAAAATTCACGACTTTTAGGTTATGTTACTTTTACAGACCGCCCATTTTCGTAATAAGATTGAATAACAAAAATGCCTTGTTGCGTGGTAAACGACTCTATGACCAAAATTACCAAAAATTGTATTGATGTACAATATATATTGTCAAAGATCAACCACATTGAATTCAGTAAATGACAGTAATTGACAGCCAACATCCACACTATCTGTTGGTTCACCCTTTACAAAGGTCTCCAGAGAATATCATGAGGAGCTGCGTAAAAATGATCCACATGTCATGGAGAGAAGTTAATGTAGCCGGAAAATGTTTTCATGTTGTCAAAAACGACCGCAGACCTATGAGTTTATCATCTTTACAGTAGCTCTATTCTCTTGCAAAAAAGTGAATGTGGCTTTTAATCTCGCACTACCCAATGGCTATACGTCTCGGTTATAAGGCCCATTCTCACCTATGGGGCACATTAAGCTAAATCCAAAGGACAGCATAACGGTGCATAAGCGGAGTCTTACATATTATTCCCTCAGTGGTACTGGATATTCTGTTTCACTTGACACCTCTCGATATATTCACCAACAAGTAGCTGATAACGTAGCTATTCGCCTTAAAATAATTACACAGTGGACAAATAAATTATTGACCATCATTACATTCTTAACACACCAGGATTTTCGTAATACTTAAAGCATCTTCCAGGTAGGCGCGTCGCGCAGCTGCCAGGCAGGTATAAAAGTCGAGCATGAGGGCTGTTCGCTTGAAACGCTCTATCTTCGTTAGTTTTGCTCCGATTCACTCAGATTTTGACACAATATGTTACTCTCGACATGTTGTGTATTGAGAAAATGTAAAGTTTTAAGACCTAACACTCTCTTAAACCAACATAATTTTTCACATTTTATCCTATCCTTTTGGAAAACAGTTAGTAGCAAATTCAAATTCACTAACAGCGGATTGTTTATAAACAAATAATCTCTCAGTTAATATTATAAAAGTCGGAAGCCTTAGCAATAATAGTAAAAAGAAAAACAAAAAATAACATTATACAGTCAAATTAATCTAATTTTAAATAATAATTTGTGTAATTCGGATTTAGATAAATACAAAATAAAATAAAAACAAGTTTGAAAAAGTTACCTACTAGATACTACATGATGTCCAAATTTGGTTAAATGTAATTTTAAGGCAAGAAAGTGAGAAAGTTAAAAAATATATGGGTTGAGGAGGCGGTATCATCCCCTAATAGAGTAGAGAAAAACTAATATAACTTAATAAAGGGTTCGTCCACTTTTTTGAAAATTAACATAAATGAGAATTCAATGAGATTTAAAAAATTTCCAATCTTAAAGAGGAATAGAAATGTTATGTAATGTTGTCAACAAGTAAATAACAAAACATGATCTAGTAAAAAGTTATTATTATTATTATTATTATTATTATTATTATTATAAATTATTAATACATAAATAAATTAAATATTAATAAAATTACAAATAAAGCACTAGCTGCTAGGGCTTTCGGCTAGATGAGTTCTAAATATTATTAACTAACTTAATGGCTATCATCAATTTATATACATTTTTTACATTTTCTTCGTTTGTCGTACTTAAAAGGCCTTTTAGGTTTAGGTTAGAGAATTGGTGACAGATTGTATTTACTTGTTGGCAGTCCAAGAGATGGTTTACTGTTAGGATAGATTTTTCTTCACATAGGTGGCAGAGAGGTGGTGATTACTTCGTAAAAATATGTTTATGAGTGATGTTGGTGTGGCTCATTCTAAGTCTTATATAAATTTTTAACATTTTTATTGATACATTCCCTGGGAATAACACTTTCTCGGCAGATAGGTTAAATTCTTTGCATAGATGTTGATACTCGGTCCAGCAAATTTTTTTCCTATGTTTCCAACTTGAGGTGATGTGATTTTTCAGGTTATAGGTGTAAAAAGTGGTGAGCGGTTCCATTAAAGCCGATTTTGCAATTGAGTCTGAGTACTCGTTTCCTTTAATCCCAACGTGCCCTGGAATCCAAGCGAGTTTAACGTTTCCTCTCTTCGCTATAAGTTTGTCACGGATGGTTTCGATGGTGTTAGAAGAGTTATTCGTGTTCTTTATAGCGGTAATTGAAGATAAGCTATCTGTGAATATTATGGTTTTTTTGTTGCAAGTCATATCAATTGCTTTGAGGATGGCGAAAGCTTCGACTGAGAAGATTAATGAAAATGGGGGCAGTAGTCCTTTGGAGATAACAGATCCATTTCCGTCTGTAACAGTTAAAGACGCTCCGTCAGTTGTTTTCGAGCCATCGGTGAATAGAATAGTCCATCCTAATCCTATGGTTTTCGGCTAGCTCGGAAAATAGTGTTTTGTATATGTCGTTGGTGGTTGTAGCTTTAGAAAAGTATCCCAGGTCAATAATTATAGTTTCTTCCGGAAGCATTCAGGGTGGAAACGACGTTTTTTTTTTTGTTCTGGATGGTGATTGAGATGATGCTTTGAACTTTTTTTCCGTCTCAGTATTTTTTTGGCGTTGTCATGGATGGGAGATATTCTTGGAGAGTTGATTTTTTGTAGGACTAGAGAAGAAAGGCAGTCAAACCTCTCAGTAATTTTGGGTAACCCCGCTAGGAGTTTTTCGGAAAGCTCTCATGCTCCTTCTTACCGCTCCGTGGTATGGTGTTGCGATAAGTTGAATGCTTGATTTAGAACATTTTCCGTAAATTGCTAGGCCATAATCAATTTTTGATAAAATGATGGATTTAATGACGTTAATGATAGTGTTGATATTGCAAAAACTATTTTTTGAAGAAAGGTATTTGAAAACATTTACTCTAGAATGTAAGGCTTTTCTTAATATAAGTACAATGGTTACGAAAATTAAATTTGGAATCGAATAAAAGACCTTTTATGCTAGCACAATTAACGTTTTCTATGAACTTATTATTTATATGTACTAATATAGATTTACAGAATCGTATTTTTTTACAAATATGTAATATTTTACATTTGTTAATCGAGATCTTGGGACCTGACATATTGCCCCATTTGGATAAGCAATCGAATATGTCTGAGAAGATGGCTCCCATTGAAGTTAGATTTTTATATTTTGAAAAAAGGACGAGATCATCTGCATACATGATGTGGCAGACCTTGTTGTAACTGTTAATGAATGTAATGTTAATGAATAGAACGACTGATAAAGGGGATGATTGATGATTGTGGGATACCGTTTTGTAGTTGATGAACGGTAGAAAAGACATAGTTGGTCTTAATACGGAAACGTCTATTGGAGAGAAAAGATCTTATATAATTGACAATTTTTGGCCCAACCTTCCATACCACGAGGTGTTTTAAGATAACATGAACACCAATACGGTCGAATGCTTTCTCGAAGTCAATGCTGAGAATTGTTACGTGATTCTTTTCAGAGAGGGTCGAGAAAATAAATTCGTCTAGATGCAGAAGTGCATCAATAGTGCTCCTTCCTTTTTTAAAGGCTGCTTGGTTTTGGTAAATAAGTTTTCTTTTTTTCGAGGAACCAGAAAAGTCGTTTAGTTATTATATTTTCTAAGATTTTCGCAGTGCATGGGAGGAGGGATATAGGTCGATATCCCTGTATGGTGGAGTGGTCTTTCTTCGGTTTTGGTAAGTGGATAATGCTTGCGACTTTCCATATTTGTGGAATGTTACCTTCGAAGAAAATGTGGTTGTATAGGGCCAACAATCTTGTTTTAAGCGCTGAAGGGGCGTTTTTTTATCATTGCGTATGATATACGGTCAAAACCTGGGCCTGTCTCTTTGGTAGATTTTAAACAGCTTTCTAGTTCTATCATATTGATGGGTGATTCAATTAGAATCGAAGAGGCGTCAGTATCATATTGTGGAGGTTGGTCATTCAATACTACGTACTTTTCACAGATAAAATCGTGATGATAATTAGAGTCATTCGATGCGCTTTCCCAAGATTTTGCAAAGAATTCAACAATTAGTTTAGGACAGACGAGGGTGCTGCTCTCAGCCTTAATTGCTTTTATAATTCGGGGAATGTAGTTGCCAGTGAGTGTTTTTATATCGAACCACAGTTTTTTTGGTGTTGAGTTTGGATTAATCCCAGCAGTGAATTTCTCCTAACATACCGTTTTTTGTGCCTTCGCGGCCCTACTGAACTTAGCGTTAGCTTTGCGATACAAGATAATGTTAGAGTCTGTTGGGGATCTTTTAAATAGTCGCCAAGCTTTCTGTTTTTCGTCACGAAGGACGCTTATTTCTTTGGGCCATTAAGGGACGGTTTTGTGGCATGTTTTTTGTTTTGTTTGGGGGATTGCTTCGTTTGCAGCGGACCGTATTGCTATTTGGATGTTAGCCGCTTCCTTGTTTATATTGGGAGAACGTTGTCTCCTAGAAACACCGTTGGATATTTTTGTTTGAAAAAGGCCCCAGTTAGCTTTTTGCAGTATAAATTTTTGTTGGTGTTTTTGGGGAAATGTTGGAACCAAGTGATACAATGGTGGTGATAGGAAAATGGTCGCTACCATGAAGGAAGTCAGAAACAGTCCATGTGGAATTGGGTATAAGAGAGGGAGTTATAAGTGTTAGGTCGATATGAGTGAATGTTTTGTGCGTTGAGAAGTGGGTAGGTCGCCTGTTGTTTAGAATTGCTAGCCTCGAGTTTGCAATGAACCTTTCAATCTTAGAAGGTTCGTGTTGGATGAGCTTTGAGGGTGATTGGTAGGACTCAGTGGCTCAGTTGCTGAGTTGCCCGAGCTTTTTAAAGAGGTCAAACGATTAAGCCGCTGAACAGCAGAGTCGGGATATAAGGTTTGAGAATTATTATGACATGTTTTCATCATCGCTTGGATATGGGGGATTTAAAAAGTATTGATTGTTTTTGATAAGGGTTTGGGTTACTGTAGACATAGGTGAGGTGTTAGATTTTTGAGTGCTGCTAAGTATTGTTTTTGAAGGGTTGGTTTATTGTTTGTTTTTGGAATGGTTTGAATCAATGTCTTTGGGCTTGGTTGAATTGTGTTGAGTATCGAGTGAGTTTATGTTGGGTGAGGTGGATTGAGTATCCAACACAGGTGTAATGGGTTGGCTTGTGGTGTTAGAGAGTGCCTTGAGTGAGGTTATTGCTGAGGTAGAGGTTGTATTAGCTTTCCCCGTAAGGGTGCTCTGAACTTTTTTGTAGAGATCGTGTGGTATGGATATGTTTTGTTTACTTATTGATATGGTTGGGTGGGGTGGAGAAGGGATTGCTGTAGGGTTGTGGCTTGTGCCGGAGAATTTGCCTTGCGGGTTGGGTGTTGCTGTTACTGTATGAGGTGCTCTTTTAGCAACTGTGGAGAAAACAGTGGGAAAGTTGTGAATTGGGTTTTGTACCCGGAATGTTTGTTTTGCTTCAGCCATGCTGCACTTTTTAATGGTTTTTATTTTTAAAACTTTCTTAACTTGTAAATATCGCTTACATGTTTAAGAAGATGGGTGTTCTTCTTGACAGTTGGCGCATAAAACACGAGTGCATTTTTCGGGGCTGTGGGGAGGAAGATTACAGTTCCCACATGAAGGGTTCATGTTACATCTTTTTGTAGTGTGGCCCAGCAACTGGCAGTTTTGGCATCTCATAGGGTTTGGGAAGTATTCGTTGACTTTAGCGTTGTACCAGACAATGTTAACTGAAGTTGGTGGATGGAAAAGTAAATAGGACGAGTCCGGTGTCTACAGTTTTTTTGAATTTAAAGACATTTGTCATACCTTGAGGTTTGATCTCTTGAATAATTTCCGTTTCATCCACGTTGATAAAACATGGCCTATAGACTGTACCTTTTGAAGAATTTAGATTTATGTGGAGAGTAACGGATATCGGATTAGAAAGGGTTTTTTGCTTAAGAAATAGGTCTGCAATTTTTTGGGATTTTGTGAAAACCAAAAGGTTTCCATCCCGTAGTTGAGAAATATTCTCATAGGCCGTACTAATACAGTCAATTGCTTTCTTAAGTAAGAAGACGCTGAAAGATGAGAGGGGTTTTTCTTTGTTGGATGAAGAAATAACAATAAATTTAGGGTTATTGGACTCTGCATGGATTGTAAGCACATTGTGGATTGAATTATTGTTGATTGGCGTACAGCTAAGTTTTTTTCTTTTGCTTTGCTTGGTTAGCGGGTCTATATCAAGTCCACTGAACCAGTTGCCCGAAGGAACACGTAGCCCAGAGGCCATGGAACATTCACTTGTTTGTCACTGTATACCGGTTTTTGTTTACTTCACTGACCTCGGGTGGTGAGACGAAGGAAAAAAAGAGGGGAAAAGAGCAGTACGATCAGCGGGATGCAGTAGAGGAATGTGACCGAGAACTCATACAGACAAACGATGTTATCGCAACGAAAGCTAATCGGTAACTGCAGTAAAAAGTTAGATGTCATCCAGATAACCACTGGGAGCAAACATCTACATACACTATACACTACAACTCGAGCCACGGCCATCGCCTCAAAAAAATAACGCGGCATGGATTGGGTCGAGTTCAAAAATTGACAAATGGAAACAAAATAGTGAAATATTAGGTAGTTACATATGAAGTAACCGATTTTTATGTGGAAAGTTAAACAAAGCTATTTCAAAAATTAAAAAAGTTTATTCCAAAAAATAATCTTCATCCACATCTGTGACAGTTTCCCAACGTTCAACCAAAACAAAAATTACTCTTTTGAAAAACTCGTTATCCTTTCGGGCTAAGAAATCTTTAAAATCCTGTTTTATGGCATCTGGGCTTATGAATTGTTTATTTTGGAGGTAATTGCTCAAACTTCGGAAAAGATGGTAATCGGTCGGGGATAAGCCTGATGAGTAAGGCGGATGAACAATTTGTTGTGCATTATATCGATTTCTCTACAGTAACGTCCTGGACAGCCAAACACAGGAAGAGCTCGCAGAATCTTTGGGTATCACTCAAGCAGCCATTTCAAAACGTTTAAAAGCAGCTGGATATATTCAAAAGCAAGGAAATTGGGCTCCACATGAACTCAAGCCAAGAGACGTCGAAAGGCGGTTTTGCATGTCCGAAATGCTGCTGGAAAGCCACAAAACGAAGTCATTTTTGCATCGGATTGTTACTGGTGATGAAAAATTATCCATTACGACAACACCAAGCGCAAAAAATCATATGTGAAACCCGGCCAACTAGCCAAATCAACGGCAAAGCCGAATATCCATGGCGCGAAGGTAATGCTCTGTATTTGGTAGGATCAGATGGGTGTGCTGTATTATAAGCTGCTACCGAACACAATTAATCCGCTTGAAGAGAGCAGTAGCCGAAAAACGCCCGGAATATGCGACCAGACACGAAGCAATAATTTTCCATTATGACAACGCTCGGCCCCAGTCTTACCCCACCCGCCTTATAGCCCAGATCTTGCCCTTTCTGACTAACATTTGTTCCGGTCGATGCAAAATGCCCTCACTGAAATACGGTTCACATCAGAGCAGAATATCAAAAATTGGCTTGATTCATTCTTGGGTGCCAGCCCGGCGCAGTTCTTTTGGGATGGGATCCACAAATTGCCAGAAAGATGGGAAAAAGTCATAGCTTCCGATGGGCAATACTTTGAATAATACTATTGTACATGTTTTTCTTAAATAAATGTTCAAATTAAAAAAAAAAAAAAAAAAAACCGCACGGATTAAAATATATACCCAATGGAATAAGAAGATATGTAATCATGACACCTCAACAACGATTCTAAATCGCTGAAATTCATTTCTAAAATTGAAATTCTGTTCGCGAAATTAAAAAATCACTTCGTGAAACTTACGGTAGGCATTATCGGCCATCTATCGAATTCTTGAAAAATTTCGAAGTCAATCCAATGAATACTCAGGTCTCAACAAGAACGAGAACAGTGGTTTCGGAAGAAAATATTGCGGCTGTGTAAGCTTGCTTTGAATCATTTCAATGAAAACATGGTTCGAATTATACGTGATACACGCCCCAAATTGCTTGACCAAGTGGTCGAAAATTGAACCTCTGGAATACGCTTTGCATGAGCAGCCGTGGTAGACATATGTCCAAAGCTATTGTTAAATATTTAATAGTGTAAAATACTGTTTTAAATGAATTTAATAAATTATCATCAACTTAATTAAATAAACGTCTAAAACTTAAAAAATAAAAAAAAAAACAATTTAAAAAATTCTTTTTCCGATATAATTTCCTCATCTTTCTGGACAAACAGCACTCGAAGGATGGTGTGTCAAATTGTCAACATATTAGATTTGCTTTTTACTTCTCATTCCCTCTAGGCTCGTTAGAACACAAGATCATATCAGCTGATTTGTCGTACACTGAACACGATTATAGAAAGAATTTCTTAGAATACCATTAGACAATACAAAATATATAGCTCCCTTAGTGATTTCCTGTTATTATCACACACTATTCTCTTTTGGAATGAAATAGTATATCCCTCATTGAATGAAGAATTTTAAATCAAAAGAAAATACAAGAAATGAAATACCAGCCGAGCTGTAGAGGCTGTCATGGTTAGGGAACTGTTGTTTTTCGGTCTTATAAGACGTTCGAAAACATTAAAATTTGTGCCATATGTATATATGAGCTGTCTTTGAACAAGCCCAATCTTTTTATCTCCTGATCTTCTTAAGAGGTCTTCTTCTACGCTGGCAAAAACACACCTTTTCATCAATATTAATTTTTAGGACACTTTCGGAATAGATTAGAAACAGAATATGTCCAGCCCGTCCCTAAAAAAGGCTAATGTTTTCCTCTAATAATATTTATCCATTTCCTCCTGTGAAAATAACACATAATAATACAAATAAAAAACAGTATTAAATATTTATTATTTGCTGATTTTTTCCCCTTATATTGTTGTACACAGAGCTTATTTTCACGTTTAATTTCAATTTTTAAATTCTCTGCGAATTCAGAATTCAGCTCACTCCGCCGACAAAAAATTATTCACCCAGCACATTTAAACTCACAGCATGTTGCAGAATCGCATATACGTATGTATAGGGTGATTCATCGTGAGGTTTGATTTTCAATAGGCTTTTTTGACAGACCCCCATCAAATTGCTTTGTCATTTTTGTTCAGTATCGTTTGGCAAGTCATCACGGAAAGACTCAGAAGACAACAGCGTCTCCAAATTATTCAGCTGTATAACGAAAATCAGCGTTCTGTGAGAAATGTAAATATATATATATATAAGTGCCTACTTTAGGTAACAGCTTAGATTTTTTGTTTTGTTCACAAAAAAAAAAAAAAAAAAAAAAAAAAAAAAAAAAAAAAAAAAAAAAAAAAAAAAAAAAACTTTTGTCAACAATATTATCAGATAATGCTCTGCTCATTCGTAAAAGAGTATCAAGTAGAGCTTTATTACTGAGCTTGAGGTTTTTGGTAGAGGTTCAGTCGAGTATGAATGGATGAAGGTTAGGATTCACAAGACAAAACTTGGCTTTGAACAACATAGAAACAGAGTTATCGAGTTAAAAGAGACTGTTTAAGCTAGTTCTCTTACATATCTACATCATCTACATCAGGAACTATCGCATTTTAACTTGTTTAAGAACACTTGTCTGGTTTTATATCCTACACAAAAAGATTTGGAAGGGGAAGTGATTTAAAATGTTTGAAAGAACAAATGAGTTACACAAATAAGTTGAAAAGAAATGGGGTAATTTGATAAGCTTCATCTTTTACACTCGATCCAACACATGCCATTTAAATCAGGTGTGGAACTGAAAGGGAATGATGTAGCATCGTTTCATCTACATTACATTTGACGTTGAAAAACGGCGGTTATTGAGCATACATTTGCACCTATATACTTTCTTTTTATTACCAATTAACTAAATTTTTTTAATTTATTTCCTTTTCACATTAACTAATTTCAATTTTATTTTTATAATGGTTGCAATTTAAACTCTACTGGTGGATCTAAAACGACGGATAATACATCATTTGTTGTTTCAATTGAAAACGCATTCATTGTCTGCATTGGTAATATGCATTAATTCGCCCTAATATTTACTGCAGTAGCTTTTGCTCTCATTCCAGACACGATAATAGCAATGAACCGACAAGGAAAACATATCATATGCCCCGATAGCATCTGTGCTTAATACAATATGTACTATAAAAATCTTAATAACAATACTGAGTTCTTAAAAACAGCTACACCAAACTGGATTTCACTCAAGAACCCAAAAATACTCGTTTCATAACAAAACTAATAATAATACTTTAGTTTTAATTCTGTGTAATGAATATGAACATAACATGTCAAATTTCTTGAACTGATTTTCTGAATCATTTTCTTTTCACATTATGCAATTTCATAATTTAAGTACATACAGTATGCAGCAAAAGTCTTGATACCCCAACCCATTTTCTCTTCATCGCAGGATTTTATGATATTAAAGGCCTTCAAACAAGTTGTTTCTTTGCTCATAATATATATTTATTTGTACATTTTAAAATAAAATAAAAAAAAAAAAAAAAAAAAAAACCGTTGCATTCAAAAACAACACAGCAAAAATGTTGATACTCTTAGTTTATAAAAGTTGTTTTACAAAAAAAGGATAAGGATTGTCTGTCAGAATATGAAGATCTTCGATGCAAAGTAAAAATAAATTTATTTAGTTCGACAAAATGCGAAGTTAGTGTAACAATAAAGCAATAAAGTGGGTAGATAGTAATTTTTTTAAAATGGGAAGAAAAGAATTAACAAAATAAGAAAGAAAAATTATCATAAACTGTCATGAAGATGGGAAATCATATTCACAAATTGCTGCAATAATTCAAAGAACTAAACCTTCTGTTCAAAAAGTAATCAACAGATATAAAACAGAAAAAAGAATCGAAAACAAAACAAGGTCTGGGCGTCCTTGGGCCTTAACGACTAGAGATGAACGAGCGATTGAGAAAATTATTCAAGAAAATCCTTTTCAAAGTGCGCCAAAGATAGCCACAACGCTAGAGAATTTTCTATATATAATTGTTTTAGCTAACACAGTACGCAGGTGCATACAAAGAAAGGGGTGTCAGCGAAACAAATAAAAAGAAAAGATTGTACTTTGCTAAGGAATTCAAGAATCAAGGATTCGACTTCTGGGATAAGGTAATTTTTTCAGACGAGTCAAAGTTCAATATTTTTTGCCCAGATGGGCTTTCGAAAGAGTGGAAAAAACCAAATGAGGCTTTAAATCCGAAAAACACGAGAAAAACGGTAAAGCACGGAGGTGGTGGTGTTATGGTATGGGTGTGTATGTCCACGTTTGGTGTCGGAAACTTAGTCATAATCGACGAAATCATGACAAAGGAAGTGTATTTAAATATACTGCAAGAAAATTTGCTTCAAAGTGCACAAAAAATGGGATTTGTCAACGATTTTTACTTTCAACAGGACAATTATCCCAAACATGACGCCCAAATTGTAAAAATGTGGTTGATACATAGAGCTTGTAACACCACCACAAAGCCCGGATCTCAACCCAATAGAGCACCTTTGGGATCATTTAGAGAAATACTTACGCAAACATGTTATAACTTCGAAGCCCCAGTTGAAAGCCTTACTTCTAAAAGAGTGACAAGAAATTTCAACTTAATATCTAAAAAAAAATTAACGCATTCGATACCAGAACGCCTTAAGGAGGTTGAAAAACTCAACGGATATCCAACCAAGTATTAGGTAAATCTTATTTTTGCAAAATTATAGTATATGTTAGTTCAAGATTTGTTACACTTTTCTTCAAGGGTATCAACACTTTTGCTGTGTTATTTTTGGATGCAACGGAACATTTTTATTTTATTTTATTTATTTATTTATTTATTTTTTTTTTTGAATGAATTATTTGGCTTTTTTATTTTTGGACTTCAAAATGTACAAATAAACATATATTATGAGCAAAGAAACAGCTTGTTTGAAGGCCTTTAATAACATAATATACTGCGATGAAGAGAAAATGGGTTGGGGTATCAAGACTTTTGCTGCATACTGTGTAGTATGTACAGTCAAAATCATAGAAAACTTTATAAAAAAAAAATTGTTTGCAACTGTAATTCCAATCATATTTTTTCTTGAAATTAAATATTATAGTACTATATTTGAACAATTCTAACTTTATAGTGTAAAATAAAGTTGGACAAATTACCGTTTACGAGTCTGATTGGAATTTTTGCGAAGGGGGCGGAATGTTAAACTCTATTACAATGTCGTCAAACAGAGCGCCGTTGATATTATTTCCATTTTTCTTAGAGGTATAGAATTGGTACTTGTCTAGAGTTAGATATGAAACTGTCACATGATACATATGACTTAACGTGCGAGATGAAGAGTCAATGAGCGGTTTGATTTGTGACCTATTTGCATGTGAATACGGTTAGCCAGGATTTGCTCAAACGCCACTAATTATTTTTGGCCTAGGCCCAAAATGTTTCCAGAAATGTCAATTTGGACAAAATGGTTTACAAAATTCCGAATGGGTTGATTTGTTTTAAAATGTTTTGTATATAAAGAAAAAATATTGGTTTTAATAAAAATTGCAACTTATTCTCAAATTCTGGGAATGCAAATATCAGGCTTTGATTCTCATTTCAATCCAATTGGTTCCAGAAAAATTTGAAGAAGTGATAAATATGTTTCCACAAACTCAAACTCAAATTTATCAATTTTGCAGATTTAACTGTACTCCTCTCTTAGGACCGCACAAACCTTAAAAAAATGCTTACTTGTTTCGTAGCGGGCTCGGTTGGCATATCCCATTGCGACTCCTTTGTATAGATATTCAGATAATAAGTCATCCCTAAATTAGGTTTATTTATTAATTTTTGATATAAAAGGAACCTTAAAATCAATTTCCAATTTGAAATATAAGTATGGTCTGTACCTGTAGATCTACTTGTACGAACTTCCCATCCTTCTGGAACTACTTTGTCCGCGTTGTTTGACATATTTTCAATTAATTTGTGCGTAATATTTTAAAGAAATGTTTAAACGCCGGGGCTGATATCACACAATTTAAATTCAACACTGTCAAACTCTTTAATCGGTAAAATTAATTTCTCAACTTTTGACACGTACTGTGATGCCAAGTTTTTATTTTTTATTAGGTTCGTTTGAATCCGTTATTCAGGTCTTCATAAGAAATGTTTTGCGCACTTTGCAAGTCTACGGAAAATAGTCCAAAATAGAGCATATATATTAATAATGTTATACTCTTTTCACATCGCATTGAAAATAAAGTTTTCACGAAAAATCTCATAATCTCAATGGAAGACAGAAGTTTTTCCCTATTTTTTTAAGTTTTTGAAACTATTTTTTGATGAAAATTTCGCAAAACCTACTCATAACTGTGAGGTTGTTGAAGCAGGCACACCTTTTAAAACGTTCAGCAAAATAGCTGCAAGAATAATTGTCAAAACAAAATTGCAAACTTCACAAAAGTACTGAATGTCATTCGTGGTAAGTTTTATATGCTTTTATATATTATATATTAATATATTATATTTATTTTATTGTAAATAATTCGATGTTAAGTAAATTTTTTTTTTTTCAACAGAATATGGAGGAGAATAAAAATTCGAACAAAAATTCTTGCCAATAGAAAAATTTCACAGGTTATACAACCGTCAAATAAAATCTAGTCGGTGTTCGGTCTGAATGCTTCAATGATGTTTTGTAATTGCCAAAAAAAAAAAAAATGCTCGAAAATGAAAATCTGGTTTGACACCGTCTGTGATAGTAGTTCTATAAACCTAGCTAAAATAAATATTAATAATAGTAAACAAAAAATTAAAAAATAAAGAATTCTTTCATATAACGTGTCAGGATTGAAATGTATTTATAATGAGTTCCATAATTATGTTATCAATTTGAATTAGTATTTTTATTTGAAACCTTTCTAACGAAAAACTTTGAATTTAAAATTTTACCGTCATGTAAAACTCATTTAAAGGGGAGAGCAAGTGGAGGTAGTTATCTTGGGTACAAGAAAGATTTGGGAAATTTAGAGTGCGAACTTATTCCTTCGAATGGAAGTTATTATCTGAACCTAGAAGTAGAAAAATAAGCTACACAT
The DNA here is from genome assembly GCA_907269105.1 of Volucella inanis. NCBI lineage: Eukaryota > Metazoa > Arthropoda > Insecta > Diptera > Syrphidae > Volucella > Volucella inanis. Next base: position 124,673,212 of record OU026156.1, on the reverse strand, counting down.
TATTCAAACATACATTAATTGCAATAAGTGGGAAAGCGACTTTGAGAGATTGCAGGAGATAGAAGTATGCGACAATAATGACAACTTTATGGTTCCCGGTGATTTCAGTGCAATAATCTGCAAAGAAGGAGAAATTGAAAACGACAATGCGGGAATAATTCGAAAGTCGAAGGATAGCATATGCAATGGCAGAGGATATAAACTACTCGATTTTTGTAGTCCTCTTGGACTGCGTATATTGAATAGAACAAGCGACTCGGATATGGATGTAGAGCACACATTCTTAGGGCAGCAGGGGACTTTAGTAATCAATTATGGACTCATTGCGGGTGAATGGAATAGACTCGTAGTTGACTTGGGGATAGGAGATGTACCTTACTCTGGCCATTTGCCGTTGGTAATAACATTTGGGCTTAAAGTCAATGATGAGGAAGGATCGATGCACATGAATCTACTTTCCAAATTACAGTGTATGTAATTTGATAACTTACAAAAGGAACTTCAATCTCCAGTTATCCAGACATCAGGAGGTGGACCTTGGAGCGAAGATCCCGCCCCCGCCTTTCTGACGCCACCGTCCACTAAATTTAACGACTCGCCAATTGTGCCAACCAGTGTCGTCGATGCAGGACTCTCTGCGCCTAGTGCGGCCGTAGTTGCTGCCGGTCCTGGAGATCCTGCCACCGCCTACGTGTCGCCACCGTTCAACCAATTTGCCGGAGCGCCAGTTGCACTAACCAACGCCGCATACGCAGGATTCTCTTCGTCCAGTGCGGCCGAAGTCGCTGCCAGCCGTGGAGATCCTGTTACCGCTTCTGTGTCGCCTGCGTCAGCAACAACTACAGCTATTCGTTCTGCAGCTTCAGGTATCGTATCCGCACCACCAACAGTTCCAACCAGTGCTCCTGTAGACGGATGTTCCGCGTCCAGAGCAGCCGAGGCCGCTGCCAGCTGTGGACATCCCTCCCCCCTATACGTATCACCCGGTTCTATAAAGGATGACTACCGAGATAATGAGTTTGCCGGAACTTCTGTCAACGTTCAGCGACGTACAGCTTTAAAAATTCGAATACACCAGGAGTTCCTGTGCCCCATCTAAATGACATTTTTTACCGACGTGAACCAGCCACCATTGCCACGAGGTTTTTCGCCGGGTCTCAGACTGAAATGACTGGACCAGTAATGTTCAACCCGACAGAAAGCGTAAAACCGCCAATCGTTCATTCACCATGAAACCTCTCAACTGCGAACGGCAAGACCCCCTCGTCAGACATCTTGGCTATAACGACGTGTCAAGCCGTGTGCTTCGGGGATCTCTGACGGCGGATAAATTGAATGAAGTTTCAAGAACATGCGATCGTTGGCCATTATCAACACAGCGGCGTATCAAATGCAACGGACCCACCTCCACTTAAGCTGTAAAGTTCGTTCGATTAGACCAACTCCACGTTGTCCCAGAACCATGCAATGGCCCCCTTTATGAAAAAAGGGATGGTTTATTTGCGGCAGAAAGGAGGCGCCTAGTGTCCCAGTGCTCAAGAAGCTCAAGTTCATCCAGATTGTCTACGCGAAGACTCCAAGTATAGTTGGAAAGGATCGAAGAGCTGAGGCAACTGCGAGAAGAAAGAGAAAAAAATTAGCGAGAGCTCCAACGAGCCAGGGAGGAGGATTACATAAAGAAGAAGTACAGTATTCTAAACCAGGTGGTTGAATCGGACGCTGATGAGGAGGATGCTTCGGAAGTGGAGAGGTTGCCAACAGCCCGAGCCGTGATTGGAAGCTGAGTCAATACCGCCGAAGCGAACGGTTACCGGACGTCGACGGAAGAGGTTTTACGTAACTCTACAGAAGTGATGGGGCCTCAAGCTATTTCGAGAGGAGCCATCGAGCGAGAACATCAACAGACGTCGTTGCGATTACACCGCCCCGAAGCTCATACCAACCAGAATAATGCCACCGGATTTAGGTCGGATACGTACCATCCAGACAACTCCCGACACGAGTACTACCCAGAGCGGAACTCCAGATCAGTTGCGAATTCTCGTCTCAACCAAACTGAGCTGGGGAATCTGATTCTAAGCAGGAACCAAATCGCAGCGCGACACCTAATGATGCAAGATCTACCCATTTTCGACGGGGACTCAACCGAATGGTCCCTGTTCATCGCCACTTTTAATCGTAACTCCGAGTTGGAAGGAAAATCTCGTGCGACTCCGTAAGGCCCTTAGGGGAGATGCTCTGGCAGCCGTTAAAAGCCTATCTGTGCAACCTAACTGCCTCCAGCGGGTACTGTCGACATTACGGATGCTGTTCGGCAGACCTGAGCTGGTCATCAATGCTCTTATACAAGCGGTTCGCGACGCACCAAGTCCGAAGGTTGAGAAGTTGGACACCATCGTTAGATTTGCCATAGTGATTGAGCATCTGTGTGCTACAGCGGAGTCCTCCGGATTAATAGATTATCTAAACAATCCTGTGCTGCTACAAGAGTTGGCCTCAATTGCTGGATTCACAGGCAGACGCTACCTAAGTGCACGGTGATTGATTTCAATGCATGGATACGCGTGATGTCTGCAGCAGCCAATGGAGTGCTTACCTCACCACCACTTGGACTAGCAGCAAGTAAAGGGGATCGGAGCCAAGGCGACAGAAGGAAAATCGGGAAGAACCTGGGACAACTACACGCTCATTATGAGGAGAAGGATCAATGCTCTGACAGTTTCAACAAACCATGTCGTATCTGCGACGGCGGATGCCCGTCCATTCAGCGGTGTAAGCAGTTCCTGGGACTAGATCGTGGTGCCAGATGGGAAGAGGTGCAAAAGCACAAATTGTGCAGGCGTGCTTGACGAATCATGGTTATTGGAGCTGTAGGTCCAACATTAGGTCATTGACGACGGTTCCTCGGTAACGCTGCTGGATGAGGAGATGGCAAGACTTCTGAACCTTCTAGGTAAGCCCCAGCTTACGTCGAGGTATGAAGGGAGCTCATAACTACTTAACTTCGAGATATCCCGCATTGGAAAAGACGCAAGGAAATTCTCGATCGCTGACGTTCACACCGTGCGAAACTTAGGCCTACCAGCACAAACACTTCGTACGGACGAACTGCAAGAGAAGTTCAGTCACCTTCGTGGAATACCAGTCGACTCGTACCGTAAAGCAGTCCCACGACTCCTCATTGGTGTCAACAATACACAGCTCGGGCTCCCATTTAAGTCCAGAGAAGGCGGATCCCACGAACCTGTAGCCAACAGAACGCGCTTGGGATGGGTCATCCACGGGAGTTTCGGTGCCGTATATACGAACATCAATGAGGGTCGAAGCTATCACATATGCGAACGCAACGACACAAAACTGAGCGAAATGGTGGAAAGTTTCGTACGTGCTGACAACTTTGGTGCGCTACCTCCATCAACTACCACCTTATCTACCGACGACGTCCGCGCCATGGACCTGTTGCAAACAAGGACGATCTATAAGGACGGCCACTTCGAGACAGGACTGCCCTGGAAATATGATGACATCAGCCTACCGAACAGTTACACAATGGCGAGGCGACGACTTCAGTGCCTCTGTTCGTGAACAAAATGTATAAATAATATACATATATGTTAGTATATATAATTATTGATTTTCAATATTAAAATTGTAATCTATATTAAAACTAAGCTAAATTAATTAAAACTTAATCTAAAATGTAAACAAGTAGACGTAACGTAAGGTTACGAATCTAATATGGTATGACACTTATTGTAAAAAAGATGGAAGTAATTTCCGGACGAATAAAGGCTCTTTGCTGTGACTGTTTAACAAGAAAAGACGTGTTTTACGTGCAAGTTCGAGTGCAAGTACAAAGTGCAAGTGCAAATTGCAAGTATACAAAAAATAAGAAATGTATATATATAGATATATACAAACTATAAAGTACATGCATATATTCCCTCGCGGTCGGTGTCTTGCCCCTTGCCTTGCTCCTTTTAAAGACTTACAGACTCTTTCAGTGGTTGTGAATAAATCGCATTTCCCGCGCCGTGTAAAAATTAAATATTATCAACGTTAACCTCAACTGTCACCAGCTGGGCAAAGCTAACCAAAGGTCGCAAGTTACTGTAATAAAATATTAATTATTTTAATATCATTTAATAAACAACTGTATTTAATAATACTTGATACACACATATTGTTTTATATTAACTTAATTTTCATACAGAAACCGTTTAAATATGTCGAAATTGTCCACAGGACAGATCAGAAAGGTGTTCTGGAGCAGATTCTTCGTGACCACACCAACTTCAAAAAGACTGGGGCATCACGACTACTAGGTCGTCTTCTTATTCTAGAAGGGAACTTCAAGAATACGCTTGGTCTTCAAGCGGAGATTCGACGAGGAAAAGTAGAAGAAACTCTAGAAGAAGAAGATTTTGATGAAATATTTGATAGGTTACAAGAAACGTACTTCACTTACCGTGGTGAATTGGTCGATGCTATCGACAATACCAGATCAGCATCTAAAGAGAAGATTGTGGAAGGGGAATCCACAGGTGCTTCGTGTAATGAGCTTTCATTGCCCTAAATTCAAATACCACATTTTGAGGGCTCGTACACGAAGTGGCGGGTTTTCCACGATGTTTTTGTGTCCTTAGTCCACACCAATAAGAAGCTGGGTGGAATCCATGAGCTTCACTATTTGAAGTCTTCTCTTACAGGTGAAGCTGCTCGTTTGTTGCAGCATTTAGGTTTGTATTCTGGCAATTATGACAAAGCATTGGAACTGCTTGTCGCCAGATACGACCACAAGCGAGTGTTGATAAACGCTCATTTTTAACTTTTTTTTGAACAGTAGCAGTTGACAAAGGAGACTGCGAACAATATCAAGTCTCAACTGGACACGTCCTAGGAATGTTTCCGTACTCTAGACAATTTAGGATTGCCGGGTAGTTCTTGGGATGACATATTAATTTATATACTTGTACAAAAATTACCAACACTGAGACAATTTACAGAGTTCTTGGAGACACGTTTTTGAACAGCGGTTCTTTTGGACACAAGGCTGTTGCGGTCGAGAAGAAAACGGTGTTGCACGTCGGAAAGAAGCAGTTTGAATGCCAGGTATGTAGTAGAGGTCAGCACTCCCTTCGATCTTGTCAGAAGTTTATTGATATGGAGATCTGTAAACGATCCAAGAATGTGGATCGGGGTTTGACGGAACTGTCTCGCATATAGTCACCGAACTAGTCAATGTCAAAGCAGTGTGCGCTGCTATTATAGCTAAAAGAAACACCACTCTCTGCTGCATGCCAACTGTGGAGGGTCGAATATTGCAAAGGTTAGTACTAACACTACAATAGATACAGAAACACATAAAATCAAGGATTAACCAACCTGTCTCTTTTGAGGTAGATTAACAAAGTGTGCTTCTTGGCACAGCCGTGGTGAAAGTTAGGTCTTCAAAGGGCAACTATTATCATCTTAGGGCGCTAGTCGATCCTGAATCTGAAGCAACGTTCATTACTGAATCCGCTGTCCAGTTTTTAGGGCTTCATCAAAGGCGAACATTCATTGAGGTATCTGGATTGGGAAAAATTAGTAGTGGTTCATGTAAGCGTTATTTAAATCTTACCTTTGGGTCGCTGGTGACACCATTCGAAACAAATACCCGTGCCTACGTGTTCAAGTCGCGGACTGGTCTGTTGCCATCCAAATCCATTGTACGCGGTAATGATGTAAGATCCCCAATCGCACAAGAATCCGAGCTAGGTTGGCTTCTACTTGGGAACGTCTTTTCGCAAACTCAGGAACCCATTCACAGTTTTCTACAGGTTTGTGACATTGACACTCAATATTAGTGTATCGTTGCCATTTAAGGACGGATGTAAACCTGGGTTTGGTGCCCCAAGGTTAGGTGCCTTACGTAAGTTTCATCAGCAGGAGAACACGACCAACATTTTCCATGTCACGCAACAACTCGATAAAGACAATGAGGTCATAAATCTTATGCTTAAGAAATCTTCGTTAATAAGGCTTCGTCACATTCTAGCCTATTGCATTTGTTTTGTGTTTAACTGGCGGGCAAAACCTGAAACAAGGTATAAAGGTTCATTGAAGGTCAACGAAATTGACAAGGCTATGAAATTGTTGATAAAAACCTCACAAAACAAATGTTCCCTGAAATGAATGTTGCAAAAAAGGTACATCCTAAACGTACCTTAAACTTAAATCCCTTCATAGATGCTGACTACATTTTAAGTGTTGAAGGCAGAACTCAAACTTCGATGACGAACAGAGACATCCATCTATTTTGGCACCAGATCATCATCTCACACACCTTATCATAAGAGATGCAAACAAAAGCACAATCCATGGTGGTGTTTCTCTAATGATGGCGTACATCCGCACAGCGTTCTGGATTTTTTCGTTAAGGAGAAAGGTGAAGAAGATGGTGCATGAGTGTATCACTTGTTTCCGTCACAAAGCGAAGTCAATGCAACAACTCATGGGGAACTTACCTGAGCCAAGAGTTCGTATGTCAAGCCTTTCTCCAGATCGGATGTAGACTTTGCAGGACTCTTTGACATAAAAACCTGGAAAGGACGAGGTGCAAAAACATTTAAGGGATATTTTTCATTATTCATCTGTCTAGCAGTCAAGGCAGTGCATTTGGAGGTTGTGTCAGATCTTACGACACAGGCGTTCTTAGCGGCTTTAAAACAATTTATAGCTCGCCGAGGATTGTGCGCGGAACTGTACAGTGATTGTGGCACTAATTTTTTAGGCGCGGAAACGGAGTAAGGAAGGATGCTGCAAAAGGCGAAGGTTGACTGGGGGTCGGTTAATGAACAACTGACTCAGCTGCACACAAAGTGGACTTTTATTCCCCCTGCATCTCCCAATTTCGGTGGGCTTTGGAAGGCAGGGGTGAAATCGGGGTCGGGTCAGAATCCCTGACATTTGAAGAACTGTCAACGTTGCTTACTCAAGTTGAAGCCTGTCTCAATTCCAGACCTTTGTGCCCAATGTCGGACGACATCGAAGACTTGGAAACGCTGACACCAGCACATTTTTTAATCGGCGAAAGACTCGTCGCAATTTCTCAAGGAGACACTGCCTTCGAGAGGGTAAGTTACCTCAAGCGAAGGAAGCGGATCACCTCAATGACCAACTATTTCTGGCGCAAGTGGAGTAAGGAATACCTGTCCAGAGTGCAACAGCGCCCAAAATGGATGACACAGGAGCCGGGACCAAAATGCGGCGACTTAGTTCTCATTAAGGACGAGAGACTACCACCGTTGCAATGGCGACTCGAACGAATCATCGCTACACATTCCGGAAACAACGGACTAATTCGAGTGGTCACTTTGAAAACAAGTACCGGAGAACTTACACGATCAATTGGAAAAATCTGCAGTTTACCAAGCAACAATAAAGAAATACAAAATGAACAAACAACACAAAACTAGGTTTTCACACTAAAATAACGATAAACATATACAATTTTCCATCCATTTCTACACAACACAACACAACACAAAAACATTTTACCCCGTTTCCTCTTTCTTTTTTTTTCTTCTCAATTACTCAATAATGTTTCTCAGTCAACACTAAACAAACATACACAACATATAACGAAGCTTCATTCCTACACAGCACAACTCACATACAGTCCACTCTAAACCACACAAAATCATTCATTCCAAACAACGTTCCGGAGTTCCGAAATTCCAAAATGCCGACGGGAATTGCAGAATGAAAACCCCGACGGCATTTGAGACTTCCTACTGAATCCCAACGTTGTCCACTCAACACACAACACAAATAATTTTCACCCTGTTTTCTCTCCATCAATCATTGAAAATTTCTTTCTAAATAAATGTACACAAAATATAACGAAATTTCTTACCACAACACAAAATTTTAAACAACACAACACAACAATTATAAAACAAACACTTTAAATAAACTCACATGAAAAATTAAAGACATTTTTTTTTTTTTGAAAAACAATTTATTAAATTAATGAAATATAATGATACAAATTAATAATAATTACTTATCCTAGGTTCCCTACGCAACACAGCACACGTATATATAGTCCACTCTATGAACCACACAAGGCATTCATACCAGACAACGTTGCAGAGTTCCGAAATTCCAAAATGCCGACGGGAATTGGAGTATCAAATTTTGATTCTCCAAAACCCCGACGGCACTTGAAGTTTTCACTGAACACTCAACGTTGTCCACTTAAAACATAACACAACACTTTATAGAAAGAAAAACAAAACATATTAAAATGTATAAACACTCAATAATAATAATATATATCTTAAACTAATCTTAACATAAATTACATATATAAAGTAAATAATAATTATAAATATGTAAATCATAACAAAAAAAAAATTAATATGTCAAAAAAAAACTTACTGCAGATGAATTGCAACAACAATTCAATAGCAAGGGCGATTCATAGCTTTACTTCAAAACGTAAACACCACACACACTAAGAAGGCTAATTTGGCCATCATCAAAACACTAACCGTTCGCGAAAATTTCGTCGCACAGCATCGCACTGCACAACCAAAAATTGCGTACTTTCGCGAAACAATAACAGACAATCGATGCATATAAATATATACACACGCACGTATATACGATTGTGTACTCGCGCCGATGTACACAATTCAAAACGAAATCGAATTTCGCGAAGGAAGGGGAGCAGATAAGATAAATAAATAAAAACACTTACCTTTTTTAACACCACTCTAACAAAAAAAAAAAAGGGAAAACAAAACAAAACCGAACAACACGAAGCGAACTGACCTAGTTTTGGTCAATAATCAAAACTCTCTTCTGCTAAAAGGACCTGATCAGCTGAGGCCTCTAACCGCGGTGCTCTATAAGTTCAGGCAACACGAGATCGCCATATGCGGAGACATCATGGAAATGTTCCACCAGATCGCCGTCCGACGGGAAGTCCAACGCTACCAACGGTTTCTCTGGGGAAATGAGGCATCGTACGGGATAACCTTCAACAGACGGTACTTCTGGACGAACTTTAGTAACTTTTTAAAGTGCAGTTCGAGTACCTTAGGTGACAGTTGGTTATTGATACTAAATTGCTTGCCGTTAAGCTTTTTAGCTAACTTCAAGAACGCGGTCGCGTTATTACACCATTGTAATTTTAATGCTTTCGATTCATAGCTGACTTCTGTTGCAGCTATGGCGGCTGCAACCACACCTTCTGATTAACGAACGATAATTGTTTCGTATCGTTAGAAAATCTTTATTAAAATCCATGTTTAGTTACAATTCATTTATATTCTAATACATACTACCTACTTGGTGTTACAATGAGGTAAATATTTGACACTTAGATTGAACAATTTCTGAATTTTGCCTAAGTTTTACCGTGGGCTTTTCGAAGATCCCACTGCGCGTTTGCACGTGCGCACTGCGGACCTGTCTATCTTCAGACTGGTGGACTTTGACTATCCGCCCTTACAGCCAGCAGTTCCTGGATATATCAAGAAAGTATACCAACCGAAATTTTTTAATTGATTTTAAAACTAACTTTACACAAGAACATTATACTTTAAAAAAAAATGCCATGCTTTTATTTTGTACTTTTTATGATATTGAAAAATTAATTGAATAAAAATCATTTACTACTACTACTACTACTAACAAATTCACGGAACAAATCATTCAACTCTTACTGCTGGATCATGTGTGGTTCTTTTGATGAACTTCGGATATTTCCTTCTCTAGCGTATAATTTTCTTCATTATCACTTGACTTTGAACATCGTTCTTGTGTTTTTGGCGTGACTACAAAAAATTCTGCACTATGTGGTATTGGCATAGACACAGAAGCTGCTTTAGGGTATTCTATTTTGCTTTTAAGTTTTTTTTTACAAAACATTTTCGGAATCCATTCACTGTCTTGTTTTATAGAATGATTAAAATAAAGTTGATAAGTTTGCCTTACTTTTTCAATTACATCCCTTCCTTGTACCTTTACAATATTGTGGCTACACACATAAAAAATTTATTGGGGCAATTTTAACAAGTCCGTGACCGATCTTTTTTCATATTTAGTTTGTAGATTGTTTTGTATTTTCATTTAAAACTATCTCAACACAATTAACATCACTTTTTTAAACTATTTAAACTTAACACATGAAGGTAGCTTTTACAAATGCGTCAATAACACGAGAAGTTGACGTGATGGGACAGTTTTGCTTTCCATTATTTATTAAAATAACTGTTAAGAAACAGTTAAACATATCATCATTTCTATTACCAAAAGCTTGTCACGCTGTATTATTTTTTTAATATAATAAAATAAGTGGTTGGGTATTGGCATAACTTAAGTCAATTAAGAATGGTATGATCGGAACACAGTTTTGGGAGTGGAACTGTAATCTTTTTTTTTAATAAATAAGATATAAATTAATTGTTTGAAATCATTTAAACCAGCCATTTTTTTCATTTCAAAATAATCGCATAAATTGGAATGCGTATAAATGAATATCACAATCAGATGTTGATTTTGATAACTACTCTGCCAACTATTTTGTTGACGTTCTAAGTGTTTTGAAAAGGTGTGTCTGCTTTACGATCCTCACGGTAGGTTTTTAAAAGCTGTATGTCAAAGAATAATAAAAACCTAATGTAAAATGATGAAAACTTTTTCGGTTTCTGAATAAACTTGGCGAACAGATCTTTCGTCTGACGTTTAACGATTGCTACACATGCTCATTCTGTTCTGTCTCCTTCTAGGTCTGCCATTTGCTGTATGAATTCATGCACGACATTATCGTTTGAGATTCGCCCAAGTCAAAATATACGCCGGAGAAGTTGCCAAAAGTAAGTAATTTCTAATAACATAATTTCTAATAGCATATGGTATAGCATATACAAATATTATACATAATGTATATTATACAGGGTGAGTTTTTTAACTTAAGACATCCAAATTACCCGAAAAATACGCGATATCGCGAAAAATGTTTCAGACAAAAGTCACAAGGTTTTGAAGGGGACATAAGATGACATTGAGACCCATTTTCAAGGTCAAACGAAGGTCAATTTTGATTTTAAATGGGAACCACTGTTGGGGTGTGAGGGGTTTTAACTTTTTGATTTATATGTGTAGGGTAAAAAAAAGGGGCCGGAAAAATGCGGTTTTAAAGAAACACGTCATTTCTTGTTGAACAGTTACAGCCAAAGAGACTCTTTATTCGTCTGAAACTTATTTCCATCTTTTTTACAATAAGTGTCATACAATATTAACATAGATTCGTAACCTTACGTTACGTTTAATTGTTTACATTTTAGATTAAGTTTCAACGTTTGGATTAAGTTTTAAATATAACAAAGTCCAATACAATTATTACATAAGTATAAGATTCAGAAGTATGTTGTACATCCGAACATGCTCCCACCCGGTGGACGATTTTCGTCCGCAAGTGTTCTCGATCATGTACCTTACTGTACCCAGTTGCAGTTGGAGTATGTCGTACTTCTTCTGACATAAGAGTTGTGTGTTGTGTGAGTGCGAGTGTGTTGTTACATGTAAATGAAACAAAATCGTGTAAGTTTATAATTTGAAACATTATATGTAGGTTTGATCATTGACCAAAACTGGGTCAATTTGCGTTTCGTGTGTATTTTTTGGTTTTTTTTTTGTTTAGCTCCCCTTCCTTCGCGAAATTCGAGTTCGATTGAGCTGTGTACACGACGCGAATACACAATCGTATATTAGTGTATATATGTATATATATATATATATATAAATACGAAAATGCATTGATTTGTTGGGTATAGTACCTTATATATTCTTGGTGTTCTAAATTTTTAAATTTAATTTCTACGAATTCATTTTCTTCATTTTATTCTTCCATTAGCGTTATATGACTGTGGTGAAATCCAAAATTACTCTTTAAACAATTTTTGAACTTTGAGAGGTGAAGTGATTTCTACCACAGCATCTTCCTCATTCTCCTTCGCGAGAACTTTGTTGTTTCTCATCCACATATTCCTAGTTAACCGTTCTTGTTTTTGTTTTCGTTATCCAGAGTAATTTTTTGAAGTGTGTGGTTAATTTGCTATTAACATATGTATATGTATGTTTTGTTTTGCTTACTTTGAATTTGTTTCTCTATTAATATGTTTACATACTTTTTCGTACGTTAATGCACCTTTGGTTTTCGCCTCTTCTGTCATTGCAATTTTCGGTTGCTTTCTTGAGAAGCACACTGAGGCATTTAAATTTCTTCGACGTCGCTTTCATTAATGTCCAGGTCTAAGGTTTTCCAAATTGACAAAGTGACAAAGTCGTATGCGTTTTCGTTAGTTTGCATCAAAGCGCATTTAAGAGGGTAAATAGGTGTAAGACGGCGTATTTTGGGTAATTTTCATGAATTTTTTTTGATATATAAGGAATATATGAATTTTATTGTTATCTTGGGGTTATTTCGTACATATATTTAACAAAATTTCTTGTAATTTTCAAATATTTTCCTTGTGAAATCAGGGAGATATCAGCTGCCGCGCATTGTAAGTCGACACCCAGCTGAATAATAATTGGGCAATAGCTAGGCTGTAGTTAAAAATTAAATTAAAAAATTTAACTTTTTTTATAAGTGTCTCTTCTATTTAAACTTTATTCTTTTCAAAAAAAATCGAAAGTTTTTTATTTTTTGGGGAATGTGAAAATTAAGTGCAATTTTTGACCATTTTTTCGTACTTTTTTTTGCAATACAAAAATAGTAAAAAAAATGATATTGTTTAAAATTTAAATTTACATAAAGCGGATATACAATATACAAAGAAAATATGTGCTTAGTTTGATAACTTGATCAAAAACTCTACGAGTTAGAGTGTACAAAAATTCGAAAAAAATGGTTTCGAGAAAAACGCGTTTAAAAAAAGAGTGGCTGTGAAGGTAAATTTAAGACAGTAATGAATCAATTTAAACAGCTTACTATTTAATCAGCTATTCCGAGACCATATTGCAATGCTTCTTCTGTTAATGTTCTTTCCTTCTTATATCTTTTGGGTCATTTATGTTCGACCGTTCCCTACGAGATGCCGCGCACTGCAACCATTTGACCGAAGAGCACTCACTTCAATGCTTTTAACTTTAAAACGTCTTGAAATTTTGCTTAATCTCTTTGTTTTTGCGCAGTTGCTTCTATTTTTTTTTTTTTTTTAATATATGCATTACTTTTTCTTTTCATTTCTTGCATTCTTGGATTTCATTCATAAGAGTTGTTATTAGTTGTGTGTTTTTTAGACCATGATCGTTTTGGATTGATTTTGTGAGGGATCTGTTTTTTTATCATCAGTGATGATTCGTTGTGTTAAGTGAATTTCCTTCAATTGGAAACCATGTGGAAACCAAATATCGAGATTCTTACCAGTCCTGTGATTTTCAATTGTTGTTTGTGAAAAATCTTTAGAACGGAATTTCTTAAACGAATTCTAACACGTGCAACCAGTCAACACTACAAACCTCACATATCTCTTTGTGAGCCTCACCATCTTTCTTGCCTTTACGGAAATAACAAAGCAAAATTAATTACACTCTAACTTAAAATAGACTCAAAATGTATAAACAAAATTAAGCACGATTTGTTTCTTAAGTAAGCTCAAAGTGACGGCTTTCAAACACCAAAACAAAATTATGATATTTACAAAAGCGAAAATCAGCGAACATAACACAATCTACTTAAAGAAGCCCAAATTATTTTTTTTATTAACCCAATACATGCTCTTGTAAAGATTGTTTATATTTTAGATCAATATTTTTGATTTGAGTAATAATAATCGTATGCGTAGCCATTTTTGTACTTCTCCTGTTTGCTTTTTTACTAAATCATGGGTTAAAACCGATCTTTCATTTCAATCTTATTTGTATAAACACGGTTTGATTTTCTTTAAGTCTTTCGCAGTACATGATTCTAAAGATGTATTCATGCACACGTGTGCAGATAATTTTTACGTGCACCGCATCGATTGATGTTGTTAATAATTGTAAACTGATTTCTTTAAAATTCTCTTAATGTTTTTAGTAAAGAGAAGAGACCTATTTTACCTCACCAAAATGACGTTAATATATTCTTTTTATTTAACAAATTTTTTTTGTACTATTCAATAGCTAAATATTAACATAATTATCATAAGAAGATTGTTTCATGTTCCGCAAAAAAAAAAATTTCTTAAAAACCTTTAAAATTTAACCTCGGACATGAGACTTCAATCAGAACTATAGAAAACACTTCGTCTTGTATACCGAAGAAGATTTAATTAATATATTTATGGTATTAATATTTCAGGTTCAATATAATAATTTTCGTAATTAGGTAGCTTAGGCGTGACCTTATTTATTTTATCTGACTTCTTATTTCTTACGCTGTTTAGTAGCAAATCTACCTCGGCTTATGCAGCATTTACGTGTGCTCCCGGTAATTTAATTTCAGTTTAACTGAAATGAAAATTCTGCACCTGTTACAGCAATTATTGTGTGCTTAGATGCACATTGGTATTGCAAACAATTTTACATATGAAAAATGTTTTATTTTTACCGGTTTCTTTCTTGATATAATACATAAAATATTATTTTAAGAGAATATTTATTTTTTTAGTTTCGAGTTCCTAAGGTGGAGTTAATTTCATTTTCTGTTTTTACTTTTTCCAACCTTTGATCTCTTTCCGTATTCCGTATTATTCCACTAATAGGTTAAACAATTTTATAGTTTATTTACTTAGTTGATATACTCGTACACTGCACCCCACTCCGGGCACAGTACATATAATATTGAACTATATTTAATATTAGGTATGTTTTTGGTATTCTACTTATGTAGAATATGCATGGGATAAAATTGTATTTGTTTTTTTTGTAATCAAAATTAAAAAAAACTTTGTTTTACCAAAAAAGCAAGATTTTGATTAATTAGCAATTATAACTAAAAAAAAGTTTCCTAAGAAAAATATATTGAACAACAGACAAATGAAATTAAAATGCTCTCAGAACACATTCAGGCGTGTATTTAGATGAACAATACAGAGATCATTAATTATCAAAGTGTTTATCGTAACATTCAGACGTGATTAGAATCAAATAGTCAGCAGCTGATATTTGTCTACCGCTTACTTTTTATTTTTAATAAATTTTCTCTCAGAGCATTTTATGCTCTCCTAATTGACACTTTTAACATTTTTGGTCCAAAAACTACTTAATCTATACTCTGTATATGAATAAGCTTTTTTTTTAAACACGAGTGTCTGTCGCTCAGGTCCCGGCTCTAAATTTTCTAATTCCTGTAATATTTGGTCTATCCCCAACAGCGGCAGACGCTGCATTTTCTTAAATGTCCAGATTTATCAGTATCTAATTCGAACTAAACGATGTTCTGGGTTTGAATTTCTTCATTTGATATTTGTGCTTTGAGCTTGAGAGTATTATTGATTCGATGAATGTGGTAGGTATTGAATTTGGTATTAAACTCTAAGGTTTGCTTGTAGAGGAATATCTTGACAGGAAATAAAAAGGATTATTGAGATGGAAACAACAAAATATATATTTTTCACCGTTGAAAATTGCCTTAACCAGTAGCACACCTAATGATCGCATTCCACTTCAGTCTTAAAATGCAACTGGACTTTGAACACTATCCAAAGTTTGATTTATACAAAAGCTGCGATTACCATCGTAGTAATGGATAACGTACGTAATGTCGATATACGTTAATATTTCATAAAAAAAGAAGAAATCAAGTAAATTACTATTATTATATATTTTACGACCTAACTTATAGTTATTTAAATAACAAATAAGGTTTGAGAAAGAGTTGTAGCATGACGTAGCAACGATGTGAGTGTCATTCGTGGATAATGCCTGTGTATTTTTTTTTTAAACCGCGCGCGCACCAAGGGGATATGAATACCCTTTTACTGGGTTTTTCTCCAGGGCGTGGGCGGGTGGTATAGTAGTTTGAAATTCAGGTGTATTAGGTTTCGATATTTTTTCAGAGGTGGTTGTCATACTGGAGCCAATGCATCCTCAACCAGTGGGTCTTAGTACGTGTTAGTTGTTAGTTCGTTATATTTAGCCCAGCCAGCAACCACTCCAAAATTAGTGTTATGCCTTCATGTCAGATTTGACGCCGACGGGATTTTCATATAACTACATACAAATTCTACGAAAATTTTTCACAGAATTGCCTTGCACGGGATTCGAACCCGTGACCCTCTGCTTGGGGAGTCTATGCATATACCACTACACCACGGCCACCCCCAACTTTAATTTCGCCTTAATGACAGCAGACGACATTGTGTTTAGGAAGCATTAAATTCCACTATGTTGATAGTTCCCCAATTGGTTATGCTGTTAATATTGCAATTTAATGAGCTTAACATACTCGTACGCTGTCGTTTCCGTTCTACGGTTAAAGAGCAGGGATAAGAACGAAAATGAATAGCATAGAAAACTGTCATCAGCGAAGAACGGAGCCCTGGGCCACACCAGCATTTATTTTGTGAATATTGTGAATTAAAGCTCCCTAAATGTAATCTCTAATCCATTGAAGAAGAGATCCCAAAAGCACGGATTGAAACCCGGATCACATTGTCTTGGAGTTTGATAATCTACATAGCTACTCAAGTAAATGGCGAGACTGCGGGTAGAGAAGTATATTGGCACTAGTTTGTAGCCAGGTAGCTTCAGGTCAGAGGGATCTGAGAGGTGTGGGCGGGTATCTACCTGTGTTTTACTAAGTGCCAAAACAACTGGCCCGTATTTGCAAACGTAGACATACGCAGAAAAGTGATTACTTTTTAGCCCGCGTATATTAGCAACGTCAACCCTGAATTCCCAAAATAATCACAAACAAACATAAAAAACACGAACACAGAAAATGCTGCGAACTGAATCAAATTTTACTACTAGTAATACAATAGTATTTATTAGTATATAGGTATACTTTAAATTTTTACATTTTATATATGATGTTTTACAATTTTTAATATTATATATTTCAGTCTTTTGTTTGCAAAATGCTTTAACAAATTAAATGTTTAAAAGTTTTCATGTATACAAAAAATAAAAAATACAATTATATTATAAGTTTCACGAGATCTACACATTTGCTTTTCAATAATCTATAAGATTTACATATCGTTGACATTAAACCTCTGCTCAACCTTCCCAATCCAGATACCTCAATGAACGTTCGAATCTGATGAAGATCTAATAACTGGACAGCGGATTCAGTAATAAACGTTGCTTCCGATTCAGGATCGACTAACGCTCTAAGATGATAATAGTTGCCCCTTGAAGACATTACTTTCACAACGGCTGTGGCAAGAAGCACACTTGGTTGATCAACCCCAAGAGAGACAGGTTGGTTAATCTTGGATTTTATGTAGAAAGTTTGTGTACCTTTAGTAGGATTAGTACTGACTTTTGCGATATTTGACCCTTCACAGTTGACATGCAGCAGAGAGTGGTGTTTCTGTTTGCATTGACTAGTCCGATGACTGTATGCGAGACAGTTCCGGCAAACCCCGATCCTGTCCACAGTCTTGGATCGTTCACAGATCTCCATATCAATAAACTTCTGACAAGATCGAAGGGAAGGGATCCAGGAACTCTGTAAATTGCGTTAGCGTGGGCAACTTCTTGGAACTACCTAACTTCTCCTCCCACAAACGCTGAGTAAAAGCAGGTAATTTTTGTACTAGTATATAAATTAATATGTCATCTCAAGAACTAACCGGCTAAATCCTAAATTTTCCAGGGCATGGAAACATTCCTTGGACGTGTCCAGTAGGGACTTTATGTTACCTGTAGTCTCCTTTGTCAACTCCTACTGTTCAAAGAAAATTTGGTCGTATCTGGCGACAAGCATTTCCTATGCTTTGTCATAATTGCCAGCATGCAAATCACGAATAATCTGCTCCAGAAAACCTTTCTGATCTGCACCCGCTGACATTTTTGAAAGTTTTTATTTGTAAGTTAATTACAATTGTACAAAGTACAATATTTATTAATTATTATTAGATACAGTTTATTTAGATACTTCATTAAATATTTTATTTATTACAGCAACTTACGACCTTTGGTCAGCTTTGCATAGCTGGTAACAGTTGAGGTTAAATTTTTTAAGCCTTTAAAGGGAACAATACAAGATATATATATATATATATATATATATATGTACATGTATTTTGCACTTTGCACTTGTCCTTGCACTTGCACTTTGCACTTTTTTATCAATTTATCAATTTTTTTAAATGTTTACGTTTTGTCTATTAAGTAATTCTCTTTATAAAGGGTTTTCTAATAACGACTTGACATTTCAAAAACTTTATTATTGGCTTGAAGTACAATCAAAACATTTATGAATGGAACTCGACTTTGTTCATATGGCCACCGCGGGAACGCTTGCAGCGTTCGATTCGTTGGACCCAATTTTCAATGACTCGGCCACACATTTCGCCCGAAACGACCGCTATTTCGAGTTCAATGTCGGCTCTGAGCTCTTCCAACGTCGTCGGCGTGTTGGCATAAACCAATGACTTAACATAGCCCCACAGAAAATAGTCAAACAGCGTTAAATGGCACGAACGAGGTGGCCAATCGACTGGCCCATGTCTTGCGATAACACGCTCACCATACTTACTCTTTAATAAATCGATTGTAGCGTGTGCTGTGTGGCTTGTGGCACCATCCTGTTGAAACCCCCTGTCGTCCAAGTCCATATCTTCCAATTCGGGCCAAAAATAATCGGTGATCATGGCGCGATAACGCTGACCATTCACAGTAATGTGACGATCGTTATCGTGGACGAAAAAATACGGCCCAATAACGCCGCCGGCATGCAAACCGCACCAAACAGTTGTTTTTTGTGGATGAAGTGGTGATTCATGAAGAACATGTGGGTTTTCACCCAACCAATAACGCATATTTTGCTTATTGACGAACCCATTGAGCCAAAAATGAGCTTCGTCACTGAAGATGATTTTGCGATGAAATTCATCACTGTTTACTGAATAAATTGACAGTGATAGTTTGATGATAAGTGAAAGAGTGCGTTCACAAATTAAATTCAAAGTTGTCAAGTCCCTATTGGAAAAACCTATATATATGTTTTGTGCACTTGCACTTTTTTATTAATTTTTATTGATTTTGTTCTTTTTTCTTTTGAATGTTGAATGTTTTGTGTATTCTTATCTTATCAGCACTAAATGTTGGGGTGTGTAGGGTTTTAACTTTTTGATTTATATGTGTAGGGTAAAAAAGAGGGTTTTAAATGCAACACGTCCTTTCTGTGACTGTTGAACAGTCACAGCATTGAGACACTTTATTCGTCCGGAAATTACTTCCATCTTTTTTACAATAAGTGTCATACAATATTAACATAGATTCTTAACCTTACGTTACGTTTAATTGTTTACATTTTAGATTAGTTTTCAACGTTTAGATTAAGTTTTAAATATAACAAAGTCGAATATAATTATTACAAAAGTATAAAATTCAAAAGTATATTGTACATCCGAGAAACCCCTATTTTTTGACAGAGGGCGCCATAAAACTTAAGACATCAAAAGTACTCGAAAAGTACGAAATATCGCGAAAAATGTTTCAGACAAAAGTCACAAGGTTCTGAAGGGGACATAAGATGGTGACCACGAAGGTCACTTTTGATTTTTTAAATGATAATTCCTGATTTTCATTGCTTAGTCGTATTCCTCAATGGGGCACACGACTTTGTCTCAAAGGTCTTATTCATTCAGTGCTAGATACCACTGCACTGTCGCGCCTAAATTATTAATCGGTTTCCAACGTCGTTAGGGTGTTAGAAGGTCGAGATTTGCTTTGGGGAAGTCATTATTGCCTCGAGTGAAGTTAAAACTCAAAGAAATTGCAGATAGAGACAAATTGTCGTAAACTTATCTGAGAGTGTATGATGTGCACTCTGCCCTTTTTTTCTACTTGAATGGAACTGTACTTCATTTAGAAGTTCGATATTTGTTTTGAGGAACTGATTATTATTAGTAAAGTTTTCCAGATTAATAATGCAGGCTATTTGAATTCAAGAGAGAATTGAAATGATATTGATTTATGGAGAAAGTGGAAGGAACATTGATGGTGCTGTTGCTCTTTACGCCAAACGTTTCAAAGACCAGATACGATCGCGCGCTTCCTTCAATCGGGTCATCCAAAAATTCACTGGTGAAGGAAGTGTGCAACCAACGAAAAGGAATCGGTCAGATAGGGTGGCTGTTGAGGACAATGAAAAGCAGTTTTAGCTGCTGTTGCACACGATCCTCACATTAGCACTCGCCACATAAGTCGTGAATCAGGAATTTCTCAAACGACTGTCTGTAAGATATTACATCGGCATAAATAACATCCTTATCATGTTTCAATGCATCAAGAACTTTCTAGTGAAGATTTTCGCAAACGGGTTTCTTTTTGTCAATGGGCACTTCAGCAAACTGAACGAGAACTCTTTTCTTCGCCAAGGTGTTATTCTCTGATCGACTTTCACCAATCACGGTACGGTCAATTGATATTATATGTATTACTAGGCTACCGAAAACCCTTTTTGGTTGCGACAAGTTGAACGCCAGCACCTTTGGAATGTTAATATTTGGACGGGAATTATTGGGGATAAATTAATAGGTCCATATTTTATTGAAGGCCACTTGAATGGCAAAAAGTATGCAAACTTCTTGCGGGACTATCTTCCAGTATTACTAGAAGAACTGCCATTGGAATTGCGACAAACAATGTGGTTTCAACATGATGGTTGTCCAGCCCACTATTCTCAAGTAGCCCGGGGCTTATTAAACAATGTTTACCATCAACGATGGATCGGACGAGGGGGTCCGAGGCAATGGCCTGCTAGATCACCTGATCTTACGTCACTTGATTTCTTCTTGTGGGGCTAGTTAAAAAGTGAGGTTTACAGAAAAAAGCCAACAACACGTGAGGACATGAAAAGACGAATAACAGAAATACTTATCAGTTCTGTTGGTTCATTTAGAGCGCGGATAGACAAGTGTATTGTAGTGAATGGTCACATTTTTGAGCATTTGTTGAAATAGTCTCGGGAAATAAACGTCGAAATGGGAAGAATTCAATCATTCAACAGTGGGAGGCAAGGAGACCCACTCTAATTAATCACCCCGAAGGAAACAAAATACTGCTACCTCCATGTCGTTGTTTCTGGGTTATGCGAAACGCAGTATGTAAAAACAAATGACAAGCCTACGAGCAATACGGCTGAGCAATGAAAATCAGGAATTATTATTTAAAAAATCCAAAGTGACCTTCATTTGACCTTGAAAATGGGGCTCAAAGTCAAACTCGTGGTCACCATCTTATGTCTTCTTCAGAACCTTGTGACTTTTGTCTGAAACATTATTCGCGATATCGCGTATTTTTCGAGTAATTTCAAGCTAAGAAACTCACCCTGTATATAGAGAATAAACCACCATTATCTTAGAAAAGAGGTGCAATTTATTCATTAATTTCGCTGGGCCGAGCGTTTTTCGACAAATTTTATTTCTTTTGATGCCAAAATTTTCGCAGCCAGCGAAGAATTTATCTCAGCCAGCTAACAGTTCTTCAGCCAGCTAACATTCCGCAGCCAGCGAAGAAGTTACCGTAGCCAGTTAACAGTTCCGCAGCCAGCTAACTGTTCCGCAGCAAGCTAACAGTTCCGCAGCCAGCTAACTGTTATCGCAGCCAGCGAAGAGTTTCCCGCAGTCGACGAAGAGATCCCCGTAGCCGGCAAAGCCAATCAAATTTACCGTTGTCAGCTAAGAAAAAGTTAAATCCCTCAGACTATTACAGGTATCGACAATATTTATTAATTTTATTATCATTAAATTCTTACCCCAATGCCAAAAACGAGAACAACCAACAAATGCTTAGTTCAAGACTTATCGTCGCGGTCATCGTAGAGCGACTCTGATTGAGAAAGTTATAGCAGTCTGAAGTTGGTTGCAGTTCGAGACAGGCATGGTGTATGTTCCAGGACACAAATGTGGAAAACATGTTTCGTGGAGAACTGGTCGAATCTCTCATTATATAGAGTGGTTTCTCGTGAGATTTGATTTTCAATAGGCTTTCTTTGACAGATCACTTTTACCAAACTGCTTTATTATTTTTGTTCAGTATGATTTGGCAAGTCATCATGAAAAGACTCACACCACAACAGAGTTTTCAAATTGTTCAGTGATACTATATGGTATTACTAAAATCAGCGTTCTGTGAGAAATATTTTTCGTGCGATTCGAGGAAATTACTGTTCGCATATTCGACCTACTGAAACCATTATTGAAAATACCATTCGCAAATTTAATTCCCAGTTTACATTAGTGGACGACATTCGACCGGTTAGACCACATCTCGCACGTAGTGAAGAGACTATAGCAGCTATAACTGGGGATGTACGCGAAGAACGTGATGAATCGATTCGTTGACGTTCTCAGCAGCTTGGCTTGGCTTATTCGACAACTTGGGGTATTTTACGTGAGGATCTCGGCCTAAAAGCGTACAAAATTCAACTTGTGCAAAAATTTAAGACTTGAATTTGCATCATATTTTCAGTGAATGGGCTCTGGAAAAAACTCAATGAAAATCCGATGTTTTATCGTGACATTTTGTTTAGTGATGAAGCCCATTTCTGATAAGCAACCCGAAGAGTACCAAGAGCTACCATCACATCCATTAAAAACAACAGAATGGTGTGGTTTATGGGCTGGTGGAATCATTGGTCCATATTTCTTCAAAAATGAGGCAAATAAAAATGTAACAGTCAATGGTAGCCGTTATCGCGCCATGTTAACGGACTATGTGCCCACAGAAACTCCTACACATTGTCTCGGTGCGCTCTGGTTTCAACAAGATGGCGCTACGAGCCATACAGCGCGTACAACAATGGACTTGTTGAGAAATCATTTTGATGAGCACTTAATTTCACGTTTTGCTACGGTAAATTGGCCGCCTAGATCATGCGATATCACACCATTGGACTATTTTCTCTGGAGATATGTGTCAGATCTTCAGAAATAAGCCAGCTATGATTGACGCTTTGAAAGCCAACATTACTCGTGTTATCTGCGAGATACCAGTCGCTATGCTCGAACGAGTCGCCCAAAATTGGATTTCCGAATGAACCACTTCAGACGTAGTCGTGACCAATATTTACATAATATCATTTTCAAAAAATAAATAAAATAAAAAAAAGATAAAATTTTATTATCTTTTAACCGACAATAAATATTTTAAGTTCACTTTCAAATTTATGTGTTTTATTTTACATTGTAAATCAAACCTCACGATGAAACACCCTATACATCCAAACAACATCGAGCAGGTTATGGCGACTTTAGAATTCCGTTTTGGTCGTCTGGAATGTCTTTTTTAAACCCAGTTAAAAAAGGTAAGAGAGATCAGACAAATTTCAGAAAATAAATTAGTGCTTTTAGTCAGTCCCCTTTTCAACGAAAGTACATTATATAATTTAGCAATTTTTCTTGAGGCTAGTGAACAAATTGCCCATGAGCAAGAGGGTGGATTGAGCGCAAAGCAGTGTCAATATACCGTTTCCCACCATTAAACATTTTAGCATTCTCATTTGCCTTCATTGCCACTATCCAATCAAGATAGAGGTGATTCGAGGTCAAAGCGGGGAAACATCTCACATGCCATGGAGAACTCCTAATCAGTAAATACAACAAATAATGCCAGCATTGCCAAGGAAATAGTCATACGATTCAAAAATGCAACAATTTCGTCAATTTAGATACTTCTGCCAAATGAGAATTCCTCAAAAGACATAAATTATGTTTCTGTTGTTTGAGATATGGACATGGACTGAGGACGTGAAGACTTCGACGAACCTGTTGAATAAATGGTTGCAACAGAAAGCATCATCGATTGTTGCATGAAAAGGACATCCAGATGACGTCTCGCTCAAGAAATAATGAGACCACTTCCGGCGACAACACTGTGGAAAATGTTCAGAAGCGATTCTTAGTTCCACCGACAATGAAACTAAAATGATACTTTTCCGGATACTGCCTGTTAGGATCTACAATAATGACATGGTTGTACGAACGTTCGCCCTACTGGATGAAGGATCTTCCGAAACAATGATGAGCTCGGACCTAGCCAAACAATTACAACTAAATAGGAATATCAAAAAATTTAATCTGAAGTGGTTTGGCAAAGAAGCAGTGAGTAATAAGACATTCGTTGCCAATATTAAAATCAGTGGTGATTACGAAGACGCTAAGAAATACGTAGTTAGTGGTGTACATACAGCCGAAGGGTTGTGCCTTCCTAATCAAATATTAAATGATTCTGAATCGGACACATACATATAAAACATTGGCATTGTTAAAATATCACGATGCTAAACCAGATATTCTTATTGGGCTCCTAGGAGCTCCAATTGAGTCGGTTCATTCGGTAGCTAGTGGTCCAATTGTAGCATAGACAAAACTGGGTTGGGTCGTGTACGGGGAAGAAGATAAAAATTAAAAAGGTTTGCGACGAGATATAGTCGGTCTTTTTAGTAGTCAAAATTCAAAAATCATAATAAGCCAGGAAACATACGGCTAGTTTTCGATGCGGCGGCTGAGGTGAATGGGACCTCTTTAAACTCCTTCTTATTAAAGGGTCCGGATGACTACAGGCCTTTGATATACATTTTATTTAACTTTCGACTATTTCCTGTGACAGTGAGTGGTCACATCCGCGAAATGTTGCATCAAGTGTTGATAAGGTCAGAAGATAAACATTCCCAACGATTCCTGTGGCGAGACAGCAATGAAAATCATAAAGATATATATGTAACGGAGGTAATGATCTTTGATGCTATTCAGTTGTTCACCATGTTCAGCTAATTATATTAAGAATTTGAATATATATACGTATATATCGATGAACTGTTACGCAGTATTAGCGACTTAAGTGAGGATGAAAGATCATGGGAGGTGGTCCTTGGGATGTATTGGAATAGTTCAGAAGACGTTTTCATCTTTCGAGTTTACTTCGTTCGTGTCAGCCAAGATATTATAATAAACGACAAATGCCAAACGAAAAGGGAGTTTCTTAGTATAGCAATGTCCGTATTCGATCCCTTTGGCATGATTGCTAACTACGCCATTTATTTAAAGTTGCTTATAAAATAAATCTGGCGTTCTGGTATTGATTGGCATGATGTAGTTCCCGAAGAAATCCTTAATGTAATTTAAGGTTCCAAAAAGCCACAAAACCAACTTAAAGGCAGTTAGCCGCGTTGAACTTCATACCTTTGTTGACGCGAGTGAGGGTGATCCACCGTGAGGTTTGATTTTCGATAGGCTTTTCAAATCACGCGTGACTCCTATCAAACTGCTTTGTCATTTTTTTTCAGTATCGTTTGACAAATCATCATAGAGTCATCAGCTCCGAAAAAACGTTTGTCCATACTTCGCCTCGAACTATCAGCTGCTGTCCTTGGAATAAGACTTAGCAACTCTATTGTCAATTCTCATAGCCTTTTATTTGCCAGCCGTATGTTCTGGAGCGATTCGAAGAACGTGCTCCAAACCTTGGCGTTGGGTTCCGTCTAAACTGAACTCAGCTGATGAAGGAAACCGAGCGTGTTACCCACCTCGTTTCGAAATAAAAAACGCGTGGCTAGGAGGACCATCTCTCCTTAAGCTAGAAGAAGCGGAGTGGCCGGAGGTTAAACAAGATATCCTGAACCATTAGTCCCAAGAAGAACTACGTCCGAAGCATGTTCTGTTGATGAAACAAACAAATGACAGCGTGTTCCACGCGACCACCTGCAGCTTCACAGTGAACTATGGCCTGGGTAGAATGATTTATCGCCTTATATCGCCTTTCTATGCCTGTAGAGAAGAATTTGACCACCAATATGACAGTAAGCTCCCCAGCCTCACGCCCTACCTTGATGAAGCAGGCCTCCGTCGTATTAAAGGTCGAATAGATGCAGCAACGGTAATACCACCAGGCGGCCAATTATTATGCCAAAGAACCACAAAGTGACTTAGCTGCTTACAGATCAATTTCATCGCCGTTTTCGTGAACGAACATCGCATTGTGAACGAAATTCGTCAGAGATTTTGGATACCTGTTCTAAGTCCAGCCGTTAAAAGAGCCAGGAAAGCTTGTCAGCTATGCCGAATATAGAGTGCCAAACCATAGCCGCCGTTAATGAGTCAACTGCTGGAAGATCGCCTTACTCCTTTTGTTAGGCCATATATGTTACATACATAGATAGATCTTGGCCCAATAAAGGTAACCATCGGCCATCGTTGTGAGAAACGATAGATCGCTTTCTTCACCTGCCTGTAAGAGCAGTTCATCTGGAGGTTGCTGCAGATTTATCTACAGATGCCTCCTATGTATACGCAATTTTGTTAATAGACGTGGCGTTCCCCTCTGAGTAAGAAGAGATAACGGAAACAACTTTATCGGAGCTATGAAAGAGTTTAAAAATGACGACAAATTTTTTGATTCTAAAGCTTACAAAGCTGAACTTTCTTCTTCACGTATCGAATGGGTTTTCAACTGTGTTAAAAGAGTGTTATCATCCACCTTTCGGGAGATTGCCCCAAAATTGGAAACATTAAAAAGTGCACTCATTTTTTGCTAGGGGTACCAAACTTAGTTCAGACACCAGGCCCGATAGAGAACAAAGTGTTGTGTCAACGCAAACTAAGGAGGATAAGCCAGCAGCTAAAAAACTGGTTTTGGAGAAGATGGATGCACGACCAAGCGTTGTAAATGGTTTCGGGAAGTGTCGCCGATCAAAGTAGGTGACCTTGTTCTCGTGTGCGACATTGACTAGAAGTCTATGGATTGGCGGCAGGGTATTAACACTTTTTTGTGGAAGGGACGGACAAGTATGATCAGCTGAGGTAAAGTCGACTTCAGGAACTGTTCGAAGACCAGCGGCGAAGCTAGCAGTTCTGGTAGTGGGTGAGACTTCCGGCCAAAACTCGGGTGTCACACGGGGGGTGGGGTGTCAAAGATTGTCAACGATTGCTACACATGCTCACGGTACAGATAATAAGGTAATATATTGCGCATTTGTCAAAAAAAGTAAATACCGCAAAAATTCAAGATAACTGTTGAGAGCGATCAATTTCTGCTTACATATGCTGTACGTTAATAATTGCTTGGGTTCGAATTCCTTATGGAGATTTTTATTCATTCATAATGATAAATTCTGATTAATAGCGATTCTTAAACAGCAATCATTTGCGACTTGGTGTCGGGGTATCTGAAAGCAAATTTAATATGTGTGTGTATGAGAAAATATAACACAAAAAGACGAATTCCATTTCTTTTGAACACATAAGTATGTAATTTATTAGAACATAAGTTAATATAAAAATTGTTCTATGTTTACAAAAAAATATCACAAAATCAAAACAGACTAGCTTAACTCTAGTATTTTACAATATTCTTTTTATTATTTTTCTTTTTCTACTTGTTAAATTGTCTTCTATTGTATTATTTAGGTGTTTAATTTTACATACCTGAACCGAAAAAAATTCTTTCACTTTTCTTTCGGACGGTATGTTTTTTGAGAGATAAGTAAATCTTTTAAATAGTTACGACAACAAACAATATCGTCTTTCTTTTTTAATGTCGAAACAGAGCACACAGACAAAGAACTAGTCCATTGTACTCCTTGTAAAGTTCCATTTTATTGAATCTTTCAGTCTTACGAAGAAAGATGAGAAAGCTCTTCAGTGATAAGGTGCCTACAGTACCAGCATTCACCACGTCAGAGCCAAGTACCTGCAGCTTGATCGAGCGTAAGCCGGACATTCACAGAGATAGTGCTCCACGGTGTCGTCATCACATTCGCAGCAAGCATCGCAGGATGTTGCATCTTTTATACCCAGCCCATTTAAGTGCATGTCCCGTCACGACTCCAGTAAGCAATCTGAAGTCTTTCCCGCTGAGAGATAGCAGAAAAGCCACTGACTTCCTAGAGATGTCGGAAAGTATTCGTTTGGTCTGCCTACATCCCGCGGAGCTGTTCCATCTACAGTTGTGCTCGTATGAGACCCAACTGTCAATGGAAGTCTTAACAGACGCAGGCAGACCCAACGGGTGCTCAAAAACTCTCCTCTTTACCGTGCCTGGTAAGTTCATCAACGATTTCATTTCCCGTGATCCCATTGTGACTCTGGGACCCAAAAAATTTAGCCTTCCGACTGCGTTCAGTGATCTCTTGCATTCTCGAACTAGCTTGTAAACCGTAAGAGGGTTAAGCAAGGCTCTAAGCGCAGCTTGGCTGTCGCTGTAGATGCAAATGCTTTGCCCCCTACACGGTTTCTCTGCAATATAGTTGGCTACCATCAGGATTGCATAAACTTTTGCTTGGAAGACAGATGCAAACTTTCTCAACGTGAAGTTAAATTTAACGTTGTCGTCCTCCAGAAAGACACTAGGCTCACTTGGTTTTGGAACCATCCGTAGCCGAAGCTAGTCCTGGGTACAAAGAAAGTCGATTTCGTAGTTTTTCCGCAACAGGAGTTCTGGTGTCATTGCATTGGACGGCATGTCTATAAGACCGGAGTCATAATACGGCTGGCGCGCAATTTCATCGAAACTCTAGTGCGTGTTGTATCAAAGACTACTTGTTTTTTATTTGAAGATGGCTTTGAGGGTGTTGCCCATGATACGAATATCAAGGGGAGGAAGATTCATCAATGCGTCTAGAGCAGAGCCAGGAGTGATAGGGAAAACCTCAAAGAAAAAGAACGGAGCAACTACGTATTTTCGCAAAAGCTTATTCCACCAGACAAACGACGCATAGGATATAATTGACCTTTTCATAGCCGTGTAGATCCAAAGAAACCCTTTTCCGTGACCGAACCCATGTCTTGCTGATAGATCCTTTGCACTGCCAGAAGGCCGACAGCGCCTTAGGTGCTTTCGTGGTAACATGTTTAGTCCAGAGAATTTTGTTACTCAGGGTAGCACACAAATATTTAGTTTCTTTGGAGAATTGATTGGTGATGCCTTTAAACACTAGATGGGACAGACCAGGCAGCTTCTTACTTCTTGTAAAGAGAACAACCTCAGTTTTGAGAGGATTGACTGAAAGCCCATTGCAAGTGCACCAGTCGTCGATCACATTTAGGGCTGCCTGCGCTTTGGAGCTGACAGTCGCTAGACACGATCCAATAGACAGTAGAGCTACACCATCCGCGTACGCTTGTGCGTAAACGTAGATCAACATTCACCATAGTATTGGAGAAAGAACGCCGCCTTGCGGCTCTCCGGTTTACACCCGCCACCACATATTGGAGGCGGCCAGCATCCGCAATCAATGTCCTATTCACTAGGATTGCTTTAATCCATGAGACCAGTGACTCGTCTACGCCGTGTTGTCTGGCCGAGTTGGACATACCATCAAAAGTTGCGCTGTCAACTTCGATGAAAATGCCCAAGGCGTATTCCTTCTTGTCAATTCTGCCTACCAGATTCTGAAGCGCCCTCTCGCGCCACTCTCACCGTTCGCCAAGGATTCGGTATGTATGCCAGTGCCAGGCTAGCAGTGAAAATTCTCTTCAGAGCTGCCAGCAACTGGTTTATACTTTTTTGTAGCATAACTGGGTACTTGCCATCGGTGCTAGGCGAATTGAAGCCGTCAAAGGAAGCAACAGCATGTTTGATGGCCTTTTCCGTAACCACAACCGATGAGATGTACCAGCTACAGCGTGTTGTGTTGTTCAGATCACTACCAGCTTTTTTGATAGGAGCTAGCTATGAACTGGTTTGATCAGGTTACCTGGGAAGTGAGACTCGAGCATGAGACGGAGAGTCTCTGCTTTCGACTCGGTATAGGTACCGTCAAATTTTCTGAGGGGCTCCTGCCTGGTTGATCTTCCCCTTTTGAGGTCTTTGACCGATAGTTTCGATCTTTTCGTAAAACGATTTGTAAGAGGTGCCCTTCGCGTTCCACCAAGGAACCAGTTACATTAGTAACTGGACATCTCATTTCGAAACACTTGGTGAGGGTGCCGTTCATGTTCTGAACAGCTTCCTTAAGCTTTTGTTTTGTCCTGAGATTAGAGGATTCCTCCTCGCAGGCGATTTTGAATTCGGTGTATCTATGATCTGAGATAGACATTCTGTATCCTCCCCTGGTGCAAACACTGCAGTGATAGTTGTCAAAATGAAATCACATAGTGATGTTTGGGCATTACTACGAAGCGCCAAAAAACTAAAAGGCACCAAAATCTACATCCATAAAGATCATCCGTACAACACGCGACGTAGAAAAAACAACCTGCTCCCAATTGCCAAATTTCTTCGCGATAGATTCCCCCATGTAAATACCTAGTTAAAAGACGATAAACTTTTCATCTTTTCGCATGGGATCTGTCTCACGGCTTGAAATATGGTACAAACGATCCAATGGTGATACTACGCACAATCTGTGGTAGCAATGGTGTATTCTTTTCTAATCTCGAACATTTTATGAATGAAGTTCAACGAGTTGATCAAAATGTAAATAATATCAAACACAAAACGTCAAGCTTGTCAACCGAAGTTGGTAACACTTCATTTCGAAGAATGGGCGAAAAGCCGCTGTACAAAATGCAGAAAATTTGGGTGCACAAACAAGTATGCGCTCGAGTTTACACGATCGAAGAAATTGACGCGAACCTGTCTACCAGGAACATATAAAATGTATAGAGTTAAAAATATTAGGTTATAATGTCGCAACACTAAAAAAAAGTTTTTTAATTATGTTAAAAGTTTTGAATTATTTATACTTTTTGAAACTCATGTCTTAGAAGGTGAGATAAGGAAATTCAAAGGTATGTTTAGGGACTATGAATTGAAATGGATTTCAGCAGTGAAATCAAATACATTTAGAAGAGGAAGCGGAGAAGAATTATTAGGCTATCGAAAGTGTCTTGAGGGAGTTGTTCTGAATTTTAAACGAGCAGGAGAAATGAAAGTAAAAATCAATTGTCCACTTAATTGTACCAATATATCTGAACTTTAATCACTGGGATAAAGATTATGACAAACTTTGCGATACTCTTCAGGATTTGGCGATTTTAACGCTAGCATTGGATTATCACAATAATTTTGTAAGGGGATCTCTTCCAAAAATGATTTATACAACCCGCAGTTCAAAGAATGAAGTGTGTGATAGAAAGGGTGCTAAAATGCTGGAGGTTGTTGACGCTTTAGACGCAATGATTTTAAATGGAAGCTGTAAGAGAGATCCGTATGGTGAGTATACGTTTCGAGGAACGGCGTTTTCAGTCAATGACTACTGCCTTGTGGACGGGAAATGGGACTTTATTCTGACAAACTTCAAGATAGCTCCACAACTTCATATGACAACATGCCTTTGGAAATTTCTTGTACAGTTTCGGGAACTGAGGAAACGCTCAAAATAGGGCTACTTCCAAAGTTGATATGGAGGGATTTCAACCTACATATATATCAAAATAATTTAAATTAGGAACTTGCTAAACGAAGGTTGTTAAATAATCCGACCATGGAGGACCACATGGAGGACCTAACTCAAGTAATGATTGAAGCTGTGCCAACAAGTACCAAAGGCAGGCGTAGGGTTACTCTAAAACAGATATGGTTTGATGCAGATTGTCAAAAAGCCAGAAAAAATCTTTTTCGCTTCTAAGACTCTTAAGGAAATACAATACTTCATTTTTTAAAAATGTGTTTGCAGTAGCCAATAGGGATTTTAAACTTCTCTGTTCTGTCAAAAGGAAACATCTGGAACGGAAAACTGTAGCCGTTTTAAATTCATCAAGATCCTCAGCAAAATTTTGGAAAGCGGCCAAATTTCTCAACGGGAGAAATAACATTATTGCAACATCTTTACAAGCAGCCGAACTTCGAGTCTATTTTAAGAAAATACTCAACGCTCCGCAATTTTCACCTCTACCACAGTAAGTGGCACCACTTTTTGAAGATGAGCTCTTAGATACTCAATTTACAGTTTTTGAAGTACGGAATGTAATAAAAAAATCTAAAGTTGGTAAAGCACCAGGAGACGACCGAGTACCAGCAGAATTCCAAAAAATTTCTGTCCGCATTAACCAACAAATACAATAGAATATTTGAAACAGCGAGTGTGCCAGAAAGCTTTAAAAGGACAATAATTTTTCTTCTACAAAAGAAAGGATCGTACGATAACCCTAAAAATTATCGAGGCATTTCTTTTCTGGATACGTCAGTCAAGTTATTTAGTACTTTAATCTTCAATGGACTTGCGCAGTAGATCGATAACAAGAAAATACTGAATGAATTTCAAGCTGGATTTAGGAGAAACTATTCTATTGTATAATATATTGTATAATATAGGATTATATATTATTGAATGTGATATACGAAAGCAACGTCGCGTATGTATGGGATGGTGAACTTGTATCTGAGGAATTTGAAACAAAAATGGGAGTCAAACAAGATTGTGTTGTGAGCATGCTACTTTTTATCTTATTCATAAATGATATAGTAGGCAATTGGAGGAGGAATTCAGTTTGGAAGTATGCAGATACCAGGACTACTTTTCGCCAATGATATAGATTTTCTTTCGGAATGAGTTGAAAGAATGCAGCGAATGATCAAGCGACTTGAGAGTTATTGTTAGCTTTGGAATTTGTCTGTTAACTTACAAAAATCCAAAATTATGATATTCAGAACTAGTGGCGGTAGATATGCCCGTAATGAAAATTGGACCTACAAAGGAGAGACTGTTTCAATAGTTCAGGAGTACAATAATCTAGGCATATAAATTACGCAGAATCTTAGTATGAAAGAGCATCTCCAACTTAAACTAGCTGAGGCGAAAAGAGCTGTTTCTTTAGTAACTGGCCGATGCATCAATAATAAATATATTGATCACAGCTCTAAGCTTAAATTATTTCGTGCGACTGCTATCTCTGTATTACTGTATGGTGCTCAAGTTTTAGGTTACTGTCCGTTTGAAGAGGTTGAAAGTTTCCTGAGATGTTTTCTGACACGCATTTGCCGGTTATCAAAGTCTACTCTAAATTATATGCTGCATTTGGAAACAACACTTCTATTTTTAGACACGCTTAAACTGCAATTTGAATATGTCATGAAAGAACTTTAGATGGATGAGGATCGGCTGCCTAGTCTAGCACTAGAGCTATATCGACAAATGGAAATCTTATCAGAAAGTGGGAGGAGTTGGGGGATAACATTGGCGAAAATATGAGCATTTGCACGGACATTAGCACTGCTTACTTAAGGAAAATTTTTACAAAACTATTAGAAAAAGCAAACTCCACTTTGTACGACCAATGTAAAACGGAAGCAGTAATTTTACAACATAGAATGCTTTACAGTCAACTGAATTATAATCTTCAAGAACGTACGTACTTCTTTCATCACTTTCCGCTGAAAATAATTAATTTAATAGTTAAAGTAAGAATTGAAATAATCAATTTAAATTACATTCCACACCTTCCTGATCTGCTAATTCTATGTGACCTGTGTACCTTACAAAAAAGGGAGGATGTATACCATTTTATTGCCAGATGTCCTGTCTTAAACGAGTTTTCTGTGAGATACTTTGGTGTTAACACAATGGATATGAATGATGTTCTGATCATTTTAAACGGTGAACTTGATTCGGAAGCTTTGTATAGATACACTCCAATCGCACTTAATTACAGAACACGTATTATTGTAGGCGACTTCTAAATAAACATAACATATGTATTAAATTATGAAAGCAAAATTTATTTAAAGAATTGTGAATCTGTTAAACTTAAGTTTACTAAATTGTAATGTAATAATTAATTTAAGTACTTTTTCTTTTAAATAAAGATTTCAATACATAATACTACTACTATGATCTAACATGGAGATCGCCGATAGTACTTTCCAGCCAGTAATCTCCTTAGCATACCTGTTGGATAAAGTTAAGTCAATTACTTGCTGCGTTCCTCGTAACAAAAGTTGGCTGTGAGCCAACGTTGTTGACAGCCAGGTCAGACGGTAGTATGAAATCCAGGAGATTATTACCTATCACATTGCATTTGCTACTGCCCCAGAAGGTGTTCTGAGCATTAGCATCGCAGCATATTATGAGTTCCATCTTTCTGGAATCACAATATTCAATGAGTTATACTATCGCCTTCAGTGATGGAGGCAGTAGCGAATCATAGGGAAAACAAGCAGACGCAACAACGGATTTGTGCCATTCTCCGTTTACTTCGTAGCTTATGTCTGCAGCAACCAAATCTTGGTTACAAAATTGCACAAGTTTAGTTGGTGAGAGTGAATAAAGGCACATAAAGACAAGCTCTCGGTCTTACTGATCGCTCGTCATAAAGTGGTTTGACACCCCTTAAAGATCCGAAACCGCAGATGCGTTTATTCCACACCCATGGTTCCTGTATGGATATTATGTGGAGTTTTGTATTCAACAAGGAAAGCTTCTTACATAGGGATGCAGTAGCAGACTTGGAATGTTGAATGTTGATTTGAGTACACAGAGTCGATGTGGACTGGGGTAGTCGCCTTCTACCCGCACTTATTTAGAAACGAAAAGAAAATTAACGCTTTCAAGGTGCAGATAGGGACGTGAGTCATACCTAGACTTAATGGTCTCGACAGAAGCTTTGTCTAAGCCCACAACAAAAGAAGAGCCGTCCATGTTTTCCCGATTCTTTCTCTCCATTTGAGAGTAGACTTTCCACTTTTTAGTTTCAAGTCCAGGGTTATGGGTATTAAGACACATCAGAACATCTTCCGTTTCTCTAAGTTGCCCCGGGACCCAGAAGATGGCGCGCACCAGCTTGGGTTCTCTGAAGACCTCGAAAGTTTTGGTTTTCAGGGGTGGTATTTTCGGCACAGATTTGCTCAGCCATTCAAGAGCTTGCTGCGTGGAGCACTTCAATCTAAGAGTTCCATTCTCCATTCCGTAGCCCTCTGCTTGAATGCAAACATTATCTGCTTTGGCTAGCTCCCACAGTGTTTGCACTCAGCATCTTGTATGTGCGCCGGTCCTGTTCCCCTTGGCGTTTCGGGGTTTTAGTGGAGATAACTTTTCCAGCGACATCAGAGCTGCAACTTGTGTTGTTTGCACCACCGGTTTCAACCGGATCTTGTGCGCTGGGAAAGCTACCACCAGGATTGTTTCTCAGAGGGGATTTCAAAGCTTCAGCCGACTTCCGTCGATCAGTGCTACAACTTTTGCTGGTTGTCTGCCCTGTTAGGGACAGATGAAGAGGGCGCAGCTTCAGATCTGAGAGGTTGATTGGTTTCAGTGGGTGCCACTTGTTTCTCTTCTCTGTCGCAGCTGGGAGAGTGTGATTTTTGGCACTCGCTCCTTCAAAGGCACTCGCCATCTCTTTGTGCCTTGCTTTTGCCTTGCGTCTTCGTCGTCACTTTAGCTGCCCCTTAGACGGTAGTTCTTCAGAGTGTGTCTCTTCTGGAGCCCGTTCCACTTTTTCGGTTTTACTAGACAAGCCGTCAGAAACAATACCCTGATCAACCACTGGTCTATTCTCGGCCTCTCCGGTACTCTCTTCATAGTTCCAGCTCAATCTACCGGACGTGTCTTAGGAAGAGCACCTCCAAGGTCAGTGCCAAAAATGGTGGGGGAGGGGGATTTGTAAATTATGTCGGATGGGGCCTCCAGAATTCGTGCCCCGGCCGTGCTCATAAAGGCTACGGGTGGATTGATGTAAAAAAAATAACATGACCCAGTCTGAGTTGAGTATTGCATACAAAATATCACTAACCAATGTATATGTTGAAGGTACGGAACCTCCAAAGGTGAAACTCGCAACATAATTATTCTTACACACTGTATTTCAAGCTATTATGCGGGCTGGTAGTTTAGGAGAACTAATTTCGGAAGGCTGGCTTTAGTGTTCTGTATTTTTTAAGCAGGTAATAATTTAAATTTCCTTAAAAATCATGTGTCATCTACATCTTTACAATTTCAGGTGAATGAATAATTCGACTATCTCAACGTAAGAGTTTCTTACCAGGATAGTCGCGAACAAGTTAAAGGCGTTGGAGTTTTAGAATCGCTCCAATTTGGAATTATCGATGAGATGACTTCCGTAATATTGTACTTAATATGAGGGTTAAAGGAAAACGTCTACGTTTTTCGTAGACAATATTCTCTTTAACTTTCATTTCGTCAAGAGAAAGAAAGTACACAAATTATTTTTGACTTCTTCCATATCGATGTTTTTCATAATATTCAACACGAATTTGATTTTTCCCGGATATACGTTTAATTTTGAGCACCACTTTTTAAGTGTTATCACAGCTGGAAGAGGACATTCTAATTTTTTAATTGGCCCTTGGCAAAAATATGACCAACGGAGTCAATAGTTTGTTCCTTCTTAAAGTTTTCTATTTGCTTCAACAATCTGCAGAATACAAACAATGGTTGAAATTCTAATTACACTTAATTCGCATTACACTAATTTAATATGTCATCTACTTATTGAGAATATGTAGGGATGATTCGAGCAGTTTGTGTACTACAGTCTACCATTAATGGTCTACCTTGAAAGCATCAGTTTGGGTAGAGCAATCAAACTTGTTTGATAGAAATTAATTCTCCGCGGGGTCTTCCAGATCTCTGTTCTCATTGTCATGCAAAATTAGTGTATCACTGAAATAAAAAAACCGAGTGTTATAAGTGTAAATATATATATATAAGAATTGTTTCTCTTCTCTGTCGCAGCTGGGAGAGTGTGATTTTTGGCACTCGCTCCTTCAAAGGCACTCGCCATCTCTTTGTGCCTTGCTTTTGCCTTGCGTCTTCGTCGTCACTTTAGCTGCCCCTTAGACGGTAGTTCTTCAGAGTGTGTCTCTTCTGGAGCCCGTTCCACTTTTTCGGTTTTACTAGACAAGCCGTCAGAAACAATACCCTGATCAACCACTGGTCTATTCTCGGCCTCTCCGGTACTCTCTTCATAGTTCCAGCTCAATCTACCGGACGTGTCTTAGGAAGAGCACCTCCAAGGTCAGTGCCAAAAATGGTGGGGGAGGGGGATTTGTAAATTATGTCGGATGGGGCCTCCAGAATTCGTGCCCCGGCCGTGCTCATAAAGGCTACGGGTGGATTGATGTAAAAAAAATAACATGACCCAGTCTGAGTTGAGTATTGCATACAAAATATCACTAACCAATGTATATGTTGAAGGTGCGGAACCTCCAAAGGTGAAACTCGCAACAAAATTATTCTTACACAATGTATTTCAAGCTATTATGCGGGCTGGTAGTTTAGGAGAACTAATTTCGGAAGGCTGGCTTTAGTGTTCTGTATTTTTTAACAGGTAATAATTTAAATTTCCTTAAAAATCATGTGTCATCTACATCTTTACAATTTCAGGTGAATGAATAATTCGACTATCTCAACGTAAGAGTTTCTTACCAGGATAGTCGCGAACAAGTTAAAGGCGTTGGAGTTTTAGAATCGCTCCAATTTGGAATTATCGATGAGATGACTTCCGTAATATTGTACTTAATATGGGGGTTAAAGGAAAACGTCTACGTTTTTCGTAGACAATATTCTCTTTAACTTTCATTTCGTCAAGAGAAAGAAAGTACACAAATTATTTTTGACTTCTTCCATATCGATGTTTTTCATAATATTCAACACGAATTTGATTTTTCCCGGATATACGTTTAATTTTGAGCACCACTTTTTAAGTGTTATCACAGCTGGAAGAGGACATTCTAATTTTTTTAATTGGCCCTTGGCAAAAATATGACCAACGGAGTCAATAGTTTGTTCCTTCTTAAAGTTTTCTATTTGCTTCAACAATCTGCAGAATACAAACAATGGTTGAAATTCTAATTACACTTAATTCGCATTACACTAATTTAATATGTCATCTACTTATTGAGAATATGTAGGGATGATTCGAGCAGTTTGTGTACTACAGTCTACCATTAATGGTCTACCTTGAAAGCATCAGTTTGGGTAGAGCAATCAAACTTGTTTGATAGAAATTAATTCTCCGCGGGGTCTTCCAGATCTCTGTTCTCATTGTCATGCAAAATTAGTGTATCACTGAAATAAAAAAACCGAGTGTTATTAGTGTAAATAACGGTTATAAGAATTGTTATTCACAAACCTTGGGATCAAAAGACTATTTTGAATCCGCAAATCCCGTGCGCTCGTCACTTCTTCATCCTTTTGCAATGGTAACAAAAGTGAAGGAACAGCATCTTCTTTAATTTTAGTTGTTTTAAGAACTATTCCATATTGCTCGTACACTTTTTTTTAAAAATGTTTGCCACAAATTCGCACCGTTTTTGTATTTAACTTGTCTTTTCGACGGCACACAAAAAACCCACTGCTTGAACATTTTACTTTGTTTTGGAAACGAGTTATACGATATCTCCTCATTTCCAATTTTATTTTTGTTTTTATAATTGTTAACACAACATCCGTACACAGCACAATGCCTTTAAACTTTGTTTAATCAACTTTAGATCAAAAATCTATCACAAGAAAATATTTCCGCCTTTGTCGTCACTGTGGCTGGCAGTACTTCCAGAATTTGACAGGTGCGCAGAAGAAGACCAAAATAATTACGCCAAGTATATTACCTTATTATATGTACCTTGACAAATGCTCATTTTGTCTCTTTTCCGTTCGGCCATTAGCTGTATGAATTCATGAGATGAGAATTGAGATTCAGCCAAAAGTAAGTAATATCTATAACATATATCCTAAACAAATATTTTACGTATTGTGAATTTATACAGGGTGACTTTTTTAACTTGAGACATCCAAATTACTCGAAAACTACGCGATATTGCGAAAAATATTTCAGACAAAAGTCACAAGGTTCTGAAGGGGAAATAAGATGGCGACCACGAGTTTGACCTTGAGCCCCATTTTCAAGGTCAAACGAAGGTCACTTTTGATTTTTTGATGGGAACCCCTATTTTTTTGACAGATTCGTAATCTGCGTGAAAAATTAAAATTTTTTTTACATGAAACACTTTTTTCAAAAATGCGTTCTTTTCCCGTCAGAGGGCGCCATAAAACTTAATACATCAAAATTGCTCAAAAAGTACGAAATATCGCGAAAAATGTTTCAGACAAAAGTCACAAGGTTCTGAAGGAGACATAAGATGGTGACCACGAGTTTGACCTTAAGACCCATTTTCAAAGACAAACGAAGGTCACTCTTGATTTTTCAAATGATAATTCCTGATTTTCATTACTCAGTCGTATTGCTGGTAGGCTTGTCATTTGTTTTTACATACTGCGTTTCGCATAACCCAGAAACAACGAGGTGGACGTAGCAGTATTTTGTTTCCTTCGGGGTGATTAATTAGAGTGGGTCCCCTTGCTTCCCACTGTTGAATCATTGAATTCTTCCCATTTCAACGTTTATTTCCCGAGACTATTTCAACAAATGCTCGAAAATGTGACCATTCACTTCAATACACTTGTCTATCCGCGCTCTAAATGAACCAACAGAACTGAGAAGTATTTCTGGCGTAATCTTCGGGCAAGCTTCAGTTATTCGTCTTTTCATGTCCTCACGTGTTGTTGGCTTTTTTCTGTAAACCTCACTTTTTAAGTAGCCCCACAAGAAGAAATCAAGTGATGTAAGATCAGGTGATCTAGCAGGCCATTGCCTCGGACCCCCTCCGATCCATCGTTGACGGTAAACATTGTTTAATACGCCCCGGGTTAATGGAAGTTTTTCTAGTAATACTAGAAGATGGTCCCGCAAGAAGTTTGCATACTTTTCGCCATTCAAGTTGCCTTCAATAAAATATGAACCTGTTAATTTATCCCCAATAATTCCCGTCCAAACATTAACATTCCAAGGGTGCTGCCGTTCAACTTGTCACAACCAAAGAGGATTTTCGGTAGCCCAATAATACATATTATATCGAAAGTCGACTCATCAGAGGATAACACCTTGGCGAAGAAAAGGGGGTCTTGTTCAATTTGCTGAAGTGCCCATTGACAAAGGGAAACCCGGTTGCGAAAATCCTCACTAGAAGGTTCTTGATGCATTGAAACATGATAAGGATGGTATTTATGCCGATGTAATATCTTACAGACAGTCGTTTCAGAAATTCCTGTTTGACGACTTATTTGGCGAGTGCTAATGTGAGGATCGTGTGCAACGGCAGCTAACACTGCTATTTCATTGACCTTAACAGCCACCCTATGTGACCGATTCCTTTTCTTTGGTTGCACACTTCCATCAGCAGTGAAGGGTTGGATGACCCGGTAAAAGAAAG
Organism: Volucella inanis; assembly: GCA_907269105.1. NCBI lineage: Eukaryota > Metazoa > Arthropoda > Insecta > Diptera > Syrphidae > Volucella > Volucella inanis. The sequence continues at coordinate 124,632,880 of OU026156.1, read as the reverse complement.
CGCGCGATCGTATCTGGTCTGGGAAACGTTGGGCGTAAATAGCAACGGCACCTTCCACTTTCTCCATAAATCAATATCTTTTCAATCTTCTCTTGAATTGAAATAGCCTGCATTATTAATCTGGAAAACGTTACTAATAATAATCATATCCTCAAAATAAATATCGAACTTCTAAGTGAAGTACAGTTCCGTTCAAGTAGAAAGAAAGGGCAATTAGGACAATTTGTCTCTATCTGAAATTTCTTTGAGTTTTAACATCACTCGAGGCAATAATGACTTCCTAAAAACAAACCTCGACCTTCTAACACTCTAACAACGTTAGAAACCGATTAATGATTTAAGCGTGCCAGTGCAATGGTATCTACCACTGAATGAATAAGACCTTTGAGACAAAGTCGTGTGCCCCATTGAGGAATACGACTGAGCAATGAAAATCAGGAATTGTCACTTGAAAAATCAAAAGTGACCTTCGTTTGACCTTGAAAATGGGTCTCTAGGTCAAACTCGTGGTCACCATCTTATGTCCCCTTCAGAACCTTGTGACTTTTGTCTGAAACATTTTTCGCGATATCGCGTATTTTTCGAGTAATTTGGATGTCTCCAGTTAAAAAACTCACCTGGTATAGAGAATAAGCTACCATCATCTTGAGAAAGAGGTGCGTTCTATTCGCTATCTTCGCTGGATCGACAGTTTCCTCAAAAACTAATATATAGTTTTACATAGGGATTTCCAGGACTAAAAAATGTATGAGAAAACTCCTGTTTTGGATTGAGATTACGAGAGCTTTCGCTAAAACTCGAAAGCTGCTGCTTAAATACTGTATTAATTCTGCGCAATAGTTGTGAAATTGATAGTCTGCAGGCTTATGGCAATCTTTTGTAAAGTGAATTATGAATGGAAAATTTTTTGAATGATAAATGTGTTGTTGTTGATGTTGTATAAAGCATACGATTTTTTTGAAATAACGTGGAACGTTCTAGTTTGAAACTATATGTGTTTAAACAAAAGGTCAATCACTGTACTCACAAACTTATTTTATACCCTTTTTACACCACATTTAAAACTGGGTTTTCGATAAAAAGTTTTCAAAACCTCATTCAAGCGTTCACACCGAATACCGACTAGGTTTTGTTTGATATTTGTATATATTTGTATCTGCTGTGAATTTTTCGTATATGCAAGGATTTTTAATTTTTTTTCTTGTGTATTTTTCTGTTGTTTATATTATGTTTAAAAAAATAAATAATTTTTTAATATCGAATTTTTTGTTGGTAAAAGCAAAGAAAATATACCAAAAATTATAATCGATATTTTTTTTTTTGCAATTCGGAATTAATTAAATAAAGCAACGAAAAAAGAAGTTAGAGCTTAAAAACACTGTACAACAAATCTTTGATTTCATTTTAAAACTAAGTTTTTTCTGAATGCGAAATTATTGCTTGTTATGTATTTCTAAAAAAATACGCAAATAAATAAGTAATGCTGTCACAGTAAAGAGAGTTATTATATTGTAAATGATATTGCTGAGATCAATTAAATTGACGATAAATATCAATGGCAGTCGAGTTCCATTTATTTTACAAATATTATTTCTATTTCACTATTTCTACTGCAGAATCGTAACTTCCAGGAAACCGAGTCTGCATACAGATAGCTCAACAACTTGTTCCACAATTTGCGTCAAAAACGGCTCCATAATTGCAAACTGCTCCTACAGGTCTGAGCTTTGGAGCGATATGGTCCCTTTCGGAAGTGCTGTTAAGCACTTATACAATTACATTAATATACAATTACATTAATAAACGTGAGTTTTGAAAAGCTTATTTACTGTAAGCTTTTTATCGATATCAAAAACTATAGAAAACGTTTGTCAGCTAATCCTAAGAAGTCTAGCCCTTTCCGGTTCAGGGACTTTACATACTACATATATTTCTTAGTAATAATTTTAAAAATGACATACCGATTATGAAAAATATAGTATAGATTCAGTCTTTCCAAAAAAAGCTAATAAGTCACAGTCTTTTAGCAGAAAAATCCTTACTTTTAATTTTGAACCAGAGTGGACTTTAGGTTTTCCTAATTCTTCCTTACCTAGGAGCTCCGTAACTGCTCGGAATACCATCGTTCTTGACAGGTATGAGTATACTCACTCACTCGTTATATATCATATTCATTCCGCCATATTGTACGATGTACCATGTCCCACGTAATTTCTTTTAGTGAAAGAACATTAATTGAAACAAAGTAATTTAGTTCTTGCTAAATATCTTAATTGCTATTTAATTCTGACATTAAATTTATACATAGTATAAAAGTTGGCGACGAGGATGGTTAAACCGAATGTTTGAGATTAAAAAGTAGAATCCTGTGCATCTACAAAAACAAAAAAAAAAAAAAAAAAAAAAAAAAAACGGGATGGTGAGATTTTCCTTGTTTAAGTTCATAGATCAAAACCAAGGAACAAAGCAGAATAACTATATAACATATGACGAAGAACACCGATGATACAAACCTAGCAATCATCATTCGCGATTAAACCACTCGAGCCTCCAAATATTACATGGGCGCGATAGGTTGATAGCTCTTTTTAAGTGTTAATGGGTTCGCATGCACACCTGAAATTTTCAAATAATTTAAACGGTTGAAAGATTAAAATTGTAAACCAGAGCTTTTTTTTGTCATCAGTCAATCACAAAAAGTTTGGAAATGAAATGGGGTGTATGGCATTCGAAAAATGATAGACATGAACTAAAAATACTATACATTGATTGCAAAAAGTTCAACTATGCAAAGTGCATGAATATAGAGAAAAGAAAAGTACAATTTTTCGAGAAGAACGGTCCAGGCTTTAAATGCGTTAGTTTTGTTGCTCAGCGTGGAAAATCCATATTAGTGGATGTTCACATAAATTTTTCTCCCAGCATCGACCATTATTGCTCGAGCAGCGACTTGCAGCGAGCTCTGGGAATAGTAAATTTACTGCAAGAACATCTAATGCAGCTAAAGATTCTGTTAACTTCAGAACTCTTTTGCTCCGACGGTATGAGCAGGGTGCATGTACCTTGATCGAGGAGTGTATAAATTCGGTGCTTGTACCAATTTAACAATATACTTTGTTGATATTTAGTCACTCTGCTTCGGATGGGGGATAACTAAATATGAATTCTTCTTAGTGTAGAAAAATTAGTGCTTTATTGCTTCAAACTTAATCGTATTTATACAAATTTATTGCCTTATTAGCATAACTAAGTTAAGTGCAACAAAAAAATATTATTTAATTATCCACTATTATATGGCTCGAGCTTCGTCCAACCAAGCTTGCAGTGAGTGCACTTGGTATTTGTTTTGCGTCTGTGAGCTAAAGGTGAATGGTTTTGGCGACATCGAACGAATTTCGTGACGTATTCTTTATGTTCTGAACATCCTCTCCCCATTGAACATAACATTCAACAATTTTTTGTAAAGGGTAAGAATAAGCCTATGTCTTCTGGGTGCTGGTTCTGGTAGATGGTAGTCATCAAGGTAGGCATTCTTGTTTGATGATTTTCGTCTATATGCCCAAAAACAAATGGTGAATATAGCCAGGGCAAGTCCTAGGTATGCAACAGAATTTCATTAACAGATTGTTAATTTTGTTTGGAAGCTCAGCTTGAACTAGATTCTTGGTACGTTTTTTTAACTCTTCAAGTCCTTTTGATGGATGTTGATTTATCATTTGAGCCTGAATACTTCAAATCTGCTTGGTTGGATTTGATATATCCGTTAGATTGCCTAATTTGGTGTACGAAGCCCTTGTGTTACTTTTGTAACTCTGATGTCCTCGCAGTGTCAATAGATCTTGTTTGACTACACAGTAAGGCTCAATTTTTAAGCGTCCTGAACCTTCCAGCTTGATTGATGAAATGTTATTGTCACATACCTCATTGATGGTGGTCTTAGTTTTAACAGTGTACGTTGGGGTGTGTTATGCGAATCTATGTTTGAATTTAATTCAGGATCTCTGTTTTGCATTACTTAGATAATGTCATGTTGTTTAATAAATTGGTCTCACATGCTCTTACACTGGCTCATTTGTAGTACAACGGCCTAGTTTGATCACACAGAAAAGAAGCAGGTGCAGTTACTAAAGAGCTGGCTAGCTATGCTACTGTTAGGGAGTAGCATACGTCCCGGTGTTGACTTATGAATAAATATGTTGCATCTGGTTTGATTGCAATAAACCTTTTGTTATTCACTATCGGTACGGGTAAAATCTTGAATATATCCAGTATTTCTCTATTGACTAGTGGGAATTTTGGATGGAAAATGATATAGTTATTGACCAGCTGCTCTTTATGGACATTAATTTAAACAGTTGAACTGAGTCTAAAGAGTCTATCGGCAAGTGAAGCAAGGGACACGATCTTTTATAAACGAGGTCTCACTGTTAAACTGCTGCGGTGAAAGAAGCATTAATTAGTGAATAATATTGCTAAGTTGCCCTTGGTTAGAATAATCGATAATAATAATAATCGTTGATTCTAAATTATTCATTTCCTATTCTGAGGCCTTCTTCCAAATGCATGAGCTGACTGAGTATTGATTGACAGGATTTCAGGTAAGTTATCTTCTCGCATAACAGTTTTAATGATCCTATTCCCTTGAATACTTCTGTATACTCAGTCCAATATGCTTTCAAGTCGTAGTATACTAGCAGGTCCCAGTCATTTGATGCCAACATTGCCATTTACATGGAATTAAATTGAAGACCGAGTTGAGATGGGAACGAGCTGATTTGTACTGGGTGACTGTTTGCGACGGGTAGACATGAACATACTAATAGGATCAATGGCATTGGTGAGCTATAGTTCTTCGAGATTTTTTTGGTGGTAATTGATTGTCTTTTTCAATACAGGTGTTACTTTCTTCGTTTGAATGAGTGGCTCTTTGTTTCGATTGTTCGTAATATTGACGTACCTCCTGTGCTCTCTTGTGCGAAGGTTCGTCTAAGTCCTCAGTTGGTAGAGGAGGCAGCCTTTATATAGCTCTGCGAAAAAATACCGGCTTGGGTGTTGGTTGCTTCGCTTTCGTACGCTGTTGTACTTCATTGAGGTATTTCCTTGATCACCTCTGCCAAAACTCTCTTCTTCTCTCGCATCTCTCGTTTTTGAGATGCGTAACCAATTTCCATTGATTGAGTAATTTGACCTTTGTAAGCTCAGCCGCTGGATCCACAGATGCTGTCAAAGATTCACCGATTAAGAAATGTCCAGGTGTTACTGCCGTAAAATCGTTTGGGTTAGATGACAGTCCTGTCAATGGTCTGGAATTGAGTATTACCTCTATCTCAATCACTAATGTTTCGAATTCTTCGTAAGTAAGGATTGTTGATGGCATGCTACGCCGCAATAAGTGTTTCCCTGACTTTACTGCAGCCTTCCATAACCCGCCGAAATGTGGGAATCTAGAAGGTATGAAGTGGAAATCGATATCCTTTCCACACACCTTGCACATTGAGATGATGGAGTTCCTTCCTTAAGTGGTATATATGGTACTGTGTTCTCACCCTTTTCCTTCTCTTCTGCTATTTGCTTAAGGTAGGGTAGTGGCCAATTTGATTGTGGAATCCCTCAACCTTTCTGGATTAAATCCTCGTCTGAGCAAGTCGGCCGTTTTCTCCTCAGAATTAACGTGCCGCTATTGTGTCGGTTCGGTGGTAGTTTGGATGGCTGATACTCTGTTAGCAATGAAAGAGGGAAAGGACTTTGCAGCTGATTTTATCCAGGAATCCGCGAATACATGAAATTGGATGGTCTGTGCACATTCTCTTGCGAACATGTGCCTTGGAATTTAAACATGATTTAATGTACTTAGATCCTGGCGGAATTTCAACCATCTACAATATAATAACTGTTGTAATGCTGCTTCCCAATCCATTTTGAGTTGCCATAATTGTTGAAGAAATATTTTTGCTGCAATAAGCATTGGTGTCAGAATCCCAAGTTGATCAAATAAATGGGCTATTTCTGAAGAAAGTATTCTTTTCGTCACCCTGCCTTCATCAGTTAGGTCCAATTTGATATAAAACTCGTCTATTTTTGGTAACCAAATTAAGCCTAGTCTTATCTTTATCTCTTCTTTTGCAGTTGCTTTGAAGTCCAATTTTACCTCTTTTTTTCGGGTGTGAACCTTTGGAGCAGTTGTGTATGTTTGGTGTACCATTCTTGAAGTTTAAATCCTCTTTTATTTGAAACGTCACTCAGCTGTCCTTGTATGTCTAATGCCGTGGCTAAACTAATAGAACCTGACCTAACGCTATCTACATAAAAATTCCGCTGTAAAATCTTACTTCCGACAAGATGGCTCGTTGCCGATGTCTGTGCTAGCCTGTTTAGACACTTGATAGCAAAGAACGGAGCCGACAATGTGCCATAGGTAATTGTATTTATTTGATACTGTTTTATGGGTTCTGATGAATCACGTCTCCATAACATAAGTTGATAGCATCGATCGTTTTCATGTACCAATACAATAATATGAATCTTGGCAATCGAAAACGAAGCTAAATAGTAAACAGATCGCCTTGCATAGTATGGCCCGTACTTAATGATAAGTTTGTTCAGGTTTTGCATGATGCTTCAAATGGTTTGAGAGGGGGGCTTGTATCGTGCGGAGGGGGTAAATGTATGGTGAAGATGGGAGTTTGTATCGTGCGGAGTGGGTTGTTGGGGGTTTGAATGTTATCAGTGTTTTGTAGCAACAAGAGCTCATAATGTTAGAATTAATAATGTTGTAGGTTCTTTTTTCGAGTTTAATGTTTACGAAATTCGTTGGAGAGGGAATTAGGATGATAAATGTGTTGAAAGAATGTTGTTCCTTTTTTTTATCTTGCTGACCACGTTGTTTTGAGAAATTTATGCGTGGAATTAAGTTAAAGAATTTCATGAAGAAATTTCGGAAATTACTCGCAAGTATATTGATATCTATCAACAAGTGCTCATAAGGTAAGAAATATTAAGTATTGTATTGTATTGAGTATTTTGTTTATGGAATTTGTTGGAGAGGGAATTAGGATGATAAATGTGTTGAAAGAATTTTGTTCTTTCTTTTATCTTGCTGACAACATTGTTTTGAAGAATTTATGCGTGGAATTTAGGTTAAACAATTTATGAAGAAATTCGCAGAATTATACTGAAAAATGTTCCTGGTTGTTATCTCCTTGACCATATTGTATAAGAAGATAACTACATAGCATTTTAAACTTCTAATGATATGTCTTATCTTTTCAAACACATTGTTTATGGTTCTTTTTCTTTATCTCATTGACCGTATTTTGTTTTTAAGGGAATTTAGTAAACTTCACGTGGAGAATTTTCAAGATCATATTAATGAGTTGTATTCAAAATCTTGGTCTTTATCTTTTTAAACATATGGTTTAGGCTAACTTTCGACAAAATCGAAAGCCTACAAAGGATTTATTCTATAAATACAATTTTGGGACTTCTTGTCAAAATTGAATCTCCGCGAAAAAAAACTCGAAGCTGATTCTCCAATGCACACGTTGTCAGGGATTCAACCAAATGCACCGGAAAACTTTTGACGCGAGAGTGCAGTGCCGCGAGAGAGTCCCAACGATATGCACCAACTGCAGGGGAAGACGTCCAGCCAACTGTCGAGGCTGCGAAATCGCCAGCGAGGACGAAATATCATCACAGCGGTCCAAGCCCAAAGCCTCTAAAGAAGGCAAAGATAGAAAACTCCGTGATGGCAGCTAAAATCACCAATAACTACAACGTCAAATACAGCAATTCGCAAGTAAAAAGTGGAAAAACTTACGCGCAAATAGCAGCGTGAGCAAATACGACTATCTGTGAATCACCTGATCCTGCCTCAAATGTTTTCTCAGTAATTCTCGGGAGACTAGAAGAACTGACTAAAACAAATAAGATAATAGTCGAACGGCTTCTCAACCTCGAAGCAGATCTGTGTAACAAATCATGACAAAGAAGCTCAATATTCTTCCGTGGAATGCCAACGGCCTACCGAAAAGGCTTGATGAACTAAATATTTTTATTCAAGAAAAAGTAGTTGATATATTTTTAATATCTGAAACTCACCTGACGATACAATCACGCGTGAAACTAAAAGGTTACCGCGACCACCACGCTTATCATCCATCGGGAAACGCAAGAGGCGGGTCATCCCTATTTATAAAAGACTAAGACTATGGACACTCTCTGGAAGCACAAATTGAACTTGACAAATTTCACGGTGCGCGCTAAAAATAAAAATTACTCTTTTAGTATATCCTCCATCCACTGCCAATCGCGCTACAAAATAGAAAAACACGAATTCATTGACCTATTTAACTCTCTTGGACCATTCTTTGTTATTGGTGGCGATCTTAATGCGAAGCACACCTTTTGGGGCTAAAGATGTGTCTCACAAAAAGACAAAACTCTCTACAGGACTGGCATGGAATGTGGCTGGCAGTTTTACTCAACAGACAGACCGACGTACTGGCCTTCGGATGTCGCCAAAACGCACGATCTAATAGACTTCTTTATTGGAAAAGGAGTAAACGCTAGTTACGTCAAAGTTGAAGAAAGCTTCGTTCTCTCCTCCGATCATTCTCCAATCATCCTTTCATTGTGCGAATCCTTTTTTAAGAAACAAAGACCACCCAGATTATCAAACAAAAAACCTACTGCGAATATTTCCGAATAGAAGTTGTTGAAAATACTGAGTTAAAAGTACCTTAGAACCCCGATTCAACTTAAAAAAGAAATTGAACGGTTTGTTGAAGTCATACAGCAGGCGGCCTAGAATAACACTCCACGCGAATCGAACAAAGTTGCCAATTTAGGCATAAGATACCCACCGATAAGTTTAATTGGATCTGCAACTTGTTGAAAAAATCGATCAAGGACTTTAATAACCAAGGTATTAATAACTACCTAGAAAGCCTCACAGCGACAAAAGATACCAATTATGGAGAGCCGTTGAAAGTCTTCGAAAGCCCCAAATACACGTGGCATCAATCAAAAGAAAGCAGGATGACTGGGTGAAAGGAAATATAGAAAAAGCTAACGTTTTCGCCGGCCATCTCACAGAAACGTTCAAACCATTCGACGAGAAAGTGCTTTCAGAGAATATTAATAAGCTAGACGTGACGACGAACCTTCCAATAGAAGAGGCTGCACTTAGTAAACTTAGACAAGTTATAGGTACACTTAAGCCCAGTAAAATCTCCGAATATGACTTAATTACGGAAGAGATACTTAAAGAGCTACCGAAAAAAAAGTTTGTTAAAGCTGCTCTATCTTAAAACTAGATGTACTAGCATGTACCGGAAAAGTTTAAAGTTGCCGAAGTTATTATGGTTCCGAAACCCGGTAAACCGCTGACTGAAGTCAAGTCATACACACCAATATCGCTCCTCCCCATTATATCGAAGGTCTTCGTGCGAATCTTACTTAATGGTCTTAAGCCGATTATTGACATAAATCGCCTCTTGTCCGATTATCCATTTGGCTTTAGAAGCCAACACTCTACTGTTCACCAAGTGAATCGAATAACAGATGTAATTCAACGAACAATCGAGTGTAGGCTAGTCCGTTCAAGGGCATTCCTTGACGTTTCGCAAGCTTTTGACGAGGTAAAGCACCGGGCTATGAAGATTTCTCACCTACTGACGAAAAAAAAAAATTGTTTGTGAAATTTGTGGAAAATATTAATACGAGAAAAAGAAGTGACCTCGTATTACATATCTGGACCTTAGAGAATTATTAGAAGAATTTAGCTCTGATGTATAAACTATTAGGTAACAGTTTACTTCTTTAAATCAACAAAAAACAACGGATCAGCTAAAAATTTGGGAAAAATTAAACCTTTAGAGGATTTGAAGACCCTAGAACTTAAGAAACGGTACCGGGTTTTGAACGTCTATCGTTGGCAAACTAAAAACGGGCCAAGAGTGTTAATTGAATTGGAAAAGAACAAGGTGTTCTTACCTACTCATTTTAATACTATGGATGACAACGGCATCAAGGCCTTATCGTCAAGTGAGATGGAGGTACTGCGATCTGTGGGGAGTTCCCTCGAATTGGAATTCCACACTGTAGAAGAGGAACCAGAAGTTTTGAATGAGGTAGATATATTACACTAACAACCAGTTTTTTTTTTAAGAAATAATATTCAAAATGTTTATGTATGAATAGAATGTAAAAATAAGATGATTTCTAAACAGAAAAAAATATTCTCTTTTCATTTCTATTCGTTTTACTGTCTACAATGAATTTTGAGGTGACAAACTATTATTCAACACGTGTCAGGGGTTTGAATTTTCATGGACGTAAAGTTGAATTTCGCATCAAGGATGTGCTAGGCAAAGTAGAACCAACAGGCTGGATTAAAAATGCAATCAAGAGCATTGTTCGAGATTACAATTTGAATAATTAATTATATGTAATAAAATAAATGATAATGTAAAATATAATATATGTAAAAAGGGAAAATGTAAAACATTAGCAATCCACTGCATTACCAATAATAAAGATATGCAGAAAATTTCCAATATAAATGATTGTAATTAAGACTCAGTATATTGCATACCTTTTGGGGATAAACCAATCACATTAAAAATTTTAACCAAGTGAATAGTATATGTTTCATTTTTCTCCGCTTTTTTTCTTGGTTCGTGTGGTGATCCTTTTTAAAGAATTTAACAATCCTTTTATCGATTTTCATGGTCCTTCGAGTCCTTACGATTGATAGTTAATCAATCAACGTGTGTGAAAAAAACTTTAAGATAAAGAAAAACAGTAGACATTAACTTAAAGAAACTATAGATCAAAAGTGAGAACAATTCTACCAGTGAGTTTTTTTTTTTAATGTGCAAATCGGTTTCCCGCGTCGTGCAATTTCTTCCTTTTTTTTAAATTGTGTTTTAAAAAACATAAGGCCAAAAAAATATTGCAGTAAAATCGCAGCTATAACCGTCATCTCCGTTGTTCGACCATTTTGTCGTTCCAGTGTTCTGCTCACTTTGGACTACTTTGCAACACCACATCCACCGTTGAGTCCGTTACTACCGCAAAGGCTCTGTTGGGATATCCGCTACAACTGTACGACACACATCTCGGATACCGTTTCAATTTCAAATCAATTTTTTGCAGATCTCCGGCAATTTAAATAATCTAAAAGATACGTAAGTTGAAAAACACCCCCATTTTAACTTTTTTTCTCTTACGAGTATTTTTTTTTATTTTTACTTGATTTCAAAAATGACCACTGCTCTAAAGCTCCAAAAGAATTTGCTAAAGCAAATTACAAAGGATTGGGAAAATTTTGGAAAGAGATACCCGAAGGAGAGGACAAAAAATTACATCTCCAACAGGATTGCCGTGCTGGAGGAAAATTTCAAGATTAGTACCCAACATAACACCTATGGAATATCCTCAGTTGAAGCTGGAAAGGAGGATGAATTAGAGGAAATCTTCGACAGGATTAAAGACAATTACCTGGAAAACAAAACAGCGCTATTGGATAGCATGGATAAGTGATAATATAAATACCTATAGCGATAAGAGCATCATTCGATTGCAGAAAATAAATTTACCAGTCTTTTTGAGAGAATATGAATCCTGGAGATCACTTCATGATCTTTTTCTATCTTTAATAAATACGAATAAAGCACTAACAGAAGTTGAGAAATTGCATTATTTGAAATCTAGTTTGGGCGGTGAAGTCGAGCGTCTCCTTCAACATTTAGTCATTGACAACGGGAACTATAAACCAGCATGGGACATTCTCACGTCTCGCTATGACCATAAACGTGTCCTTGTTAATGCACAGTTGAGAATCTTTTTTGCACAAGAGAACATTAGCCACGAGACCGCTGCACATCTGAAAAAATTACTAGATACATCAGTGGAATGCCAACACGCTTTGAAGTCTCGATGTACTGGTGGAACACTGGGATGTTATCCTTATCTTTTGTTTAGTGAAAAAACTTCCCACAATAACACAACAACTTTGGGAAGAAAAGTTAGGGACAGATAAGGAATTACCAAAGTTTGAAGGTTTCACTGAATTTTTAGAAGCGAGGTTTAGTACATTGGAGCCAGTTGGTCAACTGGAAGATATAGGAGTCAGTAAAATCTCTAGGGCACCATTAAAAAAAACAAAATCGTTTTACTTGAAGCAGAATCAAAAGAGTCAGTTCAGCTGTAAAGTGTGCAATAAAGGGCCTCATTCACTGAGGACTTGCAACCGGTTTTTAAAAATGGACATCGCTTTTCGCAGGAATATCGTGAATAAAATCGGCATATGCGAGAATTGTCTGGCATACAGTCACGCAGAGTACAGTGTCCCAGCAGAGTCCGATGCTACTTTTGCCAACAGCTTCACCACTCCCTCTTACACATTAACCCCCCTTCACATTCACAATTCAATTCACACACAACAAATACCCAACACTACACAACACATGCAGCACCTAATTCAGTCATCACCACCCAACACACATACACCCCCACACAATCCCATTTATCTACAGTACACTTAAACGCTACCCCTTTTCAGCCCACACAACAGGTCAACACTTTTCACGCAGTAGAATCCCATGTAGACGTTTTACTCGCAACAGCGCTGGTGAAAGTAAGATCCTCTTCAGGTATAGACGTTACACTCCGCGGATTGATATATCCAGGTTCAGAGGCCACCTTTATTATTGATCGGGCAGTCAAGAGATTAAATATGAAGGGAAAACGGACTTTCGTAAAGGTATCCGGGTTGGGGAAGTTCAGCAGCGGAGCTTGTCACAGCTATGTTGACCTTAGGTTGGGGTCTCTGCACTCGGTCTATGAAACCAGCACCCGAGCCTTAATATTCGAATCGCTGACTGGCCTTCTTCCGGCCCACGAGCTAATAATGAAGCAGTGGAAACACATACACAGATTAACTCTAGCTGACCCGACCTACTATAAACCCGCCGAAGTCGATCTGCTATTGGGAAACAACATCTACTCCGAGATAGTACTTCCAGAAATCATCCGTGGCGAAGAAGCAAAGTCACCCATTGCGCAGAATACGTCACTTGGGTGGATTTTGATGGGTAAAGTACAAAAACCCAGTCGAACCACAAGGAACTTCCTTCAAGTAATTGGTGTCAGCCGGCAACTCCAACGTTTCTGGGAGATGGAAGAAACACCCTTTAAGGCTCACCAAACATATGAGGACAAAGTATGTTTAAGTTCTATAAGGCAACGACGAAAAAGTTGTATAGCGGACGATACGAGGTATCGTTATCATTTAAGGAAGGGAGCAGACGTGGGCTCGGATCCTCGAAGGAAGGAGCCTTGCATAGGTTTGCTCAACTAGAAGACACTTATGTAGACGATCTGTTCGCTGGAGCTGATACTGTTGAGGAAACAGTGTTGAGGAGTGATGAAGTTAGCAGTTTGCTGGCCGCGGGAGGGTTCAATCTGCGGAAATGAGCAAGCAATTCCAACAAAGTTTTGAAACAAATACCTTTAGATCAGCGGTAATTTGCCTTTTCTTTGCCCTTAGATACCCCAGATCACATCAACACTCTAGGAATTAATCCCTCGATGGATCCACACGCACAGCACTCTTAAGGAACTAGAATTACACGGTTTCAGTGACGCTTTCGAGAAGGCATACGGTGCCGCTATATATCTTTGAGTTCTCGATTCCAACGACGTCATCCATGTACAGTTGCTTATGTCTAAGACCAGAGTCGCTCCAGTAAAAACCCAAACAGTGCCGCGACTAGAACTCTGTGGAGCTGTTACTTTTGCAACACTGCTGGACTATACTTCTAAGGTTTTAGGATTTCCAGATGTGAAGCAATATGCGTGGACGGACTCAACCATTGAGTGGATTGCTGCTATTCCAACTAAGTGGGCCACCTTTTTTAACAACCGAGTACCCGAAATACAACGACTGGTGAAAATAGAAAGCTGGAAGCACATTTCCATTGAAATGAATCCTTCGGATATAGCCTCCAGAGGAACAACGCCTTCTGCCTTATATGCTAACAAACTTTGGTGGAATGGGCCAGATTTTCTGCGAGAATCTTGGGAGTTTCAATGTCCACAGCAACCAACGAGCTTAACTACAAACGAGGAGAAACGGTCAATTAAAGCTCAAATGGGAATTTAGGTAAAAAATGATTTTTATACTCTAATATCAAAACACTTTAATTTTACAAAACTTATAAGGATCATAGCGTACTGTCAACGATTTATAACAAATTTACGAAACATACCTGAGTCGAGAAAAGGTAATTTACTATCTCCAGTCGGAATTCATTCTGCCACACTGTTCGCCGTAAAGCTTGTACAGGCAGACATGTTCACTCCCGACGTGAAAGCCAAAGCCCCAAGCTCGGTCTGCCCTTATACGGATTCTGATGGAATCTTGCGAGTCGGAGGTAGATTGCAACAGGCGGATCTTCCATTTCATCAACGACACCCAATCATACTCAAAGGAAATCATCATTTCACAAAGTTTTTGATTGCTGATGCTCATCTGCGAACGTTTCATGGAGGACTACAGCAAACCACAGCATACTTGCGCAACAGGTACTGGATTCTTAAATTTAAAAATTGTGTTAAGGGATATTTACATAGCTGCACCATCTGCTTTCGGTATCGAGCTAAAACGTCGCACCAACTGATGGGCAATCTACCGGCCCCAAGAGTGCGCATCTCTCAACCATTTACACATACCGGAGTCGGCTACGCAGGTCCAATCGAAGTAAAGTCATGGAAAGGACGAGGGGACAAAATATTCAAGACGTACTTTGCCATTTTTGTGTGTTTGGCTACCAAGGCCATACACATCGAATTGGTGAGCGACCTTACTACAAACGCATTTATTGCAGCCGTACGACGATTCACAGCGAGAAGAGGATTATGTTCGCATATATTTAGCGATAATGGGACGAACTTCGTGGGAGCCAACAAGGAATTGAAGAAGTCATTTGAGAAATCGAAGTTTGATTGCAAGGATGTGGTAGAAACGATTTCCAAAGAAGGAATAGAGTGGCATTTTATTCCTCCAGCTTCCCCCCCTTTAAAGGATCATCAACACCTACACTTACACATTTGAGGAACTCACTACGCTTCTGCATCAAATAGAAGCGTGTTTAAATTCGAGACCATTGTGTCCTATGACCGACAATCCTCACGATTTCACCGCTCTCACTCCCGGACACTTCCTTGTTGGACGACCTCTAAACTCAATCCCTCAACCTGACTTAGCGGAAATCAAGAGCGGATATTAACAACGATGAGACCGCCTCGAGAAATTACAACAGCTATTCTGGAAGCAGTGGAAAGCTGAATATTTAACGCGTCTGCAACAGCGCCAAAAGTGGCACAAAATTGAGGAGCAACCCAAGATAGGAGATCTAGTCATGATCAAGGATAATCACCTACCCCCCACAAAATGGAGTTTAGCACGCGTCATAGGCACGTATCCTGGGTCAGATAACCTGGTTCGGGTTGTCAGGTTGAAAACACAGAAATTTGTTCACTTCCGACTAACAGCACATATAAAGATGACGAATTAATTTAATCGCTTATCATCTTCTACAAAACATACACAATCCAAATCAGCAATAATAAATGTTCATAAAATATATGTATGCAAAACCTTCAAAACACCGACGGCAAACCACAAAACTCAGAATGCCGACGGCAAGTACAACGCACAGTTTTTGTCCCGAATTTATTTAATGTACATAACAAAACACTTATTATATTCTTTACAATGATTGATATAGGTACAACAATAACAAATTAATAACGCAATCCACACAATCTGGCAAACAAACCAATCACAAAATCGAATCAAATAATAACAAATCCTTGCAAAAGTCTTGCAATCAGTCTCAGTGCATAGACCCCCACTCAACAGATAGAGCATGTCCTCATGCGATAAAACTATCATGATTCATGACCCACATTCAAAGCACACACAAAATTCTAAAATTTATTGTTTTGGTACAACACATCAGCAAAAACATACACCCATTTACACTCAAGCAAATACATGCGTAACCATTTCACTCGCACAATACCACAAACGCGCCGTCGTTTTATGTTTTTTTTTTTCATTTTTTTTTTTTTTGTTTTTTGTTCACTAATGCCCTTTTTTCAAGTTTTTTTCTCCAGGTACAAAATGTACATTTCGCAAATTGGAGTTCAAGGACAACACGACACTTCACGAGAATCTAAATCGTTTACAAATTTCCTACACGTACTACGAACACGAAAGTGATGAAAAGAAGGATAAGCAACTTTCAATGTGAAATACGATGCACAGTTGCAACAACAATGGCTATTGACCCAATAAGGCAGACTTAAATATTTGTCAATTTACTTTAAATTACCTGGTCAGCACACCATACTTACAATTTTCAGTATCGCCATACTAGGAACTTCAGAGTTTGAGTAAAACTCTTTATTTCTTTTTATTTTTTATTCGACGCACAACACAATACTTACACTACACATTATGCCGGTTCGGCAATCAACCCAATAAAAATCAATAATGAGCGAAGATGATAAAAACAAACGAAGAAGAAGATGGCTGTGGGTGATCGACAAGGAAAGCACCAACATGAAGGCAGAGACACTTTACGAAATTAAGGGTCGAAACACATTGAGAATTAAGTTCACGGCCGGGGAGGATGTTCGAGATTACAATTTGATTAATTAAATATATGTAATAAAATATATGATAATGTAAAATATAATATATGTAAAAGGGGTAAATGTAAAACATAAGTAATCCACTGCATAACCAGCAATAATGATATGCTGAAAATTTTCAATATAAATGATTGTAATTAAGACTCAATATATTGCATACCTTTTGGGGATAAACCAATCACATTAAAAATTATAACCAATTGATAGGACGTGTTTCATTTTTCTCCGCTTTTTTTCTTGGTTTGTGTAGTGATCCTTTTTAAAGAATTTAACAATCCTTTTATCGACTTTCAAGCATAATTTAACGTGTTACGGAAGACCTGGATTCGTCCGACAAGGTGTGGGTAGCATTTACAGGTAGGGACTTCGAATATCAAGGACCTGGTTGTAAGAAATTCAAAAAGGTGTCAGAGTTTTACAGTGAATTATGGGAAATGATATCGAAAATTTTCCTAAACAATTCTACGGGTCTAAGTACAGACCCTTTTCACATCAGGGTAACATCGGTGAGGCTTTCTGCTGGAAGAGGAAATGCTCGAATAAAAAATTATAATTCTTTTGATGAAGAATGTATAAAAAGAAAAGGCATTATTATAGTAAAAAATGAAGACAACTTTTATTTACCTCGACCACTAGTTGTAGCAACTGCTCTAGTGGACAAAAATCCTGAATATGTTAAAGTCCAAAGAAACACTAATAAACTTCAAGATGTGCGCACCGCAGGTTGCGGTATTCCGGAGCTCTAAACTTTTCAAAATTACTTAAAAAAATACAAGATTGTAGTATATGAATTTGGAAAAAAAGGGCCAGATATTTTATTTGAAGATACCGAAAATAGCAGTAATAAGAGAATAAATTTATTATATTACCACTTTAACGTTATAAGATCTTTGACAGCAGCATTTTGTTGTAGTTATTATCGTGAAATTAGCAGTGAATTTGTGTGAAGTCATGTCCACAATGTCAGCAGTCACCTAGTTGTCCTAGAACTCAACCTGAAATTGTATGTCAAGATTGTAACAGGAGTTTCAGAGGTAACACCTGTTTTGATAATCATAAGGTATTTGGATCGATAGGAAAGAGAGCGATTTGTGAAATAGTAAAAAAATGTATCTTTTGTATTAAAACGTATAGATCGTTGTGGTGATTTATATTGTAAGAAATGCAGACAACATGTCTCTCAAGAGCACTTCTGTTATACTGAGCAGGATATTCGAACCTCGAAATTTAAAGACGTGTTATATGTGTTTTATGATTTGGGGAGTCGTCAAGAGACAATTATCGGAGAAAAAGTGATTAACGGACAAATAAAGCTTCACCAACCTTTTATGTGTTTTCCAACAAATATGTGACCTTCGTTTAAATGATAAAAATCTTTATTTTTGCCAGAAGTGTAAATTTAGACTAAATATAAAAAAGGTAAGAATGCAATATTAGAATTCTTAGAACACATTCTTAATGTCAGAAAAACTTTTCGAAAAGTTATTGTTTTGGCTCATAACTTATATTTTAAATTATATTTTGCAACAAACGAAAATTCAACCAACATTAATTATGAGAGGAATCATATTAATAATCATAGAATTAAAAAAAGTGAAATTCATAGATTCCTTGAACTATTTTCCAAGGGTTTGTTAGTTCTTCCAAAAGCTTTTGATTTAGGCCAAACATTAAAAAAGTCTATTTTCTGTATTTTTTTAAACACTAAAGAAAATGAAAATTATTACGGTCCGTTGCCACCAATGGAATATTACAATCCAGATGCAATGAAAACAAATAATTGCGATGAATTCCTAAAATGGTATGAAGAATATAAACATAGTGAATTTAATATGCAACGTGAGCTTGTGGAATTTAAACTGAAGCATGCATAAAGTTTCGAAATATCTTCTAAGATGAATGCAATGTGGAGCCGTTTTTAGAAGCTGTTACAATAGCATCTGCATTTAATCTTGTGTATCGTCGTAATTTTTTTAATCCAAACACAATAGGATTACTCCCCAGTACACTGAGAATCAATCAGTCGTCCAGGCATTTAATTGGCTCACCTTTACTATGAAGAAACTCTTGCTAAAACGGTACGTTTAAGACAGCTTGGATATGAGATTTTTAAAATGTGGAGTTGCGAATTGGAAAAACATCTGAGTGATGATGATGTCCAATATCTTAAATAATATCCATTAAATCCTCGAGATGCATTTTACGGAGGGCGTACAGGAAATACGTACACCTATTATAAATGCAAGCAAGGTGAAAAAATTAAATACATAGATGTGTATTTTTACACATCCTTGGATTTGTAAGTACAGAAATTTCCATTGGGTCACCCTAAAATGCACATTACCGATTGTTCTCAAATAGATTTAAAAAACATCAATGGAATTATTAAATGTAAAATACTACCACCAGAGCAGTTATTACATCCTGTACTTCCCATAAAACAAAACAATAAACTCATTTTTACATTATGTAGAACATGCAGCCATGAACAAAGTTTCGAAAGCTATAGAGAAAGGATATAAAGTATTAGATATTTGTGACATTTGGGAATATTCAACCGTTTAATATCACAGAATTAAAAATTATATAATATATAATAATATAATTTTCACTCAAATGATGAATAAATATATTAAAATGAAACAGAAAGCATCAGGGTTGCCTAGTAAATGTACTACAGGAGAAGGAAAACAAGTATATAGAGGATTTCTTTGCAAGGAAGACGATAAATTAGATTTTACAGAAATTTTCAACAGCCCCGGAAAAAGATTTTTGACTTAGCTCATAAGGGGTGATTCAGTGTCAGGTTTGATTTTCAATAGGCTTTTTTTGACAGATTACGCGTGACTCCTATCGAACTGGTTTATCATTTTTGTTCAGTATCGCTTGGCAAGTCATCATGGAAAGACTCACATCACAAAACCGTCTCCAAATTTTTCGCTGTATTAAGAAAATCAGCGTTCTGTGAGAAATGTTTTTCGTACGATTCGAGGAAATTACGGCATAATCGACCTACTGAAACCACTTTTGCCAAAACCATTCGCAAATTTGAGTCCCAGTTTACATTAGTAGATGATACACGACCGGTTAGACCACATTCAGAAGGTAGTGAGGAGATCACTGCAGCTGTAGCTGAGAGTGTACGCGAAAACTTGGAGTATTCGACAACTTGGAGTATTTTACGTGAGGCTTTTGGCCTAAAAGCGTAAAAAATTCATCTTCTGCAAGAAATGAAGCCAGGTGACTTGAATTTGCGTCTTATTTTCAGTGAATGGGCTCTGAAAAAACTCAATGACAGTTCGGTGTTTTATCGTGAGATTTTGTTCAGTGATGAAGCCCATTTCTGGTTCAATGGATGCGTTAATAAACCAAATTGCCGTATTTGGACTGATGAGCAACGCGAAGAGTAACAAGAGCATCCATTAAAAACAACGGTACGGGCTGGTGGAATCAGCCAATTCTTCAAAAATGAGGCGAATCAGAATGTTACCGTCGTTGGTAACCGTTATCGCGCCATGTTAGTGGATTATGTGCTTCCTGAAATTCAAGCACATTGTCTCGGTGAGCTCTGGTTTCAACAAGACGACGCTACGAGCCATACAGCGCGTGAAAAAATAGACTTGTTGAGAAATCATTTTGGTGAGCACTTCATTTCACGTTTTGCTACGGTAAATTGGTTACCTAGATCTTGCGATATCACACCTTTGGACTATTTTTTCTGAGGATATGTAATGTCTCAGGTCTTCAGGAATAAGCCAGCTACGATTGACGCGTTCGAAACCAACATTACTCGTGTTATCCGAGAGATAATAGTCGCTACGCTCGAACGAGTCTCCCACAATTGGACCTTCCAAATGGACCACCTCAGACGTAGTCATGGTCAACATTTACATGATACCATTTTCAAAAATAAATGATATGAACTGTTCTTTTAACCGATAATAAAAATTTTAAGTTTGCTTTCAAATTTATGTATTTTATTTTACACTTTAAATAAATATTATATAAATAAATAAATAAAATATTGCAGCTTATACAACTGCACAAGCTCGTCTGAAATTGTACAGTTACCATGAAATGTTGGGAGATTTATACCATGATACCGATTCGGTTATCTATGTAAGCGGTGCAGAAGAACCGGGAACTCATTGGTAATGTGACCGATGAATTAGAGTGATATGGACATGGAAGTTACATTGTTGAATTTGTAAGTGGTGGGCCGAAAAATTATGCTTACAAAGTCTATAGTAAAAAAAATGAATATAAAAAATCATTTGCAAGGTCAAAGGAACCAATCTAAATTATTCTGCATCAAAGAAAATAAATTTGACACAATAAAGCAAGCTGTAATTAACGCAGAAAATTCGGAGAGCATGAAGTAATCACTGTTCCAGAAATAAAAACCTACAAGCCCAAAGTAGAAAAACGTAGGCTTCTTGGAGATCATAGTTCTTTACCATATAGTTTTAAGAGAATGAAACGCTGAAATCAATGTACGATTTATACACATATATGTATGTAAAAATTAGAACAATAAGATTTAATTTAAAAGGAAATAGAATTTTAGAATTTATAATTTTTTAACAGATAAATATCTTTTAGCATAAAGCGTTTGTTGCTAAGTAAAATATTTGTAACTTTAACATTTTTATTGTACAATAATTAATGTAGTTATTGAGCTTCAGAATTTATGCATTAGATGAACATTTTGCAATGCGCAACATTTGCTATGAGATAAACATCTTATTTCATTGGGAAAGCGGCGCTTTAATTCTTTAATGCTGGGGCAACCAGTTTCTTCAATATTCATGATGAAAATATTTTGGTCTTCAATTAATTCCTTTAACCATTGGGTTTTTCATTTCCTTTTAACATAAACTGTGGTATTTGTTATTTGTTCTCGAAGATTTTTTTTACTTCTCGAAGTTCAGTAAATCCTTCATTTCAATATAGTCCATGATGTTTAATATTGTATAAATTCAGTGAGCCTGCCTCTTTGAGGATGCCGACAGTTGATTCAAGTTAAATGGAGATTTAAGAATAAAATGATGGTGGTGTGCATTGTACAGTAGAGCCAATTCTTTTAAAATAAAGCTATTATTTTTTCCTTTGAGACCCTGAACATCAATAAAATGTATTTTCAATGATTTAACGCGCACGGGTGTTTTCTCTTCGATAGTCAACATCCGAATAAATTGATTATATTTCTCGCGAAACTATTTGAAACTGTTTGTCAAAGGATTGTAATTAATTATACGATCATGTAGCATTAAACAATATGCGGATGTATAAGGTGGAATTGGTTTTGAAGTTTTAGTTTCAATACGGATGTCTACAAGGCTGGTTTTTATTAGTTCACTTTGATGTCTACAATCTATTGCAATAATGGTTCTGGTCGATTGTAGTAGGTTTTTTGAAAGTCACTATAACATATATATTGTACAACAAGCTGTACTTATTTTTATTAAAAGAGTCCTCACAAGGGTAAGCCTCCGAATTCAAATAAGCTTTCAGATTTGTAACACTGCAATGCTCGAAAATGGTCGGATTTCCTTATCACAAGTGTCATGTAATGTACTGCGGTTTTTCCAGCTGAGAGGTTGTTTTTACATTCCAAATGTGATGGCTGGTACTTGGCAGTACAGGATACTTGTATAAATTCCAATTTCGGAAAGTGATTTTTATTGTTTGACCATCGCTTATAGGTTTGTATAATTTTAATTTGTACACTGTAAAGTGAAGAGAGGTTTTTCTTACCACGTATTCAAGATATTTGTCTTTTCTTAATCTCCTCAATACTTCGAAGAATACCGAGTGTATTCTTGTGGAACACGAAACTAGCGATAGCAATGCGAATAAAATAAAACACCTTGTAGGTCTATAGCTCAATAAGAAGTAACAAAGTTTTTATTAACTTCCTTTAATAAACATCGGTTGTAAGAGACCTTTTGGAGACTGAAAAATATGGAATATCTTAATACAATGGTGCGAAATTTAAATTTTTATTATACAATGTTGCTAATGCAATCGTTAATGATACATAACAAATACATATAAGTATAGAGTACTTATGGTAATTCAATTTGCTAATTCTTTTATTAACAATGTCAAATTTTCTTCAATTTGGCTATTTTGTGCCCCAACATCACGCCCCTTAAAAGACTCTTCTTTCAACATCGGAAGAAGTGCTAATTTTCTAACTGGCCGCTTCATTATTCCTCGTGATGTTCGAATTTCTGCAACTCTGACCTTCACATCGTTTCAGGAGAGTACTTGAAGGACTCTTCACATGAGCCATTTTTACGGTGGTATGTTATCTTCATGAATTAAAACCATAACGCTGCCTTGCAGATTAGGCTTATTTGTTGACCACTTCTGACCACTGAAGACCAAATCTTCCAGAAATAAGCTTTGACTGCATTGATTCGCCTACACTTCTTGATGAAACAAATATTGGAGTCGTCTACACGTTCAGGGATCGCCTTTAATGAGTTCCCAATCAGCGGATAGCTGGTGTTAGGGCTTCGTAGTCATTTGGATCACAGGACAGAGGTGTTATTGGTCTCGAGTTCATGATGCCCTCTACTTCGACAAGTACAGTAGCGAGTTCCTTAAATGTCATCTTGGTATTCTCGAGAGTTGTAAAGAGATCTGCTATCTTGATCGCAGCCTCCAAAAATCCACCAAAGTGATGAGACCTGGAGGCGATAAAATGGAAAGTTATTGTATATTTTCCTTAGCGCAAAAGGTGTAAATTAATTCTTTTGATGAATTTTGGAAAAACATTTGACCAAATTCTTTGAGCTTTGTTTGTGCCCCAAAAAAATTGGTTAAATTATCTGAGTAAATATCAGATGGAAGTCCCCGACGACTTATCATTATCTTTAACGCTGCTATAAATGCTTTGGATGACAAATCTGGCACCGGTTCTAAATGGACTGCCTTAAAAGAAAAGCATACAAATACAGCAATGTACGTTTGGTATGGTCTCGTCCCACGAATGTTGTGATGCGTCATAACTGGGCCACAAAAATCTACACCTACCCGTGAAAATGGACGCGATTTCTGTATTCTTTCTGCTGTTCTAGCAACTTCGACTTGTATCTTATACAGTGCAGACAATACCTGACTATCAGACAGGCTAGTGTTTACCACCCAAAATTTTCTGCGAGTCAAAACCACTAAAATCTTCGGACCCGCATGATAGTTAGACAAATGTAGATACCTAACCATACAATTAACGGAGTTGCAGTTTTTTGGTAATAGTAGAGGGTATTTTTGTCCCTGTGGTAGATTTGAGTGTTTTAATGTTTATCCTTCTCTTAATAATAACGAATATTCAACGAATAACGTTGAATTGTCCAAAAACGGGGTAAGCCTCTTGATAGATCCTTGAAGATTCTGCCTTGGATTTAATGCAAGCAATTTCCTTGGCAAAGAATTGATTTTGGATGATCCAAACAATGTGATTTAATGATGCGTCAAGATCAAGATCAATCTAAACACAAATGCAAATGTTCGTACTATTTTCAAATAAGAACTTTTCTTATTTATTATCTCAAACAAATAATTAAGCTGTTTCGGTTGGCACAAAGTCGTTGTTTGACGGGTTTCAAGATGAAGTTACTTTACTGAAAGTTATGTTTTTGATGATCGTGACCATTTTTCAGCACTTAATTGTAAGAAAGTTGGTCCGCAGAACCATATTGACTGCCTCAATCCATCAACTGTCCAACCTCTGGAGAGAATATCCGCAGGATTTTCCGAACTAGGAATGTGTCGCCATGACAATTCTACCGAATTTTCTTGAATTTCAGCTACAAAGGTATTTAATTTGGATGAATGCATAGCTATCCAGTGAAGAACAATTTCAAAGTCAGTCCAGAAATATATTTTGGAAATGGATTTACGAATTTTCTAAAAATACTTATAGCCCGGGCTACTACAATTCGCAGACCTGAATAACTAATACTAGGAATACGCCTACATACTCAACCACTCTCCCCGTGGGACTGCCGTTAGGTATTACTTCGCGGGGTTGGTTTGCAATTATGCTTTAGTCTCTGAGGCCGCCTCTTGGGCTCTTCTTAGGGCTTCTGCTATTCGCAGCCCATTCTGAACACACACTATGAATGAGCAGATCTCCATCCACTCGCCCTCTGATCCCGTCATGTGGCTTACGACATTATCTGGACTTGGCAGGTTTTCTCTATTTTCTACAAAGCGTCTGCGGTAGAACAATACATCGCCACATCCTCCTCCTTCTCATTTGGGCATTCTGGACACAGGGGCGAACTATCGTGTCCAATCTATGGAGGTGTTTCCGATAGTTGCCGGGCCCGAACAGAAACTGTGTAAGGGAGTAGTTACAAATAAGAATAAGCGTGTGAGTCCACCTGCCTTTTGTAGAGTTGTCCCACCTGGTTTTCCACAGCATTGCCGATACTGCCCTTTTCTCCTTTTTAATCCTTATCGCTTCCTGCCGGTTCGAGAGTCGCCTAGGGTACACCCTCTGCATCTCCTCCGCAAGGATTACGATGGGGACCATCCCAGCTAAAACGCAGGCTGCTTCGTCGGAGATAGTTCGAAAGCCGTTGATCACTCTTCACTAGCTTCCTCCTTTGCTCATATGTTGACAGTGTACCCGCCGGGGAGGCGTATAGGAGTACCGAGCTCACCACTGTTAACAGCAGGATCCTGCGGGCATATCCAAGCCCGACGATGTTCTGTAGTATTCGGGAGAGTGCTCCCTTGATCAGCGATGCCCTCTTACTGGAGTACTCAACGTGGGCTTTGAAGCGTAGTCTATTGTCGATCATGATTCCAAGGTACTTCAAGTATTATTTGGACCTGATTGTCTGGTTTCCGATCTAAAAGTTCGCATATTCCACTGTCTTGCGGTTGATTATTAGGACGGATTCAGTTTTGTGGGCAGCTAGTTCTAGAGCGGCTGACTCCAGCCACTCCTTTATTCTTTTAACTGCCTCATCCGTGGAAAACTCCACCTCGTAAACGTGCTTGGCTACTGTAACCACTGCCATATTCGTCAGCAAAGCCAATCGCTTTGACTCCCTCGGGCAGTGTTATTCGTAGAACTCCGTCGTACATAATTTTCCATGGGAGAGGTCTAAAGACTGACCCTTGCGGGACTCCAGCGGAAACGTTGTAGTGTTTAGCGCCGTCGTCAATATTGTATCTTATCTTCCTGATGCTGAAGTAGTCCATAACTATCCTCAACAGGTAGTATGGTGTATCCATTCTGGCCGGGGATCTCCTAATGAACGACCAGTTCGCCAAGTTGAACGCATTTTTGACATCGAATATGCCCTGTACATACGACCAAAGTTTTGCCAACAAATGTCGAGCACAGGTAGTATAGATTCCGCAAAGACTGTAGATCTTCTAGAAAATGTTTCCATTCTGTATTTAAGTCCTGTGGAATGGATTCATCCCAATTTAGTCCTTCAATCCATATTTTTTTCAAAATTATTTTGGCTTATTTGGCTCTATTAGGACTCAAGATGATAACGAAAAAAAACTGATCGCTTTATATTTTTCAAATACGTTCAAACAGGTTTTAAAAATTGATAGCTGTCGATATCTGCGATGAAGTTGTGCAGGAGGCTTAAAAAAACCTTAAGTTTAGTTGATGTACTATTCGGCTTAAGTATACCATACAATGGTGAGGAATGAAATAATGTGGTTTACTTAGACCTGGATGATATGCCCTAAATCTTCATATTTCTTCATAAGCTTCGTGTATTCCTCTTTTATCAAATCGCCCCTTTAAAGTTTGCACTCCACAGAAAGAAATCGTTTAAATACTATAATATATTATATATGTTAAAGCTTCTAAGCAGCCTGAATTGTTTTTTAATGATAGTTGGACTGAAAGCCTACCATCTGGAAAAGTTTCAATTGTTTTTAAAAAATGTTCTTCGCACTTCGTTTGCTCTTCTGTCCATTTAATTTTTTTAAGACTCAGTTCTTCTAACTCCCAGAACTTCTTAACAAGCTGTATGACAGCATAATTTCTTTGAACTATTCAGATAAGTTTCACATTTTCCAGATATGATCCATCCCAATCTTGTTTTTGCAATTTTTGGTCACATTTTTTTTTTTTTGTATAATTAACAGTATGTCGAAAAATGTCTCAGCTCCTAGGAGAATGTCAATGTTCGATATTTTGAGGTAGTTTGGTGCCTTATTGGTTTGGTATCCAGTAATAGTTTTGGTTATTAGAAACTCTAGGGAAAACTCAAAATTATTTAATCGGGATCTAATTTTTTTTATGTTTAATACGAATCAATTCGTACGATTTCAGTTTGCCCTCTTTGTTTTTGTAAACCGAGGATTTGAGCGAAATTTTATGTTGTTAAGTTTATTTGCGACCCAGAATCTAACAGAGTTCTTCCGAATTGGAAGCTTCCCGTTCCGTCCTAAACAAGAGCTAATGCGGTGGTTAAAATGACCTGACTCGCAAGCTTAGTAGGTGCTGATTGCAATGCAACATGAAGCAGTGTATGGTGTGGTTGCTTCCATGTCTTGCATTTATTAAGGGATGGACATTTAACAACATTGTGACCTTTCCCCAAGCAGGTTATGCAAAGTCCCCATTCCTTCGTATAAGAAAATCCTTTCAAAGGTTGTGAGCTTCTAAAAACTAGGACATCTGGAGGTGAAATGGCTACCTTTCTTACAGAGTGCGCAGAATTTTTGCAAAAGAGTCGATGCTGTTTGCGTTCGAGTAAAAGACCTTTGATACTTTGTCTTATGTTATGACCATTGATTTAAATCTGTTATACTAGACGGTACATTACGAATTTGTTTGCTATCGTGAGCTTCCAAATATTGATAGAGTTTCCCAATCATTTTTGAGCATTCATTCTATTTGGCTTGCGTTAGAGCGTCTACCTTTGACATCGCCAAATAAATTATAATAGCATTGCAAATATCACCCTCAGACCCCAACGACAAAAGAGAACCATATATTGCTGAAATACTGTCTACTAGATTTCGAAGCTGTGGAGCTGATGGTTTTGAGCACTTAGGAAGCTCAAATATTGCAGTAATGTTTTGTAGAAAAATCGGGGTGTCAATATCGTACCGCTCCTTAAGTCTTTCCAATGCCTTACTATAATTGTCTAGTTTCACATGAAAGGCCCGAACTGTTCCTAAGGCTCTATCCGAAAGGCAGGATAATAAATGGTTAAACTTTTCAATTTTAGTGAGAGAAGGATCTGAGTTTACTAAATGATTAAATGAATTTATAAAGTTTTTGTATTCTGAATATTCTCCACTAAATTTTGGTAACCGAAGATGCGCCAGTCTACTTGCCGGTGCAGATGGAATGGAATGAAGTTTCTATGGCACTCATCGTTCTTCCCGGTCCCATAAAAAAAGTCGATTTTCCAATTCTGTGACAGAGAGATTCGTAAATGCGAGTTATACTTCCCTTAGTGGACACACGTTGTTGCATAAGCTCCTTTAAAGATTTCGTCATCGCAACCTTTTAAATGAGTAACCTTTTCATCCTAGCCAAAAATAAATTCTAATTGAGTAGAACCTTTACCCTTTGAAATTTAACAATGTCCTTAGCACTTAGAACTGTACTAACGCCAGTAGTAATCTACCAAAGGCGGTAAGATTTTGTATTCACACTAGTAACAGCAGCAACAAAATGTTTCCCACGATAGTAAACAGAACAACCGACAATGACTTTGTTATCGATGATGAAATTTTCAGCAAGACAGATGGTATGAGTTAATTTATTTAAAAAATCGCAAAAAGTCACGATATACTGATAAGGATTTACAAAAATATCAACAAATTTTACAAAAGACGAATGTACACATGAGAAACTTTGACAGTAGCTCACAAGTGAGGGGTAACAAAGATAAAAAGTATAAACAAATTATCCAACCCTTCATGTTAAAAGCAAAGTTGGTAAATCTTAAGTAAAGGGTCTTTCAATAGGGACTTGACAACTTTGAATTCAATTTGTGAACGCACTCTTTCATTAATCATCAAACTGTCACTGTCAATTTATTCAGCAAACTGAACATTTTCATCATGGCAAAGTACACTTACGAGCAACGTCTGCAAATCATAAAAATTTTCTACAGATATTCGGAGTCGGTGAGCATTAACTCCAATTTTCGGTCGTAATTCTCGCCCTAGTAGACAGGCAATAACAAGTTTAATACAAAAATTTGAGTCTACATATTCGTTGTGTGATGTTGCCGTGTCAGTGAGACAACGGGTTGGTCGAAGTGTCGAAAATATCGCTGCCGTTCAGACGTCCGTAGCAAACGATAAAAAACAGTCAATTCCACGGCGTCTCAAGAATTGGCCATCGCTCAGACCACATTATGGCGTATTTTGCGTAAGGATCTTGGTTTACACTCATACAAGATCAAGCTGACCCAAGAATTGAAGCCGATGGACTATTTGAAGCGACGTACGTTCTCCGACTGGGTTCTGGAGAAGATGCGCCAAGATGATGAATTTCATCGCAAAATCATCTTCAGTGACGAAGCTCAATGAGTTCGTCAATAAGCAAAATATGCGTTATTGGCAGGGTGAAAACCCACATGTGCTTCATGAATCACCACTTCATCCGTAAAAAATAACTGTTTGGTGCGGTTTGCAGCCGGCGGCGTTATTGGGCCATATTTTTTCGTCGACGATAACGATCGTCACGTTACTGTGAATGTTCAGCGTTATCGCGCCATGATCACCGATTCTTTTTGGCCCGAATTGGAAGATATGGACTTGGACGACATGTGGTTTTAACAGGATGGTGCCACAAGCCACACAGCAAACGCTACAGTCGACTTATTGAAGAGTAAGTATGGTGAGCGTGTTATCTCAAGACATGGGCCAGTCGATTGGCCGCCTTGTTAGTGCGATTTAACGCCGCTTGACTATTTTCTTTGGGACTACGTTAAGTCATTGGTTTATGCGAACACGCCGACGACGTTGGAAGAGCTCAGAGCTAACATTAAACGAGAAATAGCGGCCGTTTCGACCGAAATGTGTGGCCGAGTCGTTGAAAATTGGGTCCAACGAATCGACCGCTGCAATCGTGCCCGCGGTGGCCATATGAACTCAGTCGAGTTCCATTCATAAATGTTTTGATTGTACTTAAAGCCAATAATAAAGTTTGTGAAATATCTCAAATAGTTTGCCTTTTGCTTAAAAAAAAATTTGTCAAGTCGTTATTGGAAAACCCGATACAACTGATATAATATACTTTAGCAACCTAATCGATTATGTGTACTGGGATAATTCAACCGAACTTGTAAACAGATTACGACTTTTGATTGCATACCAAAGCGCAGGTAATAATAACCTCAGAAATGAAATAAACTGTATTGTACAGGAGCAACGCGAAGCAAATATCATATTATATTAACACTGAAGAAGCAGTTACCGGGTGTAATAGCTGATCCTGAAAGACCTCCTGAGGTAGAAATTAAAGTTTTGTATTACCTTCTGCTGATTTTAATATCGAAGGAAAATTTCTTAACAATGTGGGAAAACCACTATAATATTGACTTTCTAAATAAATCACTGATCGTTGTGCGGGAGTATATTGATAGTAGCTTTAAAAGCCTTATCGAGGAAACCAAGACGTCCTTAAAATTACATTTAAATGGATATTTTAAGGGGAAAAAGGAACATCAAGGAACCCTACGATTTGGACGATATTGCAAATGAATTTAAAAAATGTCTCATGTAGCATTGGATGCAAAACTTAAAAAACATGAGAAAATACTGCGTGAATATTCCGATATGCAAAACTTGAATACGATTAATTTACTTAACAAATTTAGAAAACTTTTCTATGATGACCTCGAAATATATAAAAATAAGGCTGAAAAGAAAATCGAAGAAATCAGTTCCGAAATGTTAGTTTTCCAAGCGAACAGAACTCAAAGGTAAATAAAAGAAATTTCTTAAGTTATCCAATATATTTTTCTAGTGTACGACAATGAATGTCCAAATGGACAAGAAATTATTATTTTACAAAAGCGCAGAAAAACTACATAGCATATCCAAAATATAGAAAATACAGTGGGGAAGAGCAAAATCAAGTATATAGTAAGTAACGTTGCTTTAATTAATAGAACTTTAATATGATTAGATAAAGTAGGGTTTGTAACGTAAGAATTGTGGTCAGCAAATGCATATTACTTTCAAACACTTAGTATAATTAATAAAACACAATAATGAAATTTTTGGCTTATATTTATTTATTATTCTTTTCTTAAAATGTCTGCATATGGTATGTTTGTTTTGCTCTCTTAAAATCCAGTACTTCATAATTCGATTTATAATCGGCGTCAAACTTTGTAACGTGTTCTATGTCACCACTACTTAAAATTCTTTCTGACTCGTATTCTCGATACTCAAAACATCTATGACCATTTAATGTCAGCGAATTTTAGGTCGCTGTGTGTTCTTCTGTGTTTTCTTAAATGCATTACCGATTTTTTTGATGTTCAATGAATCATGTTTGATCAGAGTCCCAAGCTTTTTTACCACGTGTTCCGTAATGAGGTTGACCTGCGAGCTTGAATCTAAAAGCGCTCTCATCTTAATGGAATTCCTGTTGTGTACTAGTAGTTTTACCCTTGCTGTTGATTTAAGGCTAATAGAGATACTGGAAGAACCTTTGTTTTGAGCATAGATGACGTTCCAGGTAATTAAAGGTCTTGTGTGTGCGTAACCTTTGCTGCTGGCGCTTCGAAATGGACTAACGTATTACGCTTTTTCGAAAACCTGGTGCATCCTCGCCGAGAACATTTTGCCGCTTGATGGCCCGGTTTGAGGCAGTTGATTTATCGATAATTATCCCTTAAATTCCTTAAACGATGAGTAGGTTTTATTTGCAGAAAACCTTTACATGCATATAAAGCTTAACTTGTTTTGCACACTGGGCACTCTGTAACTTAATTGGCGAATACTGAATATCTTGCTGTATTTGATGGCCATAGATCCTCAATGCTTCGTTCCTTATTCCCCAAAGATTCTAACGATAGGAACTGATTTTCAAAGAACTTCAGAAAGTCCTTGATTGTCTGCAAGTTTCTTGGGCTAGATAGTGATTGCTTAAAAAGTGCGTGGGTATCCTTGTCCAACTTCTTTATCAATAAATGTAACAATAGCGGATCCCAATTCGATGTGTTATCGCCAATAATAGTGTCATGTAAGTTTTTTACGCTGATCGAAGATTGCTTGTCCATAGTATGCGTTGATTGTGCCATTACCTTATTGATGATGGCTACTGCCACCAGTAGCCTTGGGTTGTCATATCATTCTTTTAGCATATTCCAAGCTGTCAAATAATTTGCATCTGATGCCGGAAAATGCCTTATTAGTTTTTCAGGTTGATTTTTCTTAAAGAACCACATCTTCTGACAATCCGCTATTGGTTGCTTTACGAAGAGGTCGTGAAATTATTACCATTTCAAGTTATCGCCCTTAAACCTTGGCAGTGTCAACTTAGGTAACGATACATGCAATTCGTTGCTACTATTATTTTTTGGTCTGAATTGGAGAAACCGCCATGATGATCTTGTAATCTGCTCATTATATCGATATTAAGTTGCTCAATTTGACTTGTCAAATCAAAGTGTTGTTTTTCGTTATATCCATTGATTGTCGCTTAGTTCATAAACAGCGATGTGTGCTTGTTGAAGTTGGGACTCACCATCCTTAAAGGCCTTCAGCTTGTTGTCTCAGTACTGTTTTGATTATGAATCTCTGCTTTGGTTGCCGCGGTTGTATCATGTAAAAAAGTACGCACTGAGACAACTATACCTTGATGGCATCTTAATATTCAAATCCACTCTTCAGAAACCTTGTTGCGACTTGCTGCTTGTTTGTCCTCTATTGTAGCTGTGTACATTTTTGACTCCGTTGTTTCAGGATTTAGCTTGGGTTGTGCCTCAATTTTTGCCTTGAAATAAGTCCGGAAGATCTCATAGTTCTCGTGGACCGCATCGTATAAGCTTTCAGTAAAATACCGATGATCACGGAACATTTTTACCTGATCTTGGTATCTGTTTTTTTTAATGATGTCCCAGGCAACCTCTAATTGACGCAGTCTTCCTACGTGGTAACCTTCTTTGTTTTTCTGGCCGCGGAATCCTTTCTGTAGTTGTCAATGAGTTGATAAAGCTCATCGACGTTGAGATTTTGTTCCTCGGTCAGCTGGTAGATTTCCATGTTTTTGTTATTCCAATCCACGATATTCCGTCTGAGAAAACTGCTTCGTTGGTACTGTTTCTGAAGCCCTGGTAAAAGCTTCTGTGTAGTAATGATCGTCCAAGAGTTTGCATCCTACTCAAGGAAGCAAATAGTAGAATCACGTCGGGGTCACCAAATGTTAACATCAGAACTGTTTTGCTGCGGCGGAATGATCAGGGTGCATATACCTTGATCGAGTAGTGGATATATTCGGTGCTTGTACCAATATATTAATATATTTGGGTGATATTTGGTCACCTTACCTCGGGTGGGGGAATAACTAAATATGATTTCTTCTTCTTAGTGTTAAAAAATCAGTGCTTTATTACCCTAAACAAAATCGTATTTATACAAATTTATTGCTTACTTAAATTACAGCTTAAAATTACAGTACAATTTGCTTATTTGATAACAAGTCAAATTCGCTTACAATTTTGCTTATTTGACTACAATGCAAACATCGTACAATTTTGTTTATTGAGCAGAAGTTAACAAAAAATTATTCACGATAATATGGCTCGAATTTCGTCCTTGAAGTGAGTGCACCTGCGTAGGTATTGGGGCGTTTTGTGTTGTGAGCTGGCGGATGGTTTGCGTCATGTGATCGAAAGAGTGTTGTGAATAGTTAGTAGGTATTTAAGTGAGAGGGGTGTTTTGAAAGAGGAGTTTGTATCTTTTGTGTGGTGAGCTGGCGGATGGTTGGCACCATGTAATAAGAAGAGTGTTGTTGTTGCTTTTGGGCATATAAGCTCTGATGTATAAGCTATTAGCTACCAATTAAATTCTTTAAATAAAAACTGAACTGAAAACCGAGAATCCGGAAGATTACCTGGCGGTACAATTGGAGCAGTTCCTCATGAAGCAAATAGGCGAACTCCTAACGAAAGAAGCAGAGGCTGTACTGGAGGCACTCTTGAATAAATTTCTAGAAGCAGAAATAGAACTTTGAAGGTTCAGAATATGTGAGCGTGGAAGAAGCTATTGAAGCGTTAAAGTAAGATCTAAAACAAAAGGAAACAAATATTGTCGTGTATATTGACAGTCAGCACATCTCTTATAGACATTTCATATTGTAATTTGACAATAGTAGAGAACTTTAAATTCGCTGTTCTTATCACAGCAATTTCAAGAAAAAGTTTCTGTTCATTAGATGTTTCGAGTATCGAGAATACGAGTCAGAAAGAATTATTAAGTGTTTTGTAGCAGCATGTGTGAATCGAAGACGAGAGTGGGGTTGACAGTGAGAAGTGAGTGGTTTTCGGGTAAGCTCTGTTCATGATCTATAAGGAAGTACTGTGTAATGGTTGCACGGTGATTATGAGGAGAGTGAGAGAGAGAGAGAGACAGAGCGATAAATGTTGAATAAAAAGTGAATGCATTGAACATGAATTGTTAGTCTTAATAGATTTGTAAAGTTGAGGAAGATATATATCAACAAACACTATACACACACACATATATATATACATATACATATATATAGCATATGCTTCAGTTTGAAAAATGTTCTGGTGTGAATCATTGCGCGAAGGTGAAAGCTTTTGCATTTGTAAAAGTGGTTGGGTGGAAATAATGTTTTCTGGGACAACTTTTAATAGATCATTGTTTGAGTTCTATGCAATATTTGATAATGATATTTGCTTATTGTTTCGCATAAACAATGGAGAATCTTCGTCATCGGTTAGTAGTAATAAATTAAGGTTTCAAACATTCAAACAGAGATAACTTTAATTGGTACAATATTACCAAAGAGTAATGCAAGAAAAAAGATTAATAGTTTTCCAAGTACTTGTCCCTTTGGTGATATAGAAGTGTTGGAAAGAAAGAAGCGCAAATGCCTTACAACACCAATAGAAGTTGAAGCAATTGAGAAAAATGCACAACATATTGACAATAACGAACATGCTAATGCAAATCATCCGACAGAAATTAGAAATGTATAAAAGAAGATTTAGTTATAAAAGATGAAGCATACATTATGAAATGTTTTATGAGAGCAGATTGAGAGAGGTAGATTTATAGATGTTTGTAGGCGTGGGGTAAAGCATTTAAGAGAGTGTTTTATATAATTCAAGTTGACCTTTGAACCCTTGAAAAGTTTATTTAAAGGGTTAAAAAGCTTTTGTAGTTGTGTCGTTTATGCAAAATAACATGATATATTGCGAGATTTAGGAAATGAGAGCGTGTGATGATTATTCATGAGAAAGATCAAAAATTATGATTTCGAAGAAAAACTTTCAAGAAACATAATGAAATCAATAGATTTGTTAATATATATTAAATAAGTATAAGCAGATCTACAAAGGAAGGAAAAAATAATAACTACATATGTTATTTAGTTAATTTTTATCGGGATAACTTTTTCGGCGCCAGCAAAATTGGTTAATTCGATTCTAAATCAAACCTCGAGTTTGAGATTATTTTACCAAATCATGATCAAATACAAATTGATTTGTCATTTGTACTTTTAAAGCATCAGAACTATTCAAGTTTGAATTTATCAAGTAATGTTCGGATATACAACATCATTTCTTATTTGAGTAACTCATAACTTATATAAACTAACCTTAAACTAAACTAAATGTAACAAATGCGCCGTGTAAAAATAATTTTTCAACTCTTTTACCCTAACTGTCACCAGCTGGGCAAAGCTGACCAAAGGTCGTAAGTTGCTGTAATAAAAAATTAAATTAATGTCAAAAAAAAAAGAAAACTGTATTTAATTAAACTAAAAAATACTTAATACCTACACATATTGATTAAGTAATTTAGAATAAAACCTTTAAAATGTCTAAATTGTCAATCTGCAGATTCTTCGAGACCATACCAACTTCAAAAATACTTTAGCATTATGTTGTACAGCAAGCTATCTGTCACATCATCTTGTCGTTCTCGAAATTAACTTCAAGAGCGCACTTATTCATCAAGCAAGGATTAGACGAGGAGGTGTTGAAGAAGGTCTGGAAGGGGAAGACTTTGATGAAATTTTTGATCTGTTACAACAAACGTATTTTACTTACCGAGGTGAATTGGTCGATGTCAAGTCAGCATATAAGGAAAAATATGGTGCCTCTTGTAATGAGCTTTCTTTGCTCCAATTTCAAATTCCGCAGTTCGAGGGCTCGTACACAAAATGGCGGGCTTTCTATGATGTATTTTTGTCTTTAGTCCACACAAATAAAAGGCTAGGTGAAATTCAAAAACTTCACTACCTAAAATCATCTCTTACAGGTGAAGCTGGTCGTTTGTTGCATAATTTAGGGTTGTATTCTAGCAATTATGACAAAGCATGGAAACCGCTTGTCGCCAGATACGACCACAAGCGAGTGTTGGTAAATTCTCACTTCAAACTACTTTTTGAACAGCAGTAGTTGACAAAGGAGACGGCAAGTAGCACAAAGTCTCTATTAAACACGCCCCAAGAATGTTTTCGTGCCCTGGAAAATTTAGTATTGCCCTTAAGTTCTTGGGATGATATTTTTATTTACATATTGGTACAAAAATTAACTGGTTTTAGATTAG
Organism: Volucella inanis; assembly: GCA_907269105.1. Classification (NCBI taxonomy): domain Eukaryota; kingdom Metazoa; phylum Arthropoda; class Insecta; order Diptera; family Syrphidae; genus Volucella; species Volucella inanis. Next base: position 124,596,376 of record OU026156.1, on the reverse strand, counting down.
GTAGTTCGAAGGAGTTTCCCACGCTAACACAATTCACAGAATTCCTGGAAACCCGAACTTAGAAGCAGTAGCTGGAACGCGTGGCCTAAAAGGCAGCGGTTCTTTTTCACACAAAGCTGTGGCTGTAGAGAAGAAAACGGTTTTGCACATCGAGAAGAAGCAGTTTGCATGCAAGGAATGTGTTAGAAGTCAAAATTTCATTAACATGGAGATTTGCGAACGATCGAAGGTAGTAGACAGAATCGGTATTTGCCGGAACTGTTTGGCATACAGTCACAATACAAACCAAAGTCAAAGCAGTGTGCACTACTATTACTGCAAGCAAACACAACATTCTCTGCTACATTTTAATAATATCAGCTCCATACCTTCAACGAATTATACAAATACAACTACAGGTACACAAACATTTCATACAAAAATAAATATCAATCCACCTAAAGTTGACTCTTCTGAAATTCATCTGCCAAGAGCACAGCTGTACAACTGCTAGGGCTTCATAAACAGCGAACTCTCATTAAGGTATCTGGGTTGGGAAAAATTAGCAGTGGTTAATGTCAGCGGTATGTAAGTCTTACCTTTTGGTCGCTGTTAATCTTGAGACAATTACCCCAGCTTATGTGTTTAAGTTCAAGTTAAAAGTTAGTTGTCCCACAATTCGATAAACCTGCGACTGTGGATATTCTCTTGGGAGCCGATGTTTACTCTGAATTTATTTTAGGATTCATTATACGCGGTAATGTCTAGGATAAAACAGCGCCCGAAGTGGACAAGATGGAAACCGGGATAAAGATGCGGAGACTAAGTTCTCATCAACGATGAGAGACTACCGCCATTGCAATGGAGACTCGGAAGGTTCAACGACACAGATCCCGAAAAGAGGGATTTACTCGAACGACTACGTTAAAAATCGAAACCAAAGAACTTAAAAGATCATTCGGGAAAAGTTTTCCATTTGCTATTTAAAAATCAAGACATTTTAAACGACACAACAAAATATATATATTAAACAATAGATAAAATCTCATAAAAAATCATTATCATCAAATCATCATTTCCATTATTTTAACAATAATTTATTAATAAATTGAATTAATTATAATTAAAATAATTATAATCTTAGACTTTTCTACACAGCACAACACATACATACAGTTCACTCACTCAACCACACAAAATCCTTTATCCAGGACAACGTTGCGAAGTTCTGAAATTCCAAAATGCTGACAGGAATTGGAGAATCAGAACCCCGACAGCATTCAATCTTTCTGTAACACTATCACCTTCATCCACTGAAAACACAACAAAACACTTTAACCTATCATTAGGTTTTTTTTTTTCTAAAATAATTTAAAGATAACAACATTCAATTTTAATAACAAATACTAATAAAAATCTTAAACTTACTTAACATTAGATAATAATTTAAATAATAAACATGTAAATAAAAAAAAGTAATAAAAAACTTACAGCAAATGAATTGTTTACATTTTGCAAATTACAACAACATTTCAAGATGGATTCATATACCACAGACGCTTTAAAAGGCAATTTGGCAATCATTAAACACTAAACTATTATCACTTTCTCGAAAACAAAATACACGATTTGTGTATATCGATATATGGTATACACACGAACGCACATACGGATAACCGCTTGTGTAATCAATCAATATAATCAACGAAATATAATTTTCAGGAAATCAGGGGAGCAGACCAAAAAAAAAAAATAAATAAAAACACTTACCTTTAATTATTTAACACAAAAACAAAAAAAGGAAATTAAATAACAACAAATACCGCACACGCGACGAGAATCGACCTAGTTTCGGTCAATGATCAAAACAAATTATTGCACTTTTACAAACAAGCAAATTACATACATTTCATCTCCCTTTGTTGCCCGTATTGTTATGTCGCTATCCTTGTCACCTACATGTAATGTTCTATATTATTAACTTACACAATTTTGTCTCATTTACATGTAGATAGTCAACACACTCACACTACACACAACTTTTATGTCAAAAGGAGTACAATATACTCCAACTGCAATTGGGTACTGTAAGGTGCATAATTGAGTATACTTGCGGACGAAAATCGTCCGCCGGGCGGAAAAATGTTCGGATATACAACATCATTTTATACTTGAATAATTATTAACTTATTCAAACTAAGCTTAAACTAAACCATATATAACAAATGTAGCAACTTTAGCGAATAAACATAACGTAAGCCTATGATTATAATATAAATGTATTGTATGACAATTAAAGCTAAAAATAGAAGTTATTTCCGATACAATAAATTAACTCTTTTGCTGTTACTTCAAGAAGAAAAGACCTGTTTTATTTAAACTGCATTTTTGGACCTCTATTTAAGAATACACGTACCCTAACACAAAGATTAAACCCTACATACCCCAACAAGTAATAAATACTACCAAAACAACAATTTTGTCACCCAACCCCAACAAAGATGATGTGTTTATTAGGTACAGAATACGTAAGTGCGGAAGAAGCTATTGAAGCGTTCAGGCAAGATCTAATACGAAAGGAAATAAATATTGCAAGGCATATTAAGAGTCAACGTATCTTTTATAGACATTTCAACCTGGAATTTGACAAAAAATAAAGAACTTAAAATTCGCTGTTCTTATAACAGCAATATCAAGGAAAAATCTCTGGTCATTAGATGTTTCGAGTATCGAGAATATGAGTAAGAAAGAATTTTAAGTAGTGGTGAAATAGAACAAGTTACAAAAATTGACACGGATTATAAATCGAATTATGAACTACTGGATTTTAGGAGAGCAAAACAAACATACCATTTGCAGATATCTTAAGAAATAATGAATAAAAAAAAGAAAAAAGGTTGCTTTACGAAGAGGTCGTGAAATTATTACCATTTCAAGTTATCGCCCTTAAACCTTGGCAGTGTCAACTTAGGTAACGATACATGCAATTCGTTGCTACTATTATTTTTTGGTCTGAATTGGAGAAACCGCCATGATGATCTTGTAATCTGCTCATTATATCGATATTAAGTTGCTCAATTTGACTTGTCAAATCAAAGTGTTGTTTTTCGTTATATCCATTGATTGTCGCTTAGTTCATAAACAGCGATGTGTGCTTGTTGAAGTTGGGACTCACCATCCTTAACAGCCTTCAGCTTGTTGTCTCAGTACTGTTTTGATTATGAATCTCTGCTTTGGTTGCCGCGGTTGTATCATGTAAAAAAGTACGCACTGAGACAACTATACCTTGATGGCATCTTAATATTCAAATCCACTCTTCAGAAACCTTGTTGCGACTTGCTGCTTGTTTGTCCTCTATTGTAGCTGTGTACATTTTTGACTCCGTTGTTTCAGGATTTAGCTTGGGTTGTGCCTCAATTTTGCCTTGAAATAAGTCCGGAACATCTCATAGTTCTCGTGGACCGCATCGTATAAGCTTTCAGTAAAATACCGATGATCACGGAACATTTTTACCTGATCTTGGTATCTGTTTTTTTTAATGATGTCCCAGGCAACCTCTAATTGACGCAGTCTTCCTACGTGGTAACCTTCTTTGTTTTTCTGGCCGCGGAATCCTTTCTGTAGTTGTCAATGAGTTGATAAAGCTCATCGACGTTGAGATTTTGTTCCTCGGTCAGCTGGTAGATTTCCATGTTTTTGTTATTCCAATCCACGATATTCCGTCTGAGAAAACTGCTTCGTTGGTACTGTTTCTGAAGCCCTGGTAAAAGCTTCTGTGTAGTAATGATCGTCCAAGAGTTTGCATCCTACTCAAGGAAGCAAATAGTAGAATCACGTCGGGGTCACCAAATGTTAACATCAGAACTGTTTTGCTGCGGCGGAATGATCAGGGTGCATATACCTTGATCGAGTAGTGGATATATTCGGTGCTTGTACCAATATATTAATATATTTGGGTGATATTTGGTCACCTTACCTCGGGTGGGGGAATAACTAAATATGATTTCTTCTTCTTAGTGTTAAAAAATCAGTGCTTTATTGCCCTAAACAAAATCGTATTTATACAAATTTATTGCTTACTTAAATTACAGCTTAAAATTACAGTACAATTTGCTTATTTGATAACAAGTCAAATTCGCTTACAATTTTGCTTATTTGACTACAATGCAAACATCGTACAATTTTGTTTATTGAGCAGAAGTTAACAAAAAATTATTCACGATAATATGGCTCGAATTTCGTCCTTGAAGTGAGTGCACCTGCGTAGGTATTGGGGCGTTTTGTGTTGTGAGCTGGCGGATGGTTTGCGCCATGTGATCGAAAGAGTGTTGTGAATAGTTAGTAGGTATTTAAGTGAGAGGGGTGTTTTGAAAGAGGAGTTTGTATCTTTTGTGTGGTGAGCTGGCGGATGGTTGGCACCATGTAATAAGAAGAGTGTTGTTGTTGCTTTTGGGCATATAAGCTCTGATGTATAAGCTATTAGCTACCAATTAAATTCTTTAAATAAAAACTGAACTGAAAACCGAGAATCCGGAAGATTATCTGGCGGTACAATTGGAGCAGTTCCTCATGAAGCAAATAGGCGAACTCCTAACGAAAGAAGCAGAGGCTGTACTGGAGGCACTCTTGAATAAATTTCTAGAAGCAGAAATAGAACTTTGAAGGTTCAGAATACGTGAGCGTGGAAGAAGCTATTGAAGCGTTAAAGTAAGATCTAAAACAAAAGGAAACAAATATTGTCGTGTATATTGACAGTCAGCACATCTCTTATAGACATTTCATATTGTAATTTGACAATAGTAGAGAACTTTAAATTCGCTGTTCTTATCACAGCAATTTCAAGAAAAAGTTTCTGTTCATTAGATGTTTCGAGTATCGAGAATACGAGTCAGAAAGAATTATTAAGTGTTTTGTAGCAGCATGTGTGAATCGAAGACGAGAGTGGGGTTGACAGTGAGAAGTGAGTGGTTTTCGGGTAAGCTCTGTTCATGATCTATAAGGAAGTACTGTGTAATGGTTGCACGGTGATTATGAGGAGAGTGAGAGAGAGAGAGAGACAGAGCGATAAATGTTGAATAAAAAGTTAATGCATTGAACATGAATTGTTAGTCTTAATAGATTTGTAAAGTTGAGGAAGATATATATCAACAAACACTATACACACACACATATATATATACATATACATATATATAGCATATGCTTCAGTTTGAAAAATGTTCTGGTGTGAATCATTGCGCGAAGGTGAAAGCTTTTGCATTTGTAAAAGTGGTTGGGTGGAAATAATGTTTTCTGGGACAACTTTTAATAGATCATTGTTTGAGTTCTATGCGATATTTGATAATGATATTTGCTTATTGTTTCGCATAAACAATGGAGAATCTTCGTCATCGGTTAGTAGTAATAAATTAAGGTTTCAAACATTCAAACAGAGATAACTTTAATTGGTACAATATTACCAAAGAGTAATGCAAGAAAAAAGATTAATAGTTTTCCAAGTACTTGTCCCTTTGGTGATATAGAAGTGTTGGAAAGAAAGAAGCGCAAAGGCCTTACAACACCAATAGAAGTTGAAGCAATTGAGAAAAATGCACAACATATTGACAATAACGAACATGCTAATGCAAATCATCCGACAGAAATTCGAAATGTATAAAAGAAGATTTAGTTATAAAAGATGAAGCATACATTATGAAATGTTTTATGAGAGCAGATTGAGAGAGGTAGATTTATAGATGTTTGTAGGCGTGGGGTAAAGCATTTAAGAGAGTGTTTTATATAATTCAAGTTGACCTTTGAACCCTTGAAAAGTTTATTTAAAGGGTTAAAAAGCTTTTGTAGTTGTGTCGTTTATGCAAAATAACATGATATATTGCGAGATTTAGGAAATGAGAGCGTGTGATGATTATTCATGAGAAAGATCAAAAATTATGATTTCGAAGAAAAACTTTCAAGAAACATAATGAAATCAATAGATTTGTTAATATATATTAAATAAGTATAAGCAGATCTACAAAGGAAGGAAAAAATAATAACTACATATGTTATTTAGTTAATTTTTATCGGGATAACTTTTTCGGCGCCAGCAAAATTGGTTAATTCGATTCTAAATCAAACCTCGAGTTTGAGATTATTTTACCAAATCATGATCAAATACAAATTGATTTGTCATTTGTACTTTTAAAGCATCAGAACTATTCAAGTTTGAATTTATCAAGTAATGTTCGGATATACAACATCATTTCTTATTTGAGTAACTCATAACTTATATAAACTAACCTTAAACTAAACTAAATGTAACAAATGCGCCGTGTAAAAATAATTTTTCAACTCTTTTACCCTAACTGTCACCAGCTGGGCAAAGCTGACCAAAGGTCGTAAGTTGCTGTAATAAAAAATTAAATTAATGTCAAAAAAAAAAGAAAACTGTATTTAATTAAACTAAAAAATACTTAATACCTACACATATTGATTAAGTAATTTAGAATAAAACCTTTAAAATGTCTAAATTGTCATTCTGCAGATTCTTCGAGACCATACCAACTTCAAAAATACTTTAGCATTATGTTGTACAGCAAGCTATCTGTCACATCATCTTGTCGTTCTCGAAATTAACTTCAAGAGCGCACTTATTCATCAAGCAAGGATTAGACGAGGAGGTGTTGAAGAAGGTCTGGAAGGGGAAGACTTTGATGAAATTTTTGATCTGTTACAACAAACGTATTTTACTTACCGAGGTGAATTGGTCGATGTCAAGTCAGCATATAAGGAAAAATATGGTGCCTCTTGTAATGAGCTTTCTTTGCTCCAATTTCAAATTCCGCAGTTCGAGGGCTCGTACACAAAATGGCGGGCTTTCTATGATGTATTTTTGTCTTTAGTCCACACAAATAAAAGGCTAGGTGAAATTCAAAAACTTCACTACCTAAAATCATCTCTTACAGGTGAAGCTGGTCGTTTGTTGCATAATTTAGGGTTGTATTCTAGCAATTATGACAAAGCATGGAAACCGCTTGTCGCCAGATACGACCACAAGCGAGTGTTGGTAAAATCTCACTTCAAACTACTTTTTGAACAGCAGTAGTTGACAAAGGAGACGGCAAGTAGCACAAAGTCTCTATTAAACACGCCCCAAGAATGTTTTCGTGCCCTGGAAAATTTAGTATTGCCCTTAAGTTCTTGGGATGATATTTTTATTTACATATTGGTACAAAAATTAACTGGTTTTAGATTAGGTAGTTCGAAGGAGTTTCCCACGCTAACACAATTCACAGAATTCCTGGAAACCCGAACTTAGAAGCAGTAGCTGGAACGCGTGGCCTAAAAGGCAGCGGTTCTTTTTCACACAAAGCTGTGGCTGTAGAGAAGAAAACGGTTTTGCACATCGAGAAGAAGCAGTTCGCATGCAAGGTATGTGTTAGAAGTCAAAATTTCATTAACATGGAGATTTGCGAACGATCGAAGGTAGTAGACAGAATCGGTATTTGCCGGAACTGTTTGGCATACAGTCACAATACAAACCAAAGTCAAAGCAGTGTGCACTGCTATTACTGCAAGCAAACACAACATTCTCTGCTACATTTTAATAATATCAGCTCCATACCTTCAACGAATTATACAAATACAACTACAGGTACACAAACATTTCATACAAAAATAAATATCAATCCACCTAAAGTTGACTCTTCTGAAATTCATCTGCCAAGAGCACAGCTGTACAACTGCTAGGGCTTCATAAACGGCGAACTCTCATTAAGGTATCTGGGTTGGGAAAAATTAGCAGTGGTTAATGTCAGCGGTATGTAAGTCTTACCTTTTGGTCGCTGTTAATCTTGAGACAATTACCCCAGCTTATGTGTTTAAGTTCAAGTTAAAAGTTAGTTGTCCCACAATTCGATAAACCTGCGACTGTGGATATTCTCTTGGGAGCCGATGTTTACTCTGAATTTATTTTAGGATTCATTATACGCGGTAATTTCTAGGATAAAACAGCGCCCGAAGTGGACAAGATGGAAACCGGGATAAAGATGCGGAGACTAAGTTCTCATCAACGATGAGAGACTACCGCCATTGCAATGGAGACTCAGAAGGTTCAACGACACAGATCCCGAAAAGAGGGATTTACTCGAACGACTACGTTAAAAATCGAAACCAAAGAACTTAAAAGATCATTCGGGAAAAGTTTTCCATTTGCTATTTAAAAATCAAGACATTTTAAACGACACAACAAAATATATATATTAAACAATAGATAAAATCTCATAAAAAATCATTATCATCAAATCATCATTTCCATTATTTTAACAATAATTTATTAATAAATTGAATTAATTATAATTAAAATAATTATAATCTTAGACTTTTCTACACAGCACAACACATACATACAGTTCACTCACTCAACCACACAAAATCCTTTATCCAGGACAACGTTGCGAAGTTCCGAAATTCCAAAATGCTGACAGGAATTGGAGAATCAGAACCCCGACAGCATTCAATCTTTCTGTAACACTATCACCTTCATCCACTGAAAACACAACAAAACACTTTAACCTATCATTAGGTATTTTTTTTCTAAAATAATTTAAAGATAACAACATTCAATTTTAATAACAAATACTAATAAAAATCTTAAACTTACTTAACATTAGATAATAATTTAAATAATAAACATGTAAACACTAAAAGTAATAAAAAACTTACAGCAAATGAATTGTTTACATTTTGCAAATTACAACAACATTTCAAGATGGATTCATATACCACAGACGCTTTAAAAGGCAATTTGGCAATCATTAAACACTAAACTATTATCACTTTCTCGAAAACAAAATACACGATTTGTGTATATCGATATATGGTATACACACGAACGCACATACGGATAACCGCTTGTGTAATCAATCAATATAATCAACGAAATATAATTTTCAGGAAATCAGGGGAGCAGACCAAAAAAAAAAAATAAATAAAAACACTTACCTTTAATTATTTAACACAAAAACAAAAAAAGGAAATTAAATAACAACAAATACCGCACACGCGACGAGAATCGACCTAGTTTCGGTCAATGATCAAAACAAATTATTGCACTTTTACAAACAAGCAAATTACATACATTTCATCTCCCTTTGTTGCCCGTATTGTTATGTCGCTATCCTTGTCACCTACATGTAATGTTCTATATTATTAACTTACACAATTTTGTCTCATTTACATGTAGATAGTCAACACACTCACACTACACACAACTTTTATGTCAAAAGGAGTACAATATACTCCAACTGCAATTGGGTACTGTAAGGTGCATAATTGAGTATACTTGCGGACGAAAATCGTCCGCCGGGCGGAAAAATGTTCGGATATACAACATCATTCTATACTTGAATAATTATTAACTTATTCAAACTAAGCTTAAACTAAACCATATATAACAAATGTAGCAACTTAAACGAATAAACATAACGTAAGCCTATGATTATAATATAAATGTATTGTATGACAATTAAAGCTAAAAATAGAAGTTATTTCCGATACAATAAATTAACTCTTTTGCTGTTACTTCAAGAAGAAAAGACCTGTTTTATTTAAACTGCATTTTTGGACCTTTATTTAAGAATACACGTACCCTAACACAAAGATTAAACCCTACATACCCCAACAAGTAATAAATACTACCAAAACAACAATTTTGTCACCCAACCCCAACAAAGATGATTTGTTTATTAGGTACAGAATACGTAAGTGCGGAAGAAGCTATTGAAGCGTTCAGGCAAGATCTAATACGAAAGGAAATAAATATTGCAAGGCATATTAAGAGTCAACGTATCTTTTATAGACATTTCAACCTGGAATTTGACAAAAAATAAAGAACTTAAAATTCGCTGTTCTTATAACAGCAATATCAAGGAAAAATCTCTGGTCATTAGATGTTTCGAGTATCGAGAATATGAGTAAGAAAGAATTTTAAGTAGTGGTGAAATAGAACAAGTTACAAAGTTTGACACGGATTATAAATCGAATTATGAACTACTGGATTTTAGGAGAGCAAAACAAACATACCATTTGCAGATATCTTAAGAAATAATGAATAAAAAAAAGAAAAAAGGTTGCTTTACGAAGAGGTCGTGAAATTATTACCATTTCAAGTTATCGCCCTTAAACCTTGGCAGTGTCAACTTAGGTAACGATACATGCAATTCGTTGCTACTATTATTTTTTGGTCTGAATTGGAGAAACCGCCATGATGATCTTGTAATCTGCTCATTATATCGATATTAAGTTGCTCAATTTGACTTGTCAAATCAAAGTGTTGTTTTTCGTTATATCCATTGATCGTCGCTTAGTTCATAAACAGCGATGTGTGCTTGTTGAAGTTGGGACTCACCATCCTTAACAGCCTTCAGCTTGTTGTCTCAGTACTGTTTTGATTATGAATCTCTGCTTTGGTTGCCGCGGTTGTATCATGTAAAAAAGTACGCACTGAGACAACTATACCTTGATGGCATCTTAATATTCAAATCCACTCTTCAGAAACCTTGTTGCGACTTGCTGCTTGTTTGTCCTCTATTGTAGCTGTGTACATTTTTGACTCCGTTGTTTCAGGATTTAGCTTGGGTTGTGCCTCAATTTTTGCCTTGAAATAAGTCCGGAACATCTCATAGTTCTCGTGGACCGCATCGTATAAGCTTTCAGTAAAATACCGATGATCACGGAACATTTTTACCTGATCTTGGTATCTGTTTTTTTTAATGATGTCCCAGGCAACCTCTAATTGACGCAGTCTTCCTACGTGGTAACCTTCTTTGTTTTTCTGGCCGCGGAATCCTTTCTGTAGTTGTCAATGAGTTGATAAAGCTCATCGACGTTGAGATTTTGTTCCTCGGTCAGCTGGTAGATTTCCATGTTTTTGTTATTCCAATCCACGATATTCCGTCTGAGAAAACTGCTTCGTTGGTACTGTTTCTGAAGCCCTGGTAAAAGCTTCTGTGTAGTAATGATCGTCCAAGAGTTTGCATCCTACTCAAGGAAGCAAATAGTAGAATCACGTCGGGGTCACCAAATGTTAACATCAGAACTGTTTTGCTGCGGCGGAATGATCAGGGTGCATATACCTTGATCGAGTAGTGGATATATTCGGTGCTTGTACCAATATATTAATATATTTGGGTGATATTTGGTCACCTTACCTCGGGTGGGGGAATAACTAAATATGATTTCTTCTTCTTAGTGTTAAAAAATCAGTGCTTTATTGCCCTAAACAAAATCGTATTTATACAAATTTATTGCTTACTTAAATTACAGCTTAAAATTACAGTACAATTTGCTTATTTGATAACAAGTCAAATTCGCTTACAATTTTGCTTATTTGACTACAATGCAAACATCGTACAATTTTGTTTATTGAGCAGAAGTTAACAAAAAATTTATCACGATAATATGGCTCGAATTTCGTCCTTGAAGTGAGTGCACCTGCGTAGGTATTGGGGCGTTTTGTGTTGTGAGCTGGCGGATGGTTTGCGCCATGTGATCGAAAGAGTGTTGTGAATAGTTAGTAGGTATTTAAGTGAGAGGGGTGTTTTGAAAGAGGAGTTTGTATCTTTTGTGTGGTGAGCTGGCGGATGGTTGGCACCATGTAATAAGAAGAGTGTTGTTGCTTTTGGGCATATAAGCTCTGATGTATAAGCTATTAGCTACCAATTAAATTCTTTAAATAAAAACTGAACTGAAAACCGAGAATCCGGAAGATTATCTGGCGGTACAATTGGAGCAGTTCCTCATGAAGCAAATAGGCGAACTCCTAACGAAAGAAGCAGAGGCTGTACTGGAGGCACTCTTGAATAAATTTCTAGAAGCAGAAATAGAACTTTGAAGGTTCAGAATACGTGAGCGTGGAAGAAGCTATTGAAGCGTTAAAGTAAGATCTAAAACAAAAGGAAATAAATATTGTCGTGTATATTGACAGTCAGCACATCTCTTATAGACATTTCATATTGTAATTTGACAATAGTAGAGAACTTTAAATTCGCTGTTCTTATCACAGCAATTTCAAGAAAAAGTTTCTGTTCATTAGATGTTTCGAGTATCGAGAATACGAGTCAGAAAGAATTATTAAGTGCTTTGTAGCAGCATGTGTGAATCGAAGACGAGAGTGGGGTTGACAGTGAGAAGTGAGTGGTTTTCGGGTAAGCTCTGTTCATGATCTATAAAGCAAGTACTGTGTAATGGTTGCACGGTGATTATGAGGAGAGTGAGAGAGAGAGAGAGACAGAGCGATAAATGTTGAATAAAAAGTTAATGCATTGAACATGAATTGTTAGTCTTAATAGATTTGTAAAGTTGAGGAAGATATATATCAACAAACACTATACACACACACATATATATATACATATCCATATATATAGCATATGCTTCAGTTTGAAAAATGTTCTGGTGTGAATCATTGCGCGAAGGTGAAAGCTTTTGCATTTGTAAAAGTGGTTGGGTGGAAATAATGTTTTCTGGGACAACTTTTAATAGATCATTGTTTGAGTTCTATGCGATATTTGATAATGATATTTGCTTATTGTTTCGCATAAACAATGGAGAATCTTCGTCATCGGTTAGTAGTAATAAATTAAGGTTTCAAACATTCAAACAGAGATAACTTTAATTGGTACAATATTACCAAAGAGTAATGCAAGAAAAAAGATTAATAGTTTTCCAAGTACTTGTCCCTTTGGTGATATAGAAGTGTTGAAAGAAAGAAGCGCAAAGGCCTTACAACACCAATAGAAGTTGAAGCAATTGAGAAAAATGCACAACATATTGACAATAACGAACATGCTAATGCAAATCATCCGACAGAAATTCGAAATGTATAAAAGAAGATTTAGTTATAAAAGATGAAGCATACATTATGAAATGTTTTATGAGAGCAGATTGAGAGAGGTAGATTTATAGATGTTTGTAGGCGTGGGGTAAAGCATTTAAGAGAGTGTTTTATATAATTCAAGTTGACCTTTGAACCCTTGAAAAGTTTATTTAAAGGGTTAAAAAGCTTTTGTAGTTGTGTCGTTTATGCAAAATAACATGATATATTGCGAGATTTAGGAAATGAGAGCGTGTGATGATTATTCATGAGAAAGATCAAAAATTATGATTTCGAAGAAAAACTTTCAAGAAACATAATGAAATCAATAGATTTGTTAATATATATTAAATAAGTATAAGCAGATCTACAAAGGAAGGAAAAAATAATAACTACATATGTTATTTAGTTAATTTTTATCGGGATAACTTTTTCGGCGCCAGCAAAATTGGTTAATTCGATTCTAAATCAAACCTCGAGTTTGAGATTATTTTACCAAATCATGATCAAATACAAATTGATTTGTCATTTGTACTTTTAAAGCATCAGAACTATTCAAGTTTGAATTTATCAAGTAATGTTCGGATATACAACATCATTTCTTATTTGAGTAACTCATAACTTATATAAACTAACCTTAAACTAAACTAAATGTAAGTAACAAATGCGCCGTGTAAAAATAATTTTTCAACTCTTTTACCCTAACTGTCACCAGCTGGGCAAAGCTGACCAAAGGTCGTAAGTTGCTGTAATAAAAAATTAAATTAATGTCAAAAAAAAAAGAAAACTGTATTTAATTAAACTAAAAAATACATAATACCTACACATATTGATTAAGTAATTTAGAATAAAACCTTTAAAATGTCTAAATTGTCATTCTGCAGATTCTTCGAGACCATACCAACTTCAAAAATACTTTAGCATTATGTTGTACAGCAAGCTATCTGTCACATCATCTTGTCGTTCTCGAAATTAACTTCAAGAGCGCACTTATTCATCAAGCAAGGATTAGACGAGGAGGTGTTGAAGAAGGTCTGGAAGGGGAAGACTTTGATGAAATTTTTGATCTGTTACAACAAACGTATTTTACTTACCGAGGTGAATTGGTCGATGTCAAGTCAGCATATAAGGAAAAATATGGTGCCTCTTGTAATGAGCTTTCTTTGCTCCAATTTCAAATTCCGCAGTTCGAGGGCTCGTACACAAAATGGCGGGCTTTCTATGATGTATTTTTGTCTTTAGTCCACACAAATAAAAGGCTAGGTGAAATTCAAAAACTTCACTACCTAAAATCATCTCTTACAGGTGAAGCTGGTCGTTTGTTGCATAATTTAGGGTTGTATTCTAGCAATTATGACAAAGCATGGAAACCGCTTGTCGCCAGATACGACCACAAGCGAGTGTTGGTAAAATCTCACTTCAAACTACTTTTTGAACAGCAGTAGTTGACAAAGGAGACGGCAAGTAGCACAAAGTCTCTATTAAACACGCCCCAAGAATGTTTTCGTGCCCTGGAAAATTTAGTATTGCCCTTAAGTTCTTGGGATGATATTTTTATTTACATATTGGTACAAAAATTAACTGGTTTTAGATTAGGTAGTTCGAAGGAGTTTCCCACGCTAACACAATTCACAGAATTCCTGGAAACCCGAACTTAGAAGCAGTAGCTGGAACGCGTGGCCTAAAAGGCAGCGGTTCTTTTTCACACAAAGCTGTGGCTGTAGAGAAGAAAACGGTTTTGCACATCGAGAAGAAGCAGTTCGCATGCAAGGTATGTGTTAGAAGTCAAAATTTCATTAACATGGAGATTTGCGAACGATCGAAGGTAGTAGACAGAATCGGTATTTGCCGGAACTGTTTGGCATACAGTCACAATACAAACCAAAGTCAAAGCAGTGTGCACTGCTATTACTGCAAGCAAACACAACATTCTCTGCTACATTTTAATAATATCAGCTCCATACCTTCAACGAATTATACAAATACAACTACAGGTACACAAACATTTCATACAAAAATAAATATCAATCCACCTAAAGTTGACTCTTCTGAAATTCATCTGCCAAGAGCACAGCTGTACAACTGCTAGGGCTTCATAAACGGCGAACTCTCATTAAGGTATCTGGGTTGGGAAAAATTAGCAGTGGTTAATGTCAGCGGTATGTAAGTCTTACCTTTTGGTCGCTGTTAATCTTGAGACAATTACCCCAGCTTATGTGTTTAAGTTCAAGTTAAAAGTTAGTTGTCCCACAATTCGATAAACCTGCGACTGTGGATATTCTCTTGGGAGCCGATGTTTACTCTGAATTTATTTTAGGATTCATTATACGCGGTAATGTCTAGGATAAAACAGCGCCCGAAGTGGACAAGATGGAAACCGGGATAAAGATGCGGAGACTAAGTTCTCATCAACGATGAGAGACTACCGCCATTGCAATGGAGACTCGGAAGGTTCAACGACACAGATCCCGAAAAGAGGGATTTACTCGAACGACTACGTTAAAAATCGAAACCAAAGAACTTAAAAGATCATTCGGGAAAAGTTTTCCATTTGCTATTTAAAAATCAAGACATTTTAAACGACACAACAAAATATATATATTAAACAATAGATAAAATCTCATAAAAAATCATTATCATCAAATCATCATTTCCATTATTTTAACAATAATTTATTAATAAATTGAATTAATTATAATTAAAATAATTATAATCTTAGACTTTTCTACACAGCACAACACATACATACAGTTCACTCACTCAACCACACAAAATCCTTTATCCAGGACAACGTTGCGAAGTTCCGAAATTCCAAAATGCTGACAGGAATTGGAGAATCAGAACCCCGACAGCATTCAATCTTTCTGTAACACTATCACCTTCATCCACTGAAAACACAACAAAACACTTTAACCTATCATTAGGTTTTTTTTTTCTAAAATAATTTAAAGATAACAACATTCAATTTTAATAACAAATACTAATAAAAATCTTAAACTTACTTAACATTAGATAATAATTTAAATAATAAACATGTAAACACTAAAAGTAATAAAAAACTTACAGCAAATTAATTGTTTACATTTTGCAAATTACAACAACATTTCAAGATGGATTCATATACCACAGACGCTTTAAAAGGCAATTTGGCAATCATTAAACACTAAACTATTATCACTTTCTCGAAAACAAAATACACGATTTGTGTATATCGATATATGGTATACACACGAACGCACATACGGATAACCGCTTGTGTAATCAATCAATATAATCAACGAAATATAATTTTCAGGAAATCAGGGGAGCAGACCAAAAAAAAAAAAAAAAAAATAAAAACACTTACCTTTAATTATTTAACACAAAAACAAAAAAAGGAAATTAAATAACAACAAATACCGCACACGCGACGAGAATCGACCTAGTTTCGGTCAATGATCAAAACAAATTATTGCACTTTTACAAACAAGCAAATTACATACATTTCATCTCCCTTTGTTGCCCGTATTGTTATGTCGCTATCCTTGTCACCTACATGTAATGTTCTATATTATTAACTTACACAATTTTGTCTCATTTACATGTAGATAGTCAACACACTCACACTACACACAACTTTTATGTCAAAAGGAGTACAATATACTCCAACTGCAATTGGGTACTGTAAGGTGCATAATTGAGTATACTTGCGGACGAAAATCGTCCGCCGGGCGGAAAAATGTTCGGATATACAACATCATTCTATACTTGAATAATTATTAACTTATTCAAACTAAGCTTAAACTAAACCATATATAACAAATGTAGCAACTTAACCGAATAAACATAACGTAAGCCTATGATTATAATATAAATGTATTGTATGACAATTAAAGCTAAAAATAGAAGTTATTTCCGATACAATAAATTAACTCTTTTGCTGTTACTTCAAGAAGAAAAGACCTGTTTTATTTAAACTGCATTTTTGGACCTCTATTTAAGAATACACGTACCCTAACACAAAGATTAAACCCTACATACCCCAACAAGTAATAAATACTACCAAAACAACAATTTTGTCACCCAACCCCAACAAAGATGATGTGTTTATTAGGTACAGAATACGTAAGTGCGGAAGAAGCTATTGAAGCGTTCAGGCAAGATCTAATACGAAAGGAAATAAATATTGCAAGGCATATTAAGAGTCAACGTATCTTTTATAGACATTTCAACCTGGAATTTGACAAAAAATAAAGAACTTAAAATTCGCTGTTCTTATAACAGCAATCTCAAGGAAAAATCTCTGGTCATTAGATGTTTCGAGTATCGAGAATACGAGTAAGAAAGAATTTTAAGTAGTGGTGAAATAGAACAAGTTACAAAGTTTGACACGGATTATAAATCGAATTATGAACTACTGGATTTTAGGAGAGCAAAACAAACATACCATTTGCAGATATCTTAAGAAATAATGAATAAAAAAAAGAAAAAATTTCATAATTGTGTTTTATTTATTATAGATACTGGGAAAATTTATTAATTTAAGAGATTTCTTTTATTTATCCAAGAATTATGTTCGCGTGAAAAACCAAGCCATTTCACATATGGTATGTTTACTTGGTCTCCTCGTGTTTGCATTACTTTTTCTACAAGGAATATATAAGGGTGCTGGGCTTTTAGGAGTTCCATCTCGTAGAAACCAACTTGAATGGGGTGACCTTGAAAATCGTCCAGGAAATATGTGTACATGAGTTGTCATATTAGTTTTTGTAAGTACTTTAGCAGACCAGTTGGGTGTGTACCCTTTTTCAAAATCATGTTTAAACTTGTGTATTCGAACCTTTTCTCCCACATTGAATTTGTTTTTGGGTGCTAATTTTAACTTATTTAAAAACAGATGGTAAAGGACTTTTGGAATATTTTTTATTAATATCGACATCGACATCGGTCGCATTCTTATTGTTCTATGTACAGAATTGTTTTATGTTTGAAGTACTCGTAAGTCTTTAAGACTGTGTAACCATTTGTTTTTACCGTTGAAGCTGAATTCTTTCCACATTTTCTCTTTTAGAGTTCTATTGAAGCGTTCAACAATGACGCTTTCAATACACTATACGTTGAATAGTGATTAATATTGTGTTTCTTCATCAACTCTTAAAAATTTGTTGAAAAACCCCCTTCCATCGTCCGTCTGTAAATTTTTCGGTTTGGGAAAAGAACTATTAAAAATGGTCTCCATGCCCTGTGCCACCAATGATGACGTGTTTTTTAAATGGGAAGGCCGAAGCATATTTTGAAAAAGTATCAATAACTGTATTTAAATATTTGCGTTCCTCGTTCTTCTGACTGTACGGTATCATTTCAATCAAGTCTGCTTGCCATAAATCATCAAATCCTACAACAACGTTTCGTTTACTCATCATGTGGAATAATAATAAAAAAAATAAAGCCAAATATTTCTCATTTACGTATAATTCATTATTTGAAAATAAAACTAAACAATACTAGTATATTAGGTTTTTATTTATTTTTTTTTTTTTAATCTTTGATACAATGCCATTATTTTTTATTTTAAATAATTTATTTACGATAAAGATACGAACACGTATATGGTCCATCCTTGCAAAAAATTGAAGACAATGGACAATTAACAAAATAACAACCATTTATTGATGAGATGTGGGAAACATTCTCGAAATGCCTTAGGTAAGAAATACGTCCAATAATCTCGTGTAAATGTTCCTCTAATATTAAATAATATTAAAAATATTAAAATTATTATTATTAAAGAGGTTCTTATGCCAAATATCATACCTTATGAACTTACGGATGCTTACTAATGTATTTTAAATTATTTAAACAATTTTAAACTAGAAGGAAGAGTAACAAGTAACAACATTTTAGAATTTATTTCTTCGGTTTACTTTTCGGTGTTATTTTTAAATCTCTTGAGGATATTCGCACAGTATTTTCTCATGTTTTTCAAGTTTTTCATCCAATGCTAGAAGACATTTTTTAAATTCATTTATTATCCGAATATCGACATAATTTTTCGTTGCAAAAACATCCAAATTGTAGGGTTCCTTAGGCTGTAAAAGCTACTATCAATATACTTCCGCACAACGATCAGTGAATGATTAAGAAAGTCAATACTATAGGTGATGGCGATGGCGTGATGGTTGTCACGCTGGCTGTCATGCTGGCTGTCACGCTAGCTGTCACGCCACCTTCCTGGGTTTGAATCCTGGTAGGAGCACCACAGCAAATTTTTCAAAATCATCATCACCTTTCGGCGGGCAATGGCAAACCTCCGAAAGTCAAATTCTGAATATGAAAAAGCTTCTCAGGAGAGCCGTTCGAAACACAAATGAGTGCGAGAAGCTAGGCCTTGGCCCACACCGAGCTGGCGCTCCACTTATTTATTTTTTATACTATCGTCTATGTGGTTGCCTGATGTAGAGCACTTGGTATTCTCACATTGTTAAAACATTTTTTTTCGATATTAAAATCGAAGGGGTAATACTTTAATTCCTTCCTAAGGAAGCCTTGAAGACCAGTTATTACACCCGTTAACTGCTTTGCACTTCACCCGAACTTGTCGACACATTAATCAGCTATTCTTCAGTGTTAATATATGATATTTGCTTCGTGTAACTCCGCTACAATAGAGTTTATTTCATTTCTGAGGTTATTATTACCTGCGCTTTGGGATGCAATCAAAAGTCGTAATCTGTTTGCATTTTGGGGTAAATTTTTAATTAAGGGTGGTATAATTTGTTTATACTTATTACCTTTGTTACCCCTCGCTTGTGAGCTATTGTCAATGTTTCTCATGTGTACACTCGTCTTTTGTAAAATTTGTTGAAATTTTCGTATATCCTCATCAGTATGTCGTGATTTTTTGGGATTTTTAAAATAAATTAACTCATACAATACATCTGTTCTGCTGAAAATTTTATAATCGATAACAAAGTCATTGTTTTCGTTAATATAAAATTTGATTAACCCAATTTCACAGAATTTAATTTCCTATCAAAATACGAACCATAGACTTTGTCATGATTCTCATTTGATGGATTCACACCAATGATTTTAGTATGTGTTCTAATTGAACCGCTGGCGCTTTTAATATTTTTTTACAATCTCTTTTATCAATTAAATTATTGGTTGAATAGTATTTTCAAATTCTTTTTCCTTTATAATTTTACCAGTTTTAGGTGCATGTACTTTTTTCGTATATCTTTTCTAGCTTTAATGATTTTATTTAGTATAAGTGAATTAACAGTCGACATATGAGGAGGATATTAATTGTCTAGTTTCTAACAGGGTTGTTCATATCAGGACTGTTCCTATCAGGGTTGTTTCTAATAGTGTCTGTTACCATCAGACCAGTTCAAAACTGATGTATTCACTAAAACAGCTGTTCAATAAGTGAACAGTCTCACAAAATCACCATCTATTTAAATGATCTATTAAACCGACCTTTATTTATATCGAAGTCTGATTGAATGGTTGAATGACATAAAATAACTTATATGTTCGTTCTATATATGTTTCAGATGAATATCATTCTGTTTAAAAAGTATTATGTAATTAGCAACATCACGAATCAGATGCTTAGGTTTGTGAGTATATGATTGACATATATAAAATCTGTACAACTTCGCTGTGCTGCTCCCTGCAACAATAATCTCGGATGTTGTTTTGCTTATCACATACCACATCATCAAATATAAAAATAGAACTACATTTTGCTTCGGAAGGAGGTTTAATTTCACAATTATTTGAAAATTCATTATACCCCATTCCAGGAAAGGATTTTATTACTTTTTTGAGGTAGTCATACTTTGATTGATTTGGTGATTCTGAATAAATACAAAAGTTTTTTAATTTTAAACTTTTCGAACTAAAAGAATACTTAACATGGCATAAGTTTTACCAGAATTTGATAGGCCTACAATTATTCCTCGAATACTATTGTATTTGGAAAAAATTCACTATGATTAATTTTTTTTATGATTTCATAATCATAGTTTTTAGCTTTAATACCGTATACTTGCTTTATGGACCTCGTTTTATTAAATCAAGGCATTCTGTATAAATCGTTATGTTTTATAGATTGAATATTCACCAAGGGCGAAGTAGTTTAACATAATTGACTTTATTGTTAAACCTATCAATACGAAATATACCATACATTCTCAGGATATGGATTAGTAAATTCGTTAATCAATAAATTACCGTTTGAATTGTATCTTCTTTCATATAATTTCTCAGGCCCAGGTACTAAATTAGAAAGACTTTTAGCTAGAGGACATCATGGGATAAATCAATTGGATGAAGCTTGTAGCGAACACGACATCGCGTACGCTAATGATGAAAGCTTGAATAGGAGATATATTGCAGACAAAATTTTAGCCGAAAAAGCCTAACAGAGGGTACAAGCAAACGATTCTTCAATATCAGAAAAACTGAATAGTATATTGGTAACAAATATGATGAAGGCATAAACAATGCTTGGGATGGACTGTCAAACCAAACTAATCAAATTCAGAACAAGAAACTTTTGTAAAAAAAAACTAACTTGTTTAAAAAACTGTCAAAGAAGGTAGAAATGATATAAAGGATTCTATAAGTGCAGATTCAGATGCACTTAATCCTGTGCCTTGCAAGCAGCTAAAAAAGTTATGAAAAATAAACGAAAGAAACCCTAATATACCTTGCGCTATACCACTACCGAAGATTGGAGGTTTTTTTTTACCTCTTTTACCTATCTTAGCTGGACTATCAGCGATGGAATCAGTAGCTGGTGGAGCAGCTGGTATGGCTTAAGCAATTCGAAGAAAATAAACGTCACAATCTTGCTATGGAAAAATTAAAATAAAGCAGGGTATAGGACTTTATTTACAGCCCTATAAAAAGTGATATGGGTTTTTTTTTAAAGCTGAAGACTCAAAAAACTTTTAGATTTGCTACCAATCGTGCTCCTACCAATATTGACATTAAGGAATTTGGAAAAATCCATATTCCTTTTTTTTTGAGGAGTTAACATGTGAGATAAATTACCAAAATGGCCGGATGTTAAGGAATGTGGTGTTATAAATTTAGATGAGGAGAGCGGAAAGGGATCACATTGCGTAGTAGCCTTTGTTAAGAATCAACATACAATAAAATACTTTGACAGTTTTGATTTTGGTAAAAGTAAGGTATCAAGGTAAAAATATTCGATATAATTATAACAATTGTCAAAATTTTAATACATTAATTTATATGTGGTCATTTATGTCTGCAATTTGTACTTGAATGTTTAATATTAATAAATGGAGAACAAAAAAATGTTTCATTTCTATTTCAGCAATGTCACTAACACTTACATTAAGTTGGAACAAATCTAGTTTAAAAACAGAGTATTTTCCAACGATTATTTTGAAATCTGGTAACGTGTGTGGTATAGTTGATTTTCAGACTTATAATTCCGTACTAATTAATAATGAATTGAAACGAAATAACTTTTCCTATTTCCTATGGTACTATAGAAATCGATTTCTTTCATTCTAATTTCATAGGCTCGCTCTGAGGATTCAGTAGGAAAAAACTAACTCCTAACAAATTACACGAATCAGATCTTTATGTAAACATAAATAGAGTAAATATTGTACGTATCGAATGTAACTTGATTGACGAAACATATACCAATATTCAGCCAGCCCATATACTACATGAATTGTAGTAGTGCGAAGTGCTCAGGCGCAGGTCTATAGCCTGCCTGATACAATTATTAAAAATAAACAATGTGGAGAAAGAAAAGAAAGTGAACCGTCCTCGTCTGACAACCAAAATCGATTACAAAACAATTAAGGACAATTGAGACCAACGCTTCCAGATTCACCTGCTCAAATTGGACCCGAATCTGGATATACTCTCCAAAGGATTTATATGAAACTAACTAAAAGACTAACATCACAGATGAGAATAACTCACTTGATTTAAAATACATGGAGATGATGGCTCCAAAGGGCTTACAAGCGTGATTAAATGTCCCACGCGTATTGATGTTTTAAATAACACAGCGACATATATGTTAGTATAACTAAGCGTGAAATATTCTCAGCAGTAATTGAAACCGATCTCTCTGACCAACGAAAAGCTTAAATAGCTTTTAATGAGCTTATTCAGAGTACAGACTGGCAACATATACTTCAAGAAAATGACGTTGAGACACTCTACAATAAATTCGTAGGAGAAATGAATAAGATTTATGCTGAATCAAGTAAAATAACCACAAGGAAAAGAACACGGAAGCATAAGCCATGACTCGAGAAATAGTCCCAATGTGCAAAAAAAGGGATGAGTTATATAGTAGGTGGAAAAACAGCCCTAGATGTAAGACGTTTGAAAATGAGTACAAAAGATATCAAAATACAGTTACTAAGAACATTCAACTTAAAAAAAAACAAATACTACAAACAAAAGTTTTTAAATGCCAACAATGACCCGAGGAAAATGTGGAGTACTGTGAGTGAACTGCTAGGAAGAAAGAAATGCTCAGTAGACGGAGAAATTAAAAGAAGTTTTCCAAATGCTGCCGATGGCTTATAAGACATTGTTATGGAATTTGCGGAGCGGTTTTCGAATCAAG
Organism: Volucella inanis; assembly: GCA_907269105.1. NCBI lineage: Eukaryota > Metazoa > Arthropoda > Insecta > Diptera > Syrphidae > Volucella > Volucella inanis. The sequence continues at coordinate 124,572,926 of OU026156.1, read as the reverse complement.
CGGCATACATCATTCACATCTGTGATACAAAAACCTCAAACCATGAGAACTGGCAACTTCAAAAAAGTATTTACGTAGAGGAAGAAACAGAGCATGAAGTTTACAAAATACTGTGTCAACTGAGTGACAAAAAAGGTCCTGGAGCAGACAACATTAGACCAGTTGATCTCAAAATAAATGCTATGTGTCTCACTCCTCTAATAACGATGATCGTATACCGTAGTTTGTGTCAGTCCTGTGTGCCAAAACTAATGAAAACTTCAATAAATCGCCCAATATACAAGGGAGGAATAAAAAAAAGATACGGAGAATTAAAGACCGATTTCAATTTTACCAGCGGTTGAAAAATGTTTGGAAGAGGTAGTTGTTAATCGTGTTAATTGTTTTATGTCGAAGCACAAAGTGATTCATCCAAACCAATTTGGTTTTCAAAAGTGCAAGAGCACCCAATCGTTACTGGGGGAATTTACCAAAGTCGTGAATGCTGGACTGAATAAAAACCACCACGTACTCGTGCTTTTTATAGATTTCAGCAAAGCGTTTGACACCTTGAATCCTGAAAAACTTGTGGAAAGCGTCAACAGATTAGGACTGAGAGGAGTGCTGGCAAGCTGGCTTAAAAGCTATCTGAGTGAAAGAGAAATACAAGTCAAGATATTTAGCAAAAAAAGAACGATCGAATACGGAGTGCTACAACGCTCCAAACTCGGCCCTATATTATTTATACTGTTTACAAATGAACTATTAAGAACATCTAAAAAAAGCTACTGCATATGCCTACGCTGATGACATCGCAATCGTCGTAAAACACAAGGACTTGCACTTAGCCATAAAGATACTGCAACACGAGTTCAACCTTGTATCTGAATGGTGTCATGACAACGGCCTGGTGATGAACGCAAATAAAACAAAGTTGATGCATATTCGGACTTTCTTTCATCGAAATGATCGTTGTCTATTACTAAGGAGCAGCAACACAATCGAGGTAATTAAAACCATTAAATACCTCAGAGCTACCATTGACGAGAATTTCCTATGGCGTGATTTCCTACTGCGCCTTCAACTTAAGAGCACTATATTTGCAATGGTGTATCTTAAGCGTTACTCACATATGGAGGTACTAAAGCAAGTGTACTACTCGTTGGCAAAGTCACGCATTAGATACGGGATTCTGGCCTGGGGAAACGCAGCAAAAACCCACCTGGAGAAGATATCAAACTTACATCGTCTTGTTAAAATTATTCGACGCACTAATTCAAGTTTTAAAGTTTTAGATGTAAAGACAATCTTCCAGATGACAACACTCCTAACTTACATGGACGACCGACGATTTCTTCAACCCATCAACCACACGCTAAACACCCGAAGACGTGCCCAAGGGATGCTAGAAGTTCCGACAGCTTACAACTCGTACGGAGACAAAGAACTACGATGCACTGTTTCTAAATTCGCTCCCACCGTTACTGAAAATTATTCCTAATTTTAAAAAAAGGAAAAAAGAGATTAAAAAACATTTTATTGAATATCATCATGTAAAGTAAATCACCGTAATAATATTAACTTCAAAATGAACTAATTGTATTTAAACTTCATCTTTTCAATTTGAAATCACTTCAAAACTATATCAATGTTATGTCCAACCACCTGCAGATAAGCACTTTGCTTTGCAGGTAAAACAATGTTAACGAAAATTTATGTGCAAATAAAATTATTTACAAAAAAAAAAATAATAATAAAAAATTCGTTTCTACCACTGGTAGGGTTAAGTACTATGTTACATCGAAAATTAATGGAAAACCATTGGAGATGGAATTGGATACGGGGCAGCGATTTCGGTCACAAATTACGAAGCGTTTAAGATGCATTGTCCCAAGGCTAAAATATTGCTTACAAAAGTTATGCTTAAAACATATAACCATGAAGTATTTCCTGCTTATGGTAGATCAGAGGTATAAGTTTTTTGAGAAGTATGCAAATGTTTTCAGACATGAAATCGGAAGCATTCCGAATATCAAAGGCATGTTAAAGTTACGGGACGGGGCTATCCAACTTTTATAAAATCAAGGTCGGTACCATATCCAATTCGCCCTTTATTTGAACGCGAGTTAGACAGATTACAGGAATGTGGTATTATTGAAAAAATTGCACACTCCGATTGGGGAACTCCGGTAGTTCCCGTTATTAATGTGCCGACTATAAGGCTACACTCAATAAGTATTTAGTGAACTATGTTTACCTAATTCATAAAGGATTTGTTCCAAAAATTAAAGGGTGGTGAATATTACTGTACCTTTGACATATATAAGGCATATTTGCATCTAATAATGACAGAGGATAGTTCACTCTTACAGACAATAAGTACGATTAAAGGTCTGTACAAGGTAAATAAATTAATGTTTGGTTTGAAAACAGCGCCCAACATATGGCAAAGGTTTATGGACGAGAATATCACAAATGACCTTGAAGGTATAGTATGTTTCATCGACGAAATAATCGTAGTTGCTAGATCAATATCTGATTATTACTTGAAAAGTTACAGAAGTTCAATTTGCATGTAAACAAATCAAAGTGTAAATTATTTGAAAGGAATGTCACTTACCTTGGTAACAAAATCGAAAAGACAGGATTACCCAAGACTTCTGGGAAAGCTGAAGCGATTTCGAAAATTCAACCTCCCTCGGGTCTAAATCAGCTACGTTACTTCCTGGGAATGGTTAACTATTACCATAAGTTTATTCCGAACCCGAAGTTTGAACCAAACTTCACCCGATAGACTTTCTACTGAGAAAGGGCCAAAAATTCAATTGGAATGGTAAATGTCAACAAGCATTTGAAGTTATAAAAAAAGAGATGATGAGCGACAAGCTGATAATATCATTCGATGAAGACCTTCCACTAATCTTTGCGACGGATGCATCTCCTGTCGGGTTTTCAGCGTCATCAACATCGTACGAATGATAGAGATGCATTTGCATTCAGAAGTTTGACGAAATCGGAAGTTAACTAAAGACAATTAGACAAAGAGGCGGCGGCAATTTATTGTGGGTTACATAAATTTTTTAACTAGGGCCGTGAATTTACGCTCATCACCGATAATTGACCATTAACTACAATATTTCACCCTAACAAATATTTGCCTTTACTTACAGCGGGAAATTCTTTTCCAACCATGGCAACGGTTACATATAGACTTCGCTGGACCATTCATGGAACGATACTTCTTATAGTAGTGGATGCAAAGACTAAGTGGTTAGAAGTTATCCCTTTGAATCGGATCACTAGTTTTTATACCATATGCGCGACGATGGTATTTTTTACGAGATTCGGTATACCTCAGACTGTTGTGTGTGATAAGGGGACCAACTTTACGTCGAAGGAGTTTCAAGACTTTTTGAAGTCTAAAAACATTGTTCACAAGCTCACTTTACCAGCACATCCATCAACAAACGGACAAGCAGAGCGGTATGTTCAAATCCTGAAAAATAGATTACGGTCTGTAATAAATGATCCAGGGGACCTGCATACAAAGCTAAAACGTCTACTGATGCATTATCGAAAGACAGAAAGCTCGACAACGGGCAGGAGTTCAGCAGAGATGATGCTGAAGTTAAACCTTCGCACCAAGTTGGATTTATTGCGATGTATTTCAGACCAGACAAAAGAAATTGAGGATTGCAAACGGAGTTTTATGATCGGGGACTTAGTACAAGTCCGGTATTACCAAAGTAAGGAGTGTAAATGGAGGTTCGGAAGGATTTCTGATAGGATCGGTCATTAACACTACATCATTAATGTGGATTAAGTCCTATTCCTAAGACATATTGATCAGATGAGAGCAACTATCGTTGAAGGTAATACTTCAAGCCCAGACGTATCATCTGAATTGACATTGAAATAAAAGACATATATATTGGAATATTATCGAAGCACGAGGTCTTTCTTCTTGGATATATCGATTCAACAGTGTGTCAAACGTCACCAACAATAACGCGATTAACAAAGCACAGCGAGCTCTAAAAAACGTTTTTTCGGTTGATGTTCCCAATGCTGGTGTAGAAAAATGCTATATAAAAAAAATGTGAAGCAAGGATCAAAACAAAAAAGCAGCAGTCAAAACGATCATATGTGTCAAGTTCTATGACCTATCGATGAAACAAAGAATTATGAACGAAAACAGGAAGAAGAAGGGAAGTCTAATGCCTAACACAGCTGCCTACAGCAGCAACCGAGGAGGTTAAAGAGAAAGCGAAATCTACATCAATGATTCTCCTACATCATACAACCGGACTCTCTTCATGCAGGCAAAAGAAGTAAGGAAGTGAAAAATTTTTTCCTTTTGTGTGGTTTAAAAACAATAAAATACTTTTGTCGAAAGAAGAGGGTGGAAAAGTCATCTCCATTAGATCTTTTAATGACCTTGAGCATATTTAAATTACGCTAACTTTGTTTACTAATGAATTCTGAATTAAATGTTACTGATGATGACTTTTCTATCCTCGATTTAAATTTAAATAATGTTTTTACAGACAGTTCTTACTGCACAAACAAACTATTTGTTATACACCAGAATGTTAGAAGTTTAAGAGAAAATTTTTGCGTCTCTGACTCATCTAGATTCTAGATTCTAGATCTTTTCATTCATTAAAGATATTGTTGTTGCATCTGAAATTTGGATCTACGGTTTTGAAATAAACGATTTTCGTTTGCCGGGTTTTTTTTTTTGCCAATTCAAATGAAAATTACATTGTCGGCTGTTTTGTTTAAAGCAGCATTAGTAGTAAACGAAGTGGAGTATGTTGATTTTCTGAGTGCAGATATTCTAAAGATTTCTGTTAGATTTTGTTCTGTTGTCCGTCTATCGTCTGAGAAGCGTTAGTAGTAAACAAAGTGGAGTGTGTCGATTTTCTGAGTGCAGACATTCTAAAGATTTCTGTTAGATTTTGTTCTGTTGTCCGTCCATCGTCTGCATATATTCAATGTTGTTGCGTTCATAGAGGAGTTTTCTTATCTTTTGGACACAAAAAAGATCAAAAAACTTAATTATCTTGGGAGACTTTAATCTTAACCTTCTGCTCATAGTTTAGCTAGTTTCTTAATGAACCTACAAGATTGACTTCGGGTAAGTGTCTGGCCCATATTTATAGTCGTTTTGCAGACATTCCGATTAGCGCCTATGTACATATGACAAGCGAATCACTGATCGTTCAATGGTAGGTCTTTTGGTAAACACTTTTCAAAGCAAAATTACCAATAGCGAAGTAAATGCCTCCCGAAAACCAAAGATAGAAATTGATTTCACGGAACTAGTAAATCGTTTTATTCATGAGCGATGGGCCGATGTTTACTTGGAAAACGATGCTTCTGTTTCCTATGATGTCTTTATTATTTGCCACACTAATCTTATTACAAGCTACTCCTCTACAATTCCATTGAAAAAATGTAATAAAAGACTCAAACCCTGGATCCCTAGTCATCTCAAAGAAAAAGTCACAAAAAAAAAAAAAGCTAAGAATAAAGTGCTCTAAGAATCCCCATAACTTTAGGTTGAAGAACAAGTTTAAAAATATGTGCTCTGAACTAAAGAAAGAGATTGCCTCATGCCTTGATAGCTAATACCGAAACAAATTCATTTCCGCTAAGGGTAACCTGAAATCGGAATGGAAAGTAGTGTATGATCTGATGAACTACTTTTATACCTTGGGGATGCCGATATTTATACTCCAATGACATATAACGAGAACGATCTGCCCCAACCAATATTCCATACAATTTTCCATTTTGCAAGGAAATTCGATTCTACTCTGCATTCAACAATGGTTGATGCTTCTGCCATCGAAATCTTCTGCTATAGAGACATTGATGACGCTACTCACATTCGCCATTATTCTTTCCGTTGAAATAGCACATTCTATCCAAATGGGTCACCACTAATTTTCCCCGATCTCCACGATGGATCTGGTAGATTATAACGACATAGTGCGGGTTATTACCTTGTATGGGCTTTCCAATTCTGTTGATTTGGCTTTGATTTCGCTTTGAAGTCGTACCTAGTCTTCGTGCGGTTGCTCGCTAGCTTTATCCTTTCTCTGGTGTTTTCATGCAATTTTCGAATTCTGCTACGCAAGTCATCCACGTAGTCGTTCACCTCCTTGGCCACTTGTTTCACTTTACAATCGTACTGTTTGACGAAATAAGATCTCGGATGGTGTTTGTCCTGTTGAACTATGGACCGCGTTTCGGTAGGCCATTTAGAAGTGGCATATGTGTCAATCCTAGTCCCAATGATAATTGCTGACGATCTTAGACAGATGCTCATACAAGGTCCGATTAAATCGCTGGACAATTCCATCAGATTGAGAGTGTAATAGCCTTTTCCTCGTCTTCCTTATTTCCAGATATTGGCACACTTCCTGGAAGACTTTTGATTCAAAGTTTCGGCCTTGGTCGGAGTGTAGCTCCAATGTAGCTCTCATCCAGATGTTCACTATCTCTTCTGTAACGGTCTTAGTCTTGATTTGGCCACTTACTGACCGGTTGCCATTAAATGTTTTCGGATACTATGTCGATGTCGATGTCGATGGCTATTGGTTCGAATGGTGCTCCACCTTATGCAGTAACCCATAGATAGGGGTATTCCACATGTTCGGTAATTGAACCTCGTATTGTGAGTTTGTTTACGTTGTGATTAATAGCATTTTTTAATGGTTTAAATGTTAAAAAGTGTTGTTAAATTGACGGTGGTGTGTGATCCAGGTGAGTATTATGTCTTAGTTGATTAATATAATATAATATAATTTAATATAAATTAAAATAAATAAATATTTATTAAATTTCGGTTAGAGTTTCAGAAATGGCTTGAGCTCGCGAATGTGAGTGTGTGTGGTGTGGAAAATAAATGAGGCTGGGAAATCGTGTGCATGAAATGTCTGTGTATGTGTGTGTAGCGAAGCGGAATGAGTGAATCAATGGTAGGCTCTGCTTGAGTACCGCAGATACTGCTTGCTTGTGTAACGCACGGTGTGTATGTTTACTTGAATGATGTACTGGGTTAGATAATGCACTGTATATTTGCTCTTGGTAGGGTGATAGAGCACTGTGAAGTGTAAATGATGTGGACTTGTGTCGTTCTACAGGGCTGACGTTCTGCCATTTATTTTTAATGATACGGATTATGATAAAAAAATTTTAATTTTATATACATATTTATATATTTGTTTTTAGTTTTTTTTTTATCTTATAGCTTAGTACGCAGGGTGTTTTGAATTAAGGCTTCTGTTCGATCGCGCTATCGTTAATGGGAAACGGACATAGCTTGGTTATCGAACGCTTGAATTCTCCTTGACGCTTTTTTATTTTAACAACCCGTGCGTTGTTGTCCGAGCCGGGATAGGTTTCCACTATGCGACCTAAATTCCATCTGACCGGTGGTAGCCGGTCGTCCTTGACCAACACCAGATCACCTACCTGCAATTGGGGTTGAGGTCTTAACCACTTTGGACGCTGTTGCAACCTGGCTAAATAGTTGTTGAGCCACTGCTTCCAAAAGGTCTGCAGATGTCGTTGGATCATCTTCCAACGGTCGCCATGTCCTTGTTGTCTAGTGTCAAATCGGGTTCCGGGATGGTGTAAATTTGTTCTCCGATGAGGAAGTGAGCTGGGGTGAGAGTGCGGAAGTCGTCGGGATTATCCGAGAGGGGACACATAGAAATTGAATTAAGACACGCTTCAATTTGAGCCAGAAGCGTAGCAAGTTCATACGTAAGGGTCCCGTTGCCGACGATCTTCTAAAGTGGTGCTTAACACTTTTCACCCCGGCTTCCCACAATCCTCCGAAGTGGGGAGAAGCTGGGGGAATGAAGTTCCACCTTGTTCCTTGTGAGGCCAAGACCTCAGAGACTTCCTTCCAGTCATGACCGGCGTTTTGTCTAAGTCGATGTAGCTCGGCTTCAGCTCCAACTCCAAATCGCCGAAGAGCAGCCAAGAATGCTTGCGTCACCGCTTCCAGATGAATCGCCTTAGTTGACAGAAAAACAAATACAGCCAAATTCCCTGTAAGCATTTTGGCTACCCGACCCTTCCAAGCAAGGATGCTGCTTGGCCCAGCGTAATCGACCCCAGTGTGCAAGAATGGTCTTGAGGGCGTGATCCGAGGCGATGGTAAACTGCCCATAAATTGGTGGGCCGTCTTGCAGCGGTACCGATGACAGGTAACACAGCTATTAATAAGTTTCTTAACGGCTCGTTTTATACTGACGATCCAACACGTCAGGCGCACGTGTGCGATCATCAGCTGAATTCCTCCATGAAGTGTCCTCTGGTGTATGTTGCGTAAGACTAGTGTAGCTAGGTGGCGTCGTGACTCGATGATGATTGGGTGACGTTGGTTATGTGGTATGTCATACGAAGACATACCGAAGACGAAACGAAGACAGTAGGCTACAGTCCTTGTGAGTCGCGTCAGGTGGGATGACTTATGGAGCAGTTGGTTTATCGGACCTTTCACTACATCAGCGAAGTGGACTTGGATTTTACCTTCTTCATGGGCGATGGAGCCTTCCGGCTGTGTTGGGAGTTCAATTGTCAATCGTTGCTGGAGAAAGGCCGGACCATTCCACCACAAGGTTGCGCGGCAGTACTCCATGTGATACCAGATCTGCTGGGTTATCCTGAAATGGAAGGGTGAATGTTTAAGTCAGTCCAAGCATGAGTTGTTATCTCTCTTCTCAGCACTCGCTCGGTATAATGGCGGAACCTCGCCAGCAGAACAACTCCACAAAGTTCCAACGTTGGAAGCGTTACTGGTTTTATTGGTGCCACTTTAGATTTTGCCAGGAGGAGGTGCATGTGGACATTGTGTTGACTGTCCTTCATGCGCAGATAGACGGCAGCTCCATACGCCTTTTCAGAAGCATCACTGAACCCATGGAGTTCAACAAAATCTGTTTGGCTGGTCGTTTGAATCCATCTAGGTAACTGAATGTCGTTGATCATTTCGAGATCCTTTAAAAATGCTTTCCATTCCTCTAGTATGACTGGATTGACGATTTCATCCCATGAGATTTTCTGTAACCAGAGGAGCTGCACTAAACACTTAGCCTTAAGTATGCACGGTGCAATCCACCTCATTGGGTCGAATAAGCAAGCAATTATCGATAGAATAAATCTTTTTGTTGACCGCATAGTGCTTGACGGAATGTAGCGGAAGGAAAAGACGTCTGCAGTCGGAAGTCATTGGATGCCCAATGTTTTCACCTGATCCAACACTTCGGACGGAACTGAAAATGGGGACTTACGGTCTTTGGGCGGAATCCCGGAAAGAAGCTCCCTTGTATTGGCTGTCCATTTTCGTAAGTTGAATCCTGCCGCTAAAAACATTGTCCTTATTTCATCTATTTTAGTTTTCGCTTCCCTTATAGTATCTGCGCTGGAAATGAGATCGTCGACATACATTTCTTCATTCACCATTGTTGCTGCCCGAGGATATTGATGGCCGGACTCATCTGCTAGTTGCTTCAACGCTCGAATGGCTAAGTATGGGGCTGACGCTGTTCTCAACGTGACGGTCTTGAGACGGTATACCTTCAGAGCTTTCGTAACATCCTTCCGCCAGAAGATAAGCTAAAAATACGAATCGCGTTCCGTGACCCAAATTTGGCGATACATCTTCTCGATGTCTGCGGTGAATGTAAAACGGTAGAACCTCCACCGCTAGATTCCGTTTTGGAATCTTGGTCCTGTCAAATACAGTCCTGAGCTTTGTGGTTGAACTAGCCTCTTTGACCACTGCATGATGAGGTAATAAATAGTGATCGTTGTCTGGTATGCGGTTTTCGTCCACTTCCTCCATATGCCCAAGAGTTGCATATTCCTCTTATGCGAGGATTCAGCACCAAACGTCTCTCCAAGCTCCTGAAATTCTGCAGCGCTCCTTCGCGTAAACTTCCTAAAATTGGAAGGCTGAAACCTTTAAATGGAAGAGTTACTTCATACCTGCCATCCCCCATTTGTTGTACGGTGCTGACAAAGTACTTCTTGCAGTCTGCGTTTTCGGGCTATTCTTGCACTTCAAATGGAGACTCCTCTAACTCCGAAAACCTGCGAAGATTAGCGTCGATATCTACTGTTTGCAAAAACTATTGGATCGGTGGAATCTGAACTGGAGCCTTCCCAAATAAAATCCAGCCCAATCTGGTTTTCTGAATGACGGGCATGTCCTTCTTCGATTTGACAATTTCTGGCGTGAGTATTTCCGCAAAGATATCGCTAACTAATAGTAAGTCTATCTTAGCTGGCTTATAAAACTCTGGATCTGCTAAAATGTATTTTTCTAGGTGCGCCCAATGTGATACTGGAAGGATTTGGGCCGGAAGATGCCCAGACAGCGACTTGAAAACTAAGGCCTGCGTAGATGTCTCAAAGGATGAGCGATGCGATGCAAGTGTTACATCGACAACCCTTTGACAAGTGCCGCTGCTGACCAAACCTAGCCCAGATACATTAAAATGGGCAGATTGCGGTTTTAGACGCAAAATTTGTACGGCCGATTCGGCGATAAACGTAGCTTGCGAACCAGAGTCTAATAACGCTCTAAATGACAACATTTCTCCTGACGAAGCCTTTACCCTAACGAGTGCTGTTGCTAGCAGCACCTGTGTCGTTGTAGTTGACCTGGAATCAAATGTGTTGATGGCCGAACTACTTGACTGCTGCGCAACGTTGTGTGGCTGAAAACCGGCAGCAGCGGTGTTCAATGCTCCTCGTTGTGATGGACCTGATGATGACGTGAAGTTGTTGGATCGATGTGTAAAAGAGAATGATGCGGTTGCTGACAATAATAATACCTGTGACTACTTGAACATTGTTCAGCCAAGTGACTGTAAGCTAAACAGTTACTACAAATACCTAACTTCTCCACATTCCGACGTCGATCACCAACGCTCATCTTCAAAAAATGACCACATTTTTTGATGGGATGTTGAACTTTGTTGCACAGCTTGCAAGAGAACTTTGGTGTTGTAGTTGCCGTAAAAAATTGCTTTTGAAAACTGTTGATCTGGAAGCTCCAGCTGTACTACGCGATTTCTGTTGACTCACTGCCTCCAATGTTCGAAACCTCGTTTAAAGAAATTGACTAAAATCTGTGAAACTTGGTAGTTCTTTCGAATCTTCCTTTGCCGCCAAACGTTCCTCCCACAAATGCTGCGTCTTGACCGGTGATTTCTGCAGTAAAAGAAAAATGAGTATTACGACCAATGTTGTACTGGGACCTTTAAGTTATTTAAACTGTGTATCACCTCTGTTGATGTATCGAGCAGCTGTTTGAGTCATTCAGCATTTTCGTGTTGCACCGACAGTTGATTAAAAAAAATCTTCAATTCCGTGGTGACTAAAACCCTAATGTGATCATACCGATTCTTCAGTATTGACCACGCCTTTTCGTAACTGTCCTTGTCTATACTAAGGTATTAGTATAGGATTTCTCCAGCACCATCAAACGGTCAGAGAGATAATTATAAGTTCGACAGACTGACCCAGTCCTTTGAAAATTTGAATATTCCTTATTAAGTTTATTCAAATACCTCTCTAACAGCTTTTTGCTCATTTTAGGTTGTTAAAAAAAAGTTTATTGTTCAACAAAAATTCCTCTGGTGCTCCTCTGAAATTCTTCCAGGAAATATTTCTTGTTGTGATTCTCCACTCCGTTGGGCATTCCGGTACTCCGCAATTTTCAGCTCCAAGTGAAAAAGGGAAAGAAATTTCACGACGCGGGATTTTTTTTTACGTCACGCAAAAGGAACCTTTTAACAAAAGTCTGCTTTAAGCTTGGTAAAATGAAGGCTCGCTAAGGACCAAAATGTTCGGCAATTGAACCTTGTATTAAAGATAGGTAAAAGTATATGGTAAAATATAGGCAACCAAAACAAAAAAATTCTAAACTATCGAAATCATTTTATTTTACAGCTGTCACGTTCAGTATAACATTCATTTTAATTGCATATATACAGCAAAGTGAAATAAATGCCAGCTGTGTGGGGCTTGGATGCGTGGGCGCGTTGGTAAAATGAACGCGTATTGATGACGTCACATGTGTCAACACCACAGATTCCGCTTGAGTCCTTTGAATGCTTTCGCACACTCCCCAGACTACCTGAATCAAGTTTTCACGACTTCGATTTTGTTAGGAACTGTCCTTAAACCTTCCGCTGATATATTAAGACCAAGATATTTTACTTCAGGACGGAACAAGGCACAATTCTCTGGGTTCGGCTTCAAATGAGCATTTTTCAGCCTCTCAAACACTTCTTTTAGATTTTCTTTTAGATGCTTCTTTAACGTCTTGCCTATGGCGATAATGTTGTTCAAATACACTAGACAAGTTTGCCACGTGAGTCGCTCGAAGGTGGTCGGAGCAATGCAAAGTCTAAAATGCATCAGTGTAAACTGCAAGATACCGCTTTCTGTAGCAAAGGCAGTTTTCTCACGATCCGTACGATTAATTTAAACCTGCCAGTAACCGCCCTTTAAGTCAAGAATTAAAAACCATTTCCCTACAGAAAGCGTACCCAAAGTGTCATTGATTCTCGGATATGGGTAGCTACCCAAAATATCGTGCTGCCGTATTGCTTCTTCACAAGGACCACTGTAGAATCTCACGGGCTCTGCGATTCTTCAGTAAGTCCCTCAATTTTCAATATTTACACAATTTGTACAACTTCTGTTAGCTTTACCAATGGAAGACGCCTTGCAGGTTGACGAAATTGATCGGGCGTCTCTGGTGTCAATGTGGTGTGGAACAAGTTATGTACGTCCATAAACCCCGTATTGTGTAGCAAATATATCAGCGTACTCACCAATTATTTTTTCTGCTAAGATTCGCTGCTCTAGATCCAGTTTACAGAGACTGATTTTTGGTCTTGATTTTTTATCCTTTGAACAATTTGCAACCGGTATTGCACGATTTGTTTCCGTTGAGGTCGATATAGCCTCAACAGGTATGTATTTTTCCACTATCTCCCCCTTTTTCACCTTTACACTGAATGTCTTTGGATTTAGAATCCTTACAGGAACCATGTTCTTCTCCGTTCAATTAAGGTCTTTTCCACAATGAAGTCTTTCCTATTTTCTGCCACCATCAAATAGAATCGGTGAGTATCAGTACCACCTTCCACTTATGCTCAAATAATTGCTTCCGACGAAGGTTCTAAAACCTGATTTCGACAGATGACGACATTAAAGACGGAAGAGTTGGCGTTTCCGTATACCAATGGTATTTCCATGTTTCCGTATTTCAGAGTTTGTCCCTCAAAGTCCACTACTAGTCCTAGTTTTTTCATGGAACGGAATATGTGGTCCTTTAAAACATGTGTGGCTGCTTCCATCGTCCGAGCGAAGGCAAGAGCTTAAGCAAGGGTTCTTTTCTCGACCATCCTTACTGCTGACTGCAGCTTCAAATCTGCAATTCCCCTGATGAATGCGTCCTTTGCCATTTCGATAATTTTTTTGTGTTGTTTTATGAAAAATGTGCCTTTCCCTTCTCCATGAACATTCTCGCAGTTTCTGTTTTCGCACTGGGTCAAGGTCTTTTCCAGTTGTTCAACTTTACTGTCCATTTGTTTGAATTTTTCGTCTATTCTCTATTCTATCAAAATTGTCATCGATTTTTTCGAACTTTAGATATAATACGCTCCTTTGTTCGAGACTATTTTTTTGTTCAACGCCGTTTTTCTGTTCTTCTAGATTTGTCGTTTTTTATCCAGCTTTTGTTCGAAATTATTTCTTTGCTCTTCCAGATTTTTCTTTTGTTCATCAAGACTGTTCTTCTATTTGTCCATACTTTGTTCTAGACTATTCATTTGTGTGTCCATTTTTTACAAAAGGAATTGCATCATTGCATCTATGTCATTGCCAGTACTCATTTGATCTTCCTCGTCAAAGGAGTATGTATCCGGGACAAGGGACATGTTGTTTAAAGCATCCTAAAGTTGATACTTACCAAGTCCCTTTTTCATCCACTGGCTCTGAGGTTTCTCTTGTTCAACTCGGATTTGAGTTGGACGAGGGTCAACTGCAAAATTTTCGACCCTTAATAGCCTTTTTAAACAATCACAAAACATTTTTTAGCACAATAAGTCCTATCTCATTTCGGACACCAATGTAAAACGTTTGTGTGGGTTCAAATGATAGAACTTATTATTTTGAAATTAAAATGTTTTTACTTACTCATTAAAGCAATTTGTTGGTGGCAGATGTATTTTGTAGGAAATTATCTCTTCTTGCTCCAAATGTCTTGATTTTTCTTTTTTTATTGTTCTAAAAAATATAATAAAGAAAATTACTGTACAACATTAAAAATATTTTTCAACTTACACGAAATTAGAGTTGTAAGCGTTAGAAATCTCAAAATAGGAATTCACCGTGTCATTTTTATATAGGAGACGTCAATTTCCGAATTTTGACACTGTTGAAAATTCACACGTATTCACAGACATATTCACACGGATAAGGGCAATCAGGAAAAAACCGGTTTTGATTTTCCAATAGTTTGCCATCTATGTTTGGTTTATTTATGCTTTAAATTCAACTGATTCTTCTGATGACTTCTATAACTGACTTCTATACGGACTCTATCCAATGACTCCAATTGTCAAACACGATCAAAGAAATTTAAGGGATGATAAGCTTTTTATTGAACCTCTTGAGTTTACATGGTAGATATACTTGGCCTAAGACATGGAAATAACTATGGTCTTAAAAAAATTAGTGAAACCTTTGGTATATGGATTGATCTTTTCAAAAAATGTTTACCGAGTAGAAAGGAAACAATTGACAATAACAGCACTTTGCCAGAATCAAGGCCCACGAATCCGAAAAGAATTTTTTTAAATAATCATAGCATTGTATCATATAGTGTTGATGGACTAGGTATGAAATTAATATTTTCTGGATTTTTAAAATATTTGTATTGTTTTGATATTTTTCTTCGTATGAATGTTTTTGGATTCCTTGAAAGAGTACAGCAAACAGAGGCAGAGCAAGCGGTGGAACACTAACTGCAATAAAAAAGGAAATATTTTCTGTATGTGATATTAAAACTACAGGGAAAATGGTGTACATAAAATAAACCGGATATGGTAATTGGAAGCCTTAAACGGAGCTCTAAAATGCAAAAGTTAATGCTGAAGGAAGAAAACTCATTGAATTGTGTAACGAATTTGGATTGAGCATTTTAGATGGAAGCGCGGGCGGCGACAAAAGGGGTGAATTAACATTTATTGGGAAGCAGGGCAGCTATGAGGTTGTCGCCTCATCCTTAAAGACTTTGTGTTTGCGGATGCAACATATTCTCATGATTGGAAGTGATCAAATCCAAGGATCGAAAAACCTGCTCAAAACATCAATCTTAAGTGGAACAAATACAATAAAAATGAATTTCAAGTAAAAAAGGATGTTAAACTAAGCGTTAAGGAAAATGTTTCAGTAGCAAAGTTTATACCTTTATGTAATCTTGAATCAATAATTCGTGAAGTGGCTGGTTCGGTACAAAAAATCCCTACTATATGAAAACAAAGTTGAATTGTGTGATTACAAATGTGAAAAATTAAGAAAAAATCCTTAGCACTTCTTAACCTTTTGCGGAGGTACACAATGGTTACTCTACAATTGACAATATCTTCGTACTAACATCTACAGCCCAAAATAATCTGGACCAAAGTAAGAAGCTTTTCACTTTTTTTGTTGATTTTAGAGCAGCCTTCGATACGATAAAACGAAATGCGTTGCTTTAACAACTGTACAACATAGGAATCATATCAATCAATACCAAATGGGAACTCAGTACTCCGTATGCTGATGACAAAACGCGCCACATGGGCATAGTACCCCGGCATTAAATCCCGGGCCCTACAAATTAATTTGTATCGTTCCCTTGATGATAATAATAATAATAATAAAGTGGATAAGGCGAAAAAAGCAATGTGTTCGAATTGGAATAGGATTTTCAGCATTAGTAGGTAGTAGGTACTAAAAATGAGCGATTTCAGACTACCAAAGTTGATTCTGCGATACGCAGTACTGAAGAAAACTCTTTTTGCCAAAGATTGGACTAAATTAGTAGCGCACTGTGGTGTGACGATAAACTTCGCCGAAAGTAATGATGATGGATGGAAAAAGGCTTTTCATGAGGTTATCAGGCTCACAGATGAAAATGAGAGGTACTCCTTTATTGAAAACGCGCGGGAGTCAACAGAGAGGCAATACTATTCAAAGGTTAATTATAACCTTAATCAAAACAATTACTTCAAAAGCAGCTATTCTAGTTCTATCATTGGAAAAATTTTCAAAATTAGAGGAGATATGGTTAAATTAAACTATGTACCACATCAAAACGAAGGGACTAGCAATTGCACTCTTTCAAACCTACATGAGAGGGAAGACGTATTGCATTTCGTTGGCGTGTGTCCGGTACTGAAAGAGTCGAGACGTTTCTACTTTGGGACGAACATTCTTAATATTGATGAAGTTAAATATTATCTTAACGGTTCAAACTGGATACAATTATTTAGGTATCACATTGAAGCCAGTGCTTACAGAACGAGAATAATCAACGAAAATTTTTAACAAACAAAATTCTTAACATTCATAATTGTTTTTAACTAAAGTAAAAGTCTTTATACTCTAAAAATACATTTCTGTTTTAGCTGAACTAAAAGTCCAGAAAAATGTAAAAGTCTCCTTCAAAGCTATCTTTGTTTTAACTAAGCTTTAAGTCATTTACTTTCGCTTAACCAAAAGCACATGAAAATGTTATTAAATGCATTTAAAATTTCGTTTGATGATTAATATATTGTTAAACTTACGAAAATTTTGTTACTCAGGCAGACGACATATATGTCATGCCTTAATTTATTCAGCTTTTTTCTCAATGATTACTACGTGCAATTTGTTATATTGAGTAAAGAAATCTAATCTAATCTAGTCTACTCCAATGACAACACAATCTGTGAAGTCCATCGTCCATATAAATTTAAAGTTTGCTAGAAAATTCCATTCCTTTCTCTATTTACCACTGATTAAGTGTTTTGCTATTCAAATACGAAAATTTTCTGTTATTGAAATGTAGATGATACTGTTCACATTTAAGTGAATCACACTGCTCCCTCCATAAAGTTGCTCTACCCGAACAACCTCGTTATCAGTCGTTCTGATGAATAAAAACACAAATTCTGTCCTCCAATTTTGCCCGGTACCCACACTGGAACCGGTAGACAACCTCATTAATTCAGGTTATCGCCATGTATTGACCTTTCTACCCCTGTTGAAATTTTGGTGATTTTTCTTTCTTACGCAGAGGATTATACAGCCACACTAGATTTACTTCGTTGAAGCCGGAAGATTTCGTTTTGATGTAGTACCTAGTCTTCGTGCGTTGGTCACTAAATTCATATTTTATCGGGTGTTTTCAAGCAATTTACGAATCTGCGCAAGTAATCCACGTAGTCGTTGGACTCTTTAGGCCCCGTAGGTGGGGATCCGAATTTTGTTTCACTTGGCTATCGAACTGTTTGACCAAATAAGATCTCGGATGATGTGTGTCCTCTTAAACTATGGACCGCCTTTCGGTAGGCCATTAAGAAAAAGAGTATGTGTCGATCCCAGTTCTACTGGCAATTGCCGACGACCTTAGACACTTCCCGGAAGAATTTTGTTCAAAGTTTCGGCCTTGGTCTGCGTGTAGCTCCATTAGGGTCCCAAATTTGTTCACCCAGTTGTTGACTGTCTCTTCTGCTACGGTCTTAGTCTCTTGATTTGGGATGGCAAACACTTCCGGCCACATACTGAAGTAATGGCCACGAGGGTGTATCGGTTGTCATTAAAGGTTTCGGGAAACGACACAGCGGTATCGTTGGCTATTCCTTCGAATGGTGCTCAGACATTGTATTGTTGCATTCGTCCCTGTGGCTTTACTTTGCTGTGGCACACCTTATGGACTTTTTGGACAAATCCTAGACATCTTGTGGAGCGCTTATCTAATAGAATCGTTGCCATACATTTTCCAACGACTTGTTTATTTCCAAGTGACCTCCTGATATTCCGTCATGTATTTTGGAATACTTGGGTGATTCTAGACCGTTTCACGATTGCAGATTGTTCCATATGCACTTTCTTATTTTCTCCTTAGTAAACCATTTTCCTCACAAAACGAGTGCAGTGTGCTCATTATGCCTTTAGAGTTTAGAGTTTCCTGCCAGCTTGGACTTTTTCCGTGTTCCTTCCAGGCCAAAATTGGTTTTATGTCATTATCTACTTATTATGAGGAATGGGTTTCATCCGTACTTTAATCCTCTATTGGCTCGGTCTTGATCATTTGGATAGTGGCCTCTTCTTTCGCTTCTTTACGGTTGCAGTGTTCACATTTGATTACACTAGGCCGTGTTGCATCTCGCAATTTAGCCTTCTGGGTTCTTGAAATGGAATAGCTATTTCAGAGTTGTGTGGTCTGTCCGAAGAATGAACTTTTGTCAAGAATTAAAGCCAGAAGCTCGTGCCTAGTTACGCAGTAGTTCCGTTCAGGTCCATTGAGTGCCTTCTCCGTTGGTGTTTATCTTAAGGGGCAGGCCAACTTTTCACGGCTTCGATTTTGTTAGGATCCGTCCTTACTCCTTCCGCTGATAAAATGTGACCCAGATATATCACTTCAGGGTGGAACAAGGCACACTTTTCGGGGTTCAGATTCAAATGAGCACTTCGCAGCCTCTTAAACACTTCTTAAAGGTGATAGCATATCCATATACACAAGACAGGTTTTATACGTGTTCGTTTATACAATGTTCGTTTCATTATCGATTCTCGGAAGTAGGTAGCTGTCCTTTTTAATGTCATCGTTGAGACGTTGGTAGTCTAAACCAAAAGCTTGGGCTGCCGTCTTTCTTCTTTACGAGGACCACTGGAGATGCTCACGGACTCTGCAATTCTTTAATCAATCCTTCGACTTTCATCTTCGACACTATTTCGGCAACTTCTGTTTGCCTTGTTAATGGAAGACGCCTTGCAGGTTGACGGTTTGGTCTGGCGTCAATGTGGTGTTGCGACCGGTGTTGCACAATTTGTTTCTGGTGTGGTCGATATAGCCTCAACAGGTACATATTTTCCGACTATTTCCTCCTTTTCACCTTAACACTGAACGTCTTTGGATTTAGAATTCTTACAGAGACAATGTTGTTATTTGGCTCCACTAAGGTCTTTTCCACCATGAAGTCTCTCATATTTTCTGGTTCCATCAAATAGGTGGCTACCAGGACAATCTTCCACTTTTTCCTATACACTTGCTTCCGACGAAGGCTCTCGAATCTGATTTCTGGAGATAACGACTCTTAAGATTGAAGTATTGGCGTTTCCGTATATCATTGGTATCTCCTTGTTTCCGTATTTCAGGACTTGTGCCCCAAAACCCATATGAAGTCTGTACCAATGATACACTCGTCGTATATGGCAACCACCAGAAAAATGTGAGAGATGACTATTCCGACTAAGAGGATTTTTATACGGATTTCACCATATACCGTAGCGGTTTATCCCGTAGCTGCTCTTAAGCTGTAACTGCTGGTGCTAATAAACCAGAATTTCTGCACCAGACCCCTCCTGATGAATGAGACCAGGGCACAGGTGTCTTCATTTGCCATCCACTTTTTCTTTCCACTTACTGCTTCCACTACAAGGCTTTCATTGCAACATTTTGCTTGCGAGACTTGGGTGATGGCCCTGAGCCCGTACATACTTGGTACCAACGAAGTTGGCGCCTAAGTTACCCAACCGATGGCTTCGGAAAGTTTGACCGGTTTTTTGATAGCCGTTTCTGCTGGTTTCTTCCTCTATTTGCTTTTACTATAGTAAAAGCAGCCTTTTCGTCGCACCGTTTGCTTACACTAACATTGAAGATGTCCTATTTTATCTCGTACCTCGGCACTAGGTCCTGTGCAGGAGCACTCAACAGATGCTACCTCTCTGACGAAATGTGTTCCTTTGGAAGCCTGATTGGCTCCTTCCATTGCCTGGGTGAAGGCAAGAGCTTCAGCAAGGGCTCTTTTCCCAGCTATCCTTTCTGCTGATTGTAGCTTCGAATTTTCAATTCCCCTGATGAATGTGTTCTCTACCATTTCGTCGATAAATTCCTGGCCTGCGGTGGGGTGTGACAGATGTACCAGTCTACTCACGTCTTCTTAGAACTGATGCAGTGTTTCTCCTTATTGCTGTATTCGGCTATTGTTTGTCTATTATTTGCAACAATTCTGTTGCAGGGCGGTGCAATTCCAATGTTATGGCAAAGCGGTTCTCCTAATTGGTTCAGTCGTTACAGGTAGCCATTTTAAACTGCTTCTTATAAATAGACTATGAGGTCTGGCCATCGAATGAGAGAGGCTGTCGAGAAACGCTCGGCTCAGCGAAGTTAATGAATAGAACGCACCTTTTTTTCAAGGTGGTGATGGTTTATTCTCTATATAAATTCACAGTATTCACGTCAGACGGAAGATCTGTTCACCAAGTTTATTCACAAATCGAAGAAGTTGCCATCCGTCTACATTAGGTTCATATTATTTTTTGACACCTTTGGCGCTTTTGAGAAATCAATGCAGAACTATCCTATTTAATACAATATAATTAATTAAACTATATTACCAACAAGAGCGATCCATCGTTTCTCTCGACGATGAGCGATATTTTAATATACACGGCCAAAATAATCGAGACCTATGTATATAAATGACCTAACAAAGAGAGTAAGTCGATCTTCCGACAGTTAACCCATTAACAGCGGCTGTGGTTTATCACTCCCTATTCGGCATAGCTAACAAGCTTTCCTAGCTCTTTTAACGGCTAGACGTAGAGCAAGTATCCAAAATCTCTAAAGAATTTCGTTCACAACCGTGTCGTCACATTGATGAAGAAATAGATGATGAAATTGGTCTATAAGCAGCTTAGTCACTTCGTGGTCCTTTGGCATAATAATCGACCGCCTGGTGGTTAATGGTATTGCCGTCTCTGCATCTATTTCAGCTTTAACACGAACGAGAAATGCTTCATCGGAGTAGGGCGTGAGGCTGGGGAGTTTACTGTCACTATTGGTGAGCAAATTCTTTTGAAGTTAAGCGACTTCATTGGGAAACGCATTGCTCTGTACTTGACGGCATATAAGGTCCTCTGCACTACTTAGTGGAACACGCTGTCATTTGTTTGTTTCATCAAAAGAACATGCTTCAGACGTATTTCTTCTTGGGACTCATGGTTCAATATTTCTTGTGTAACCTTCGGTCACTTCTCTTCTTCTAGCTTAAAGGAAGATGGTCCTCCTATCCAAACGTTGTTTATTTCGAAGTGAGGTGGGTAACGCTCGGGTTCCTCCATCAGCTGAGTTCAGTTTAGACGGAACCCAACGCCATTGTTTGATGAGACTACTCCATTGGCTCGGAGCGGAGCCAATGGAGCACGGTCTTTGAATCACTCCAGAACATACGGTTGGCTATGAGAATTGACAATTAAGTTACTAAGTTTTATTCTAAGGACAAACGTTTTTTCGGGGCTCATCTCCTCTTCGTTGAGTTTTATTTTAATATATCCGGCAGCGCTGAAGCTTCCTCGCTCGCGTCAACAAGGGTATGGAGTTCAATGCGGCTAGCAGTCTTTAAGTTGTTGTTGTGGCATCTTGGAACCTTTAGCTGCATTAAGACTGGTAATTTTAACTTCAACTGCTTCCACCGAACAAAGATTTCTTCGGGAAATGGATCACCCCAATCTATACCAGAACGTCAGATTGATTTCATAAGCAACTTTAAATAAACAGCATAGTTAGCAATCATGCCAAAGAGAGAAACTCCCTTTTCGTTGTTTATACATAATATCTTGGCTGGCACGAACGAAGTTAATTCCAAAGATGAAAACGTCTTCTGAACTATTCCAATACATCCCAAAGACTTTCTTTGCTTCTGCAGCTGATTCCATATTCACGTCCACCACCTCCCTTGATCTTCAATTGAGTCGCTGATACTGCGTAACAGTTCATCTGAATTCGATATAAATCCGTGCAGCTCAAACGATGAATTTTAATGACATCTCTGGTGACACTAATATCTTCAGAGATACTATCAAACCCCTCGACAGCTCTCGAAATTTCGTTTTTATATGTTAATGCTTTCAAATTCTTAATATAATTAGCTAAACATGGGGAACAACTAGCGCCAAAGATCATTACCTGCATTACATATATATCTATATGATTTTCACATCTCACTGTCACAGAACGAAGTCGAAAGTTAAATAAAATATCTATCAAAGGCCTGTATTCATCCGGACCCTTTAATAAGAAGGAGCTCAAAGAGGTCCCATTCACCTCAGCCACCGCATCGAAAACTAGCCGTATGTTTCCTGGCTTATTAGGATTTTTGACTCCGAAGTGTGGTAAGTACCAAGTTTTTAAAGTAGTTATCTTGGCTTCAATTTCATTCAACTTTCTGGCATATCCATTTTTTATGTTTTTGTCTATAATCTTCCTATATTGGGCGCCGAAGCTAGAGTCCCTTTGCATCCTTTTTTCTAAGCTAAGTAATCTTCTTTCGGGCAAATTGATATTCTCCTTCTTCCATACCAAACCAGTTTGAAATCTATCTGTGAGCTTTGTTGTTGATAAAATTTTCAATATCCTTTTGTTTACATTAGAAATTAGCTTCTCATTCGGTATCTTCACACTAAAACTTTCGATGCGAAAGTAATCCTTGACGATCTGATGTAAATATGAATCTCCTTTGACTGCTACAAAGATCGACTATATCTTGCCGCTCACCTTTTTAATTTTTATCTTCTTCCCCGTACAGTACCCATCCCAGTTTTGTCTGTTCTACAATTGGACCAGAAGCCATCGAATGAACCAACTCAATTGGAGCTCCAAAGTAACTGCTGCCTAGCCCAATAAGAATATCTGGTTTGGCATCGTAATATTCTAACATTAGCAATGTGTTATATGTGTCCAATTCAGAAGCATTTAATGATTGATTAGGGGGGCACAACTCTTCGATTATATGTACATCACTAATTTCGTATTTCTTAGTATTTTCCTAATCACCACTAATTTTATTATTGACAACGAATATCTTTTTCAAGCCAAACTACTTCAGATTTAATTCTTTGACTTTCCCATTCAGTTGGCTAGGTCCGACATCATCACTGGATGATCCAGATACTTCATCCAGCGGGGCAAACGTTTGCACAACCATGTCATTATTGCAGATCCTAATAAGTGGTATTCGAAAAAGAATCTTTTTGGTTTCATTGTCGTTACAACTAAGTAACGGCTTCTGAACA
Organism: Volucella inanis; assembly: GCA_907269105.1. Taxonomy (NCBI): domain Eukaryota; kingdom Metazoa; phylum Arthropoda; class Insecta; order Diptera; family Syrphidae; genus Volucella; species Volucella inanis. Next base: position 124,549,577 of record OU026156.1, on the reverse strand, counting down.
TTTTCCACCGTGTTGTCGCCTAAAGTGGTCTCATTATTTGTAGGGCGACACGTCATCTGAATATTCTTTTCATGCAATAATCGATGATGCTTTCTGGTACAACCATTTATTTCACAGCTTCGTCGAATTCTACACGTCCTCAGTCCATGTCCATATCTCAAACAACCGAAACATAATTTGTGTCTTTTGAGGAATTCCCATTTGGCAGGAACATCTAAATTGACGAAATTGTAGCATTTATGAATCGGATGACTGTTTCCTTTGCAGTGCTGGCATTTATTATTTGTTGTATTTACTGATTAGGAGTTCTCCATGGCATGTGAGATGTTTCCCCGCTTTGACCTCGAATCACCTCTATCTTGATTGGATAGTGGCAATGAAGTCGTTGAAACGATGCAAATAAGACGAGCTATGTGGCTCAGTTACAAATGTTTAATGGTGGGAAACGGCTGTATGTTGAAACTGCTTTGTGCCCAACCCATCTTTTTGCTCATGGGCAATTTGTTCACTAGCTTGTCTATAAGCGTGCGATTAGCCAGATGCTGATACTCGTACATGCCACTAGTCTCATGAAAAATTGCCAAATTTTGTATTTTCGTCGAAAAGGGGACTAAAAGCTCTAATTTATCTTCTGAAATTTGTCTGATCTCTCTTACCTTTTTCAACTGGCTTTGAATAAGACATTCCGGATGACTAAAACGGAATTCTATAGTCGCCTTAACCTGCTCAATGTTGTTTGGATGTATAAGAAGAGATTCGACCACTTTTCTTGCGTCTCTCTTTATGCTCCTTTGCAGACGAAACATGTTTTCCACTTTTATGTACTGGAACATATTGGTGGATTCCAGAAATGCTGTACAAAACATGGGACGGTCTTCCGGTCTTCCATTAAATTCGGCAAGACATGCATCTCCGATGAGAACCATAATTGTTTGCGGACGACTGCTGGTTAAAGTGGACTTGTGGCAAAGCTGGTTGAGGTTGGAAATGTTGTTCGTCAAATGTTTGAAGCGCATTGAGAGGTAGCAGAAAGCTGGGAATCGTATTCGTTGATGTTAAACTACTAGATGTTGTAAATACTCTTGGTAGGGGTTTTACCTGTTGAAAGGTAGTCGTACGCGGCTTACCGTGTATGACGGTAATGAACTGTATTGATCTGGTGTGATGTTGCTAGTAGTGAATGAATAGCCTGGGATATGTACTGTTACGGTAGAAAATGATGTTGAGGCATGAGCTGGTATGTGTGCAACGATGGTTAAGAAGCTTGGCGCAATTGAATTGGTCATGGCTGTGGTGGTTAAAAATCAGATGGAGAGACCGTTGTAACAGTTGATGATGTGGTAGCTAGGACATCTTTGAAGACAATGCCGGAATTTGTTGAAAAGGATTCAACGGTTGTGGTTGCGATTTCTGTTGGTCGTAATTGTCTCTCAATATGCGACGATATGTTTTGAACTTGAATTTAATGATAATAAAATAAATAAAATTTGTTGAAGACTGTGATAGTCTTGCGGACTACAGGCAATACTGCTTTGTGGAGGGATTTAACTTTTTCTTGGCTGACGACGGTAAATATATTTGGCTTTGCCGGCTACTTGAATTTAATGATAATGATTAATGACGTGGCGGAGAACTCTTCGTCGACTGCGGGAAACTTTTCGCTGGCTGCGGTAAATTCTGTGCTGGATGCAGATTGTTAGCTGGCTGCGAAACAGTTAGCTTGCTGCGGAACTGTTAGCTGGCTGCAAGACTGTTAGCTGACTGCGGTAAATTCTTCGCTGGCTGCGGTAAATTTTGGCACCAAAAAAAAAAAAAAATTTTGTCGAGAAACGCTCGGCCTAGCGAAGTTAATGAATAGAACACAAATTTTTTTCAAGATGATGGTGATTTGTTCTCTATATAAATTCACAATATGTATAATATTCGTACATGCTATAAGTTATAGATATTGCTTACTTTTGACAACTTCTTGAGCATGTGTAGCAATCGTTACACGTCAGACGAAAAATCTGTTCGCCAAGCTCATTCACAAATCGAAGAAGTTACTATCAGTTTATATTAGGTTTCTATTATTCGTTGGCAGAGGCTTCAATTCTTTTCTCTTGGGCCGTTTAAAGAACGTTTTGTTTTGTATAGCAAATATATCAGCGTAATCACCGATTTGTTTGTCTGCCAGGATACGCTTGTTCCAGATTAGAGAGGCTTAGCTCTTGTTTTTTCATACTCTGGACTCTTGCTACCAGTGTTCAAAGACTCGTTTCCGTTATGGTTTACATAGATTCAATAGGTGCACATTTTCCCAACATCTCTTCTCTTTTACCTTTACACTGAACATCTTTGGATTCAGAGGTCTTACAGGAACCATGTTGTTCTTTGATTCTCCTAAGGTCTTTCCCACCAGAAAATCTGTCCTATTTTCTAGCTCCATCAAATAGAATCGGTGACTACCAGGACCACTTTCCACTTTTGCCCAAACAATTGCTTCCGGCGAAGGCTCTAGAAACTGATTTCGGCAGATGACGACTTTTAAGACGGAAGTGTTGGCGTTTCCGTATAGCATGGGTATCTGCATGTTTCCGTATTTCAGGGTTTGTGTCCCAAAGTTCACTACTAGTCCATGTTCTTTTATAAAGTCTGTACCAATGATGCACTCGTTACATATGCCAGCCACCAGAGAGAGAGAGAGAGAGAGAGAGAGAGAGAGAGAGAGAGAGACGTGAGAGAACGTTATTCTGACCAGCTGGATTTTTATGCGAACTTGACCATATACCTCAGCCGTTTTTCTCGTATATGTTTTCAAGCTGTAACTGTTGGTCTTACGCAACCAGATGTCTCCTGATGATTGATGTTGTAGCAACGGTGTATATTGTTGCCATCCATCCACTGATTACTTCTACTAGAAGGTTTTCATTGCATCGTTTTGCTGGCGAAGGCTCGGTTGATGGCCCTGGGGCCCTTCGATTCCTGCTACTAACCTCTGCCCGGCGAAGTTTGTGCTTGAGCATTTTCCGACTAATAGCTTTGGAAAGGTTGACTGGCTTCTTGATAGCCATTTCTGTCAGTTTCTTCTTCTATTTACTTGTTACTACAATTACCATAGCAGCCTTTTCGTCGCACTGGTTCTTTACACTGTCTTTGAACATGTCCATTTTATCGCTCTTGCAGCAGTGCATTCTTCGTCTCCCCCGCGGTGTTTTTTGTTTCAAGGCATTAAGTGCTGATTGTAGCATTTGTATTGAAAGGAAAACGTTCTATCGTTTAAACCCACATAAACATTTTTCAATATTTTGTAAAATCTTAAAAACTATATCTATCTGTACAAGTCGGTTTGAAGGAAGAAGAAAAATTACCATCAACATCGAAAAAAAATTCAATTGTACCAAACTAATATTACCTATATTATAATACCATATCCGCCATTTATATATTTAAATAAAGCGAATACAATTTAAAACTAACAATTTTATCAGGCAACACAAAGTTTTCGATAGAAATGGTTAATTCATTACTGACTCTGTTTTTAAAATTTGACTGTACACAATTTCTGCTATTGCCTTAATTGTATACCTCGAATCTAGTACATTTCATTCTGTTGTAAATAAAGAATTAGAAATATTAATCATTCGGAAACTACAGTTGACTTCGATTTTTGGGTACATATAATGCGTTTACTAAACTTGTGCATCTAGACTAAGCAAATTAAAAACGACAAGTCTTTTATAATTCTTTGCTCCAAAACTCTGCAACTCTTTCCTGATGGTAATGAGTTAATATTGAGAATATTCAGTCAATCAGTGATAAAACCAATGAATATGAATTAGTGACGTTTGCACTTACGATTACACCCCGTGGCACAATATTAATAAAAAAGAAAGTACGTGAATTTTATAATTACCTATTTAAAAGTGTAACATAAATTGTTTGGTTCTGTGAAATTTCTTTTTATATGTATAAACCAAGTATATATTTATTGTATTGTATTATATTCTCATCTTTGGCTCAACATTTAACCAAAAGGACATGAAAAAAAAAATATCTTAGAGGTTCCGATTTTTTTCCATCGCCAAGAGTATCCATAAAAAAATATAGTAGGTAGTTACTGGACCATATTTTTCAGTAAGTATGTACATATGTTTGTAGCTACATAGGGAATATGAAACCGTCTTTCAGGTTAATTGCACTTAAAGATGTCAAGATGAATAGCAATATTTTGTAAATTTTTATTTCATAATTTCATAATCCCAAAAAATTCCAAATGCATTTGTGGACTTATAAGCATCTAGTGTTGCTTCATCGGTTAGTTGTGGACATCATCTCAATCCAATGATTTTTTTTTCCTTAAAGAGCCATGACATAATTTTTTTCTTTTTTTTTTTTGGAGGTGGAACTTGTTTTTGTTTCATTTGCTGATTAATTAAGGTTTTTGAATTTAAATAGTTTGTGACATCAGGTGTATAAATGTATAATTAGTATATAATTTATTTTTTTATATATTATATTTACATAATAAATAGCAGGTAAATGTCCTTGTTTATTTAAATATTATTAATTTATTTATTTATTTTTCTTTTTAACTAGTATATTTTTCAACGAGCCATTGTTCTCCTTTTACATAAGTTTCTTCTAATTGAATCTATGTCTTTCGGAGAAAAACGAGTAAGCGATTCAGTGATAAAATGCCTACATTACCAGCACCCACCACCGAGGATTTTTCTTTCGGCAGGAATTGTAAAAAAAGTTCGAATTTGTGTGAATTGCGATAATTGTATGAAAACTAATGGCGTTTTTGTTGGGCAGGCAGAAGGATTTATTTTTTGCAATCCGATTTTGATTTCAGTGTAACACTAAGAACTTGTTCAAACTTTTATATTTTAAATAGGTATATTTGCTTGCGAATCACTCAGAATAATAAATTCTAGAAACAAAGCCGATTGTCCGAAAACAGAATTGTTTGACGTTTATACATATTTATATGTTAGTAGATTGTGACATAAAATCTAGGAGAAAAATTTTGGTTCTGAAATAAAAACTAGGCGCAATATTTTGCTTTTAAAAATGAGGGGAAAAGGTTTACGTCACATTTATGCTCCGGTGCAAAAAAAAGAAAAAGCCAAAACGAAAACGCCATAACTCAAAAGTAAACTCGGATATGAACAAAGAGGAGAAAAAAGAGCTACATATTGAAGCGAATTGTTTGCCTAATACAATAGGACTCATTAAGCGCATTTTACATCAATGAAATAATAATAGTAACAAACTAAATGCCTTCCCCCTGTTTAACATTTTGTTCTCCCAAATATTGATTTTGAGTTAGTAGCTAATTTCGGAATATCACAGAACGGCTCAGGGCCGATGAGACGATCAGACGAACAGTTTCTAGCTAGTTCGTCGTCTATTTAATTTCTGACAATATCTTTCAATGTCAATGAAGTTAGAGCATACAGTTTTAGTGGCAGCTTGACTGTCAGTAAGTATATGGATGGGACCACCCATCATTCCATTATCCAGGTTGAGATATGCTTTGACTTTGTTCCAAATATACCGACTCGCACTCCGCTGTTCACCGTTGATCCATCCGTATACCACGTGATATTTTTTGAGGTGCGGTTTTTATAGTTCCAATTTGGTTGCCGTGTCCCAAGTGATGGTGTATTGGTTCGGAGTTCAAAATCAGCCCCGCCCGAAAGACATTCTTTTTTTCAGGCAACTAAATTCACGTAAGATGAGTGGTTGCCTAAAATACAAGTCTAATTACACTAATAAGTTAGTCTCCCCACTAAATGTTGAATGCCATCCCTTGAGCGAAATAACCACTGAATCCAAAAATATATATATGTCACTATATTCAACCTTCTGCCGAAGCACAAAGTCTTAGGTAGGCGTTCGTTTACCACGCAGATCATGTAAAGCTCGGGGACTTCAAAGAGAAGATTCATTTGATCCATGTGACCTGAGTGATTAATCTTTCCAGTTTGTAGTAGTCTGACCGTGCTGCGAATTATCATTTTTTTTTATAAAGAGATGGATTGGGGTTACACTAATGCAGGCTTCTATAACTTATTTTGGGCATGTGCGCATTCCGCCGGCGATGTCGAGGCATGCAAGCCTTTGTAGTTGCAAACGCTTTTTTTATGGGTGATTTCTATTTAGTTTTGTTCCACCATACTACTGAGAGATAATGGGTCGTATCATCATTGTACACCCTGACTAACTCGAACTGCAACCAACTTCAGACTGTTTTAATTTCCAAACCGTTCATTACAGTGAACCATAGCTCGTAACCGGGATACTGACAGCGTTGCAAAACGCCATGGAAGTGGTCATAAAAACACAGCAACATCGGCAGAAATGGTTCAGAATGAAGGCCCGAAATGAGCGAAATCCACGTGGAAGTGGAAGAAAAATGGCTCGTGAGCTCAACATATCATTGGAACGGATGCAACACATACTGAAAAGTGATCTTGGGCTCAGGCCCAAGCGAAGGAGTTGCTATGGTTACACGAAAATGGTGAGTTGCCGAATTTGGTTTTTTCTGATGAGTCGCCATTTGTTATCGAGCAACATGTCAACAAACAAAATGACCGAGTTTACTTGCCAGAGAGGTCCTTCGAAAATTTACACCTTCGGATGGCCACAGATGGCCGTGGTGGTGGCTTTAAAATTAATGCGATCGTATACCGCGAAACTGTCTTAGAGGCAGTATTGAAGCCTTGGGCAAACAATCATTTCCGTCGGAGACCGTGGACATTTTAACGGCACTTAATTTTTTCGACACAATGGATCGCAAATTCTCCGGATGCAAATCCGTTGGATTTCTCTGTCTGGGGTATTTTGAAGGTTGGCACTAAAAAATACCAAAGTTTGGACCACCTCAAACAAACACTTCGCCGGGAATGGGCCAAAATACCGCAGAGCCGTCTCAAGGCTATTATTCGCGCCAAAGGTAGAAATATTGACATACTGATACAATTTGAAAATTGATGTATTTTCCAACATTTTTTGCCTTGGCACAATGAAATTTATCAAAAAATTATGGCATTTTAAAAAGTTGCAGTTCGAATCAATCAGGGTGTATATGTCCAATGGGTTACCTTTGGGGTTAATTCTCAGGTCTTACCATACATACAATGCTTTGGCAATTTTATGATTAGTATGTGAGTTCCAATTTAGTTTTTTATCAGGCACCAATTCAAGATATTTTATTTCGTTGGGGTACACATTTTCTGTACCGTTAAGTGAGATCTAGTCAAGACTCAAACTTCTTTTACGAGTGAAGGGAACAAGTGTAGCTTTACTGGGGTTGTTTGAGAGATTTACTACAACATACCAGGCTTTTACTATCCTTACAACAATCTGCATCGTGTAGCAAACGTCTTTATGGTGTTAACTTTTTACTATTGTGACTAAGTCGTCTGAATATCCTATTATTTGATAGCCCAGATTACTAAGTTTTACTAGTAGGTCATCAATGACCAGTGAGCATAAGAGCGGTGAGAGAAAACTACCTTCCGTTTTACGAGCATTTCTCTAATCCAACGGTTTGTGGGATGGTTAATTACCTTTTCGAAATAGATTTATATCTATCTATCTATCTATCTATTTTGTATTAGTAACCTTAAAATGTTTGCGCACAGCGTGGTCGACGGAAAATTAAGGTTGAAAGAAAGATAGGTACCGATGTACGTTGGATTTAAATGTCTGAACGTTACAATGACTAGGGAATAAAGAGCTTGGTAGGGCATTCCATAAGCGAGTTGTACGGTTTAGCAATGAAACACGATAGTTTAGGATGCGTCCGAAAGAGGGTTTGATTTTATACTAATTATTTATGATTATATACTAATAAGCATTCATAGCGAGACGGGTGTTACGGTTGAAGGTTTGAAGGGGCGAAATGCTACTGGTGATTTTAATGAAGCACTAATGGTTAACAAATGTTGTTCTTATTGATCCAACACCCTATGATTCTATAAAATGTCGCGACACCGTCAGCTACATATGATTGTTTACAAGCTGCATCAAAAGTATAATTAGGGATTATGGTAAATTTAAAAAAATTAAATTTCAGAAATATCCAAAACAAATATGTCAGATAAGTGGTCCAAAGTCGTGAGGTAAGTGGAAAAAGTTCTAAAATTAGTTCGCATGCTACGAACATTTTGGTGAATGACTGAAAACCTTTTAGATAGTTCATTATTTAGATGTGCATTTAGACAGGTAGACTCACAATTTCGTAAGAAAGTATCATATGGTATATAATTATTAATAAAATCAAGATGAGGATCTATGATTAAATTATTATTAAAGTTAAGAGTATTCATTTAATCTAGAGAAATCAAGCTGTAAGTTTCTTCCTTAAAACGTTTGGAAACTTAACCTAAACAATGGGAGAAGTGTTATTGTTTTTCTGTTGCTGTTGGCTTTAACGCTTTTAACATAACATAAATTAGTTTTGCAGGCATTGATCTCTACGCCGATAACTGCACTAAGTAATTGGCTTACTTTTGATTTTGTGTTGTTGCTCGCATCGGGAATACCAATTATATCTCTTCCTTTTTTACTATAATATATTCACCTGCATCGGCGTAGATCATTAGATCCAGCAATAGAAAAGCATTGCTTTTTTCAAGTCTTTTAATTTTTGCAAATGCCTCAACGTTGTTTTTGTTTGAGTTGGATTAAAATTCGCTGTATAGCGTTTGCAGAGTAATTGTACATTGACCCGAATTATTGACATAATGGGAAGCAGCCGTTGAAGTTATAACAGCTGATACTACCATAGTAAGAATATACATAGTAAAACTCATAAGTAGTACCCAAACCGTGTCTCTTGGTTTGGGGTGAATATATGGGACGATTTGCCAGTATTGATTTTTTCCGTTGAGTAGTACAACTACGACATTTGAAGCCTTGGAGATTTTCCTCATAGAATGCAATTTCTCTTTTTTTTCTAATTTGGCTCATAATAATATTAACTACTACTGATGCACTGAATTTTAGTATATTGACTTCCCAATCAGAAAGTTCGGGGTTCAATACCAGCCGTGCCCAAAAAACATTATTTTTTCAGGCAACTAAAATCTCGTCAGATGAATGGTTGCCTAAAATAGAAAACAAGTGAATTTAGTCTTCCCATTAAATGTTGAATGCCACCCATGGAGCGAAATAACTACTGAGCCCAAATATGTTTCTCTCTATCCAATTTTCAGAAAAACTAAACACGTGCTCCGGCATTTTAAAAGTAATTACACCCAGCTTTAAGTTTTTTTAAAAACAAAAAAATGTATGTATCCCCTTACCAAGGTGGCCAGAATTGGCAAATCGTGCATGGCTAGACCATACACATCTTTGGTATCTCGTGAAAAATTGTTGTAATTATAATTGCAATCTACTTAATATTTATTGAACCTTGGTTATGTAGAAGTATTTGAAAAAAAAAAAATAAAAAATCTCGAGCGTAATAATCCGTTTAATGAGTGCTTCTCCGTTTGCCGATCTTTTATACACTTCTTATGTACAAAAATGTTTCGAACTAATCGCCAAGGACCTCTAAACTAGACGTAAAATAGTTAATAGTATGGAGGTGGCCAAAAGGATTATACTCCAGGTGGTACTCGCAATGGCAACAATCCACCCGTAGTCTTTTCGACTACGGCAGGGACACGGATTCTGGAGTTTTTGGCGCTGACCGAGGAGCTGCTGGAATACTTGATTCCGACGTCTCCTGCGGCACTTTCTACGACTGTTAATTTTGACTGAGTTATGTTTAATATTGTTTAACTAATCATCATGTACATACTTACCACAGAAGAACGCTTCTGTATAATTTAAAATTGTTTTGAGAATTAGTCTTCGCTCGATTACTTTCTGTGAAGTACATACAAACCTTTGGTATGTGCTGATAAACCACAAACTTTTTAGGCCTTGAAAGTGCCTTTATGTTGATCCCCAAATGCTCAAAAAAGTGGCCCCAATATTGAACAGGATATACGTCAAAAACATCCTGAAGTCTCCTCCTGTAGTGGTATATACATACATTCCTCAAGCAGAGGGTCGCGGGTTCGAATCCCTTGCGAGGCAATTCTCTGAAAAAGTCTTTTCGTAGAATTTGCATGTAGTTATATGAGAATCCCGTCGGCGTCAACTCTGACATGAAGGCATAACACTGATGTTGGAGTGGTTGCTGGCTGGGCTAAATGTAACGAACTTCCAACTAGCACGTACTGAGATCCACTGGTTGAGGATGCACTTGCTCGTCCCGTCCAGTTTGACAACCACCTCTGGGAGAAATATCGAAACCTAATACACCTGAGTTTCAAACTACTACACCATCCGCCCGCGCCCTGAAGAAAACCAGTAAAAGGGTATTCATATCCTCTTGGTGCGCGCGCGGGATTATATAAAAAAAAATGTAATGAACCATCTTTCACATTGAAAAAAGATTTTTGATTAAAACTTAATTCCTGTTGTAATTGCTTAAAATAAAATTATTGATCATTCATAAAGTGATCGTTGAAAGTGAGGTTGTGTATAGTTACTGAAAAGAAAGTTATATCGTATTTTTTTAAAAAAGTGCAGATAAAAATAAACTATAGCAGTAGGTAACTTTGTTTCCTATAAACAGAGTGTGCCAAATAAGCCAAATTGGGGTTGTTGATAATGAAGAAACTAGGGTAGCTGTTTCAAAAACTGCAATTGCAATTGCTCATAATTCGTCCATTTTCATGGAATCGGAAATGTATAAAAAGTGGAAAGATTGGTACCCCAACTCTTTACTGCCGCGAATATGCTATAAGGTTTGGAAGTTGCAATATCAATATTTCATCCTGTTGCATTATAATTTTTCTTAGATTTACAACTTATTTTCTTCCTTTGAAACTGGTTAGCTACGAGTCGCTCCAAGATCTTTTCGAATAATACGTTATTTACTGTACATTATACCTTCATATTCTCTCAAAGCAGAATATGAAAACATTAGGTCATATAAAAATTTTCTTTGTTCAAAATCAATTTGAATGAAGTATAGGGTATTCATCGTGAGGTTTATAAAGTAAAACAAAACACATAAATTTGAAAGTGAACTTAAAATTTTTATTATCGGTTAAAAGAATAATTCATGGCATTTACTTTTTGAAAATGATATCATGTAAATGTTGGCCATGACTACGTCTGAGGTGGTCCATTCGGAAGGTCCAATTTTGGTCGACTAGTATCTCGCGGATAACACGAGTAATGTTGGCTTCCAAAGCGTCAATTGTAGCTGGCTTATTCCTGAAGACCTGAGACTTTACATATCCCCAGAGAAAATAGTCCAAAGGTGTGATATGACACACGTATAGCAAAACGTGAAATTAAGTGCTCACCAAAATGATTCTCAATAAGTCCATTGTCTCATGCGCTGTATGGCTCGTAGCGCCGTCTTGTTGAAACCAGAGCTCAACGAGACCGTGTGCTTGAATTTCAGGAAGCACATAGTCCGTTAACATGGCGCGATAACGGTTACCATTGATGGTAACATTCTAATTTGCCTCATTTTTTAAGAAATATGGACCAATGATTCCATTGGTAAACAGTAAAACAAAACACATAAATTTGAAAGTGAACTTAAAATTTTTATTATCGGTTAAAAGAATAATTCATGGCATTTACTTTTTGAAAATGATATCATGTAAATGTTGGCCATGACTACGTCTGAGGTGGTCCATTCGGAAGGTCCAATTTTGGTCGACTAGTATCTCGCGGATAACACGAGTAATGTTGGCTTCCAAAGCGTCAATTGTAGCTGGCTTATTCCTGAAGACCTGAGACTTTACATATCCCCAGAGAAAATAGTCCAAAGGTGTGATATGACACACGTATAGCAAAACGTGAAATTAAGTGCTCACCAAAATGATTCTCAATAAGTCCATTGTCTCATGCGCTGTATGGCTCGTAGCGCCGTCTTGTTGAAACCAGAGCTCAACGAGACCGTGTGCTTGAATTTCAGGAAGCACATAGTCCGTTAACATGGCGCGATAACGGTTACCATTGATGGTAACATTCTAATTTGCCTCATTTTTTAAGAAATATGGACCAATGATTCCAGCAGCCCATAAATCACACCATACCATTGTTTTTAATGTATGCTCTTGGTACTAATTGGGTTACTCATCAGTCCAAATACGGCAATTTTGTTTATTAACGTATCCATTGAGCCAGAAATGGGCTTCATCACTGAACAAAATTTCACAATAAAATACCGGATTTTTATTGAGTTTTTCCAGAACCCATTCACAGAAAATAAGATGCAAATTCAAGTCGTCTGGCCTCAATTCTTGCACAAGTTAAATTTTGTACGCTTTTAGGCCGAGGTCCTCACATAAAATACGCCCAGTTGTCAAACACGCCAAGCCAAGCTGCTGAGAACGACGACGAATAGATTCGTCACGGTCTTCGCGTACACTCTCAGCTGCTACAGCTGCTATAGTCTCTTCACTATGTGCTGGATGTGGTCTAACCGGTCGAGTATCATCCACTAACGTAAACTGGGACTCAAATTTGCGAATGGTATTGGCAATAGTGGTTTCAGTATGTCGATTATGCAGTATGTCGTTCCTCGAATCGCACGAAAAACATTTCTCACAGAAAGCTGATTTTCGTAATACAGCTGAACAATTGGGAGACGCTGTTGTGGTGTGAGTCTTTCTTGATGACGATACTGAATAAAAGTGACAAAGCAGTTTGATAGGAGTCACGCGTTATGTGTCAAAAAAAGCCTATTAAAAATCAAACCTCACGATGAGTCACTCTATGCATATTGGCCATTATTATCTATGACCTTTTGCCATTTTCCGGGTAGCTTCATAATTCCATCGGTGTAGAACTTCTGTGGTTTATTAGCGAAAAACTTGGCCAAGTGATTTTCAGCGTCTCTTCGGTCGGCCAATTTTTTACCATCAAGAGAGTTTTGCAAAGATCGAAACAAATGGTAATCAGAGGGTGTAAGGTCCGGGCTATACGGTGGATGCATCAAAACTTCTCAACCAAGTCCCGTCAAATTGTTCCAGGTCATCAAAGATGGTTATGGCTTAGCATTATTAGCAAAATTTTATCGACTTGTCAGTGACAGGCCGACCAGTGCGAGGTGCATTTTTACATCGAAATTTCCGGAACAGAATAGAACACACCACTCCTGGGTCCGGTGTTCACTCACAGCATTTTTTATATTAAAAAACATCATATAGCGTATTTCTTTCAATATTTCACTCATATAACTTCTAACACGAACAGCGAATTACACAGATGTATTATGTAGCCTGATATGTCACCTTTCAAACACGTGTTCCTTTAATACAATCAGATTAGTATTTCAAGATAAATGGACACCAACACCATCTAGTGACAAAAAACCGCGGAGACTTAATATGACCCATTTCTTAAATAAATTCGAGGATTTGACGCTTGCTTTCGTGAACACAATGAACTTGTTCTGTAAATCCCACTGTATAGAGAATGCGATAAATATTTTATTCGAAGATATTGTTATAATTTAAAAAAATTATTGGGTATATATTTTAATTCGTGCGGTTTTTTTTTTTTCAAAATTTATACGTTTATTTAAAAAAAAAAACATGTACAATAGTATTATTCAAAGTATTGCCCATCTGAAGCTATGAATTTTTCCCATCTTTCTGGCAATTTGTGGATCCCATCCCAAAAGAACTGCGCCGACTTGGCAGCCAAGAATGAATCAAGCCAATTTTTGATATTTTGATCTGATGTGAACCGTATCGACCGGAACAAATGGTACTCAGAAGGGGCAAGGTCTGGGCTATAAGGTGGGTGGTGTAAGACTTCCCATCCACTGTTTTCCAAATAGTTCTTAACCGGAATAGCAACGTGGGGCCGAGCGTTGTCATGTTGGAAAATTATTGCTTCGTGTCTGGTCGCATATTCCGGGCCTTTTTCGGCTACTGCTCTCTTCAAACGAATTAATTGAGTTCGGTAGCGTTGTCCATTAATGGTTTCACCCGGTTTTAGCAGCTCATAATGCAGCACACCCATCTGATCTCACCAAATACAGAGCATTACCTTCGCGTCATGGATATTCGGCTTTGCCGTTGATTTGGCTGGTTGGCCGGGTTTTACATATGATTTTTTGCGCTTGGTGTTGTAATGGATCCATTTTTCATCACCAGTAACAATCCGTTGCAAAAATTACTTCCTTTTGTGGCGTTCCAGCAGCATTTCGGACATGCAAAACCGCCTTTCGACGTCTCTCGGCTTGAGTTCATGTGGAACCCAATTTCTTTGCTTTTGAATATATCCAGCTGCTTTTAAACGTTTTGAAATAGCTGCTTGAGTGACACCCAAAGATTCTGCGAGCTCTTCTTCTGTTTGCCAACAATCTTCATAGAGTAATGCTTTCAGTTCTTCATTTTCAAACTTTTTTGGCTGCCCAGGATCACCACCAGGATCACCTGCTAAAATCTTCTTTTTCAGGCACAAAGTTCGACATATTTGAGTGAAAAAAAATTATTGTGTATGAATATATAAAAAATGAAGTATATGAATGAAATATACTGAAATGACGTACAATGACATTAGCTTTCCAACGCATGTTCCAATGGAATAATAACAATGGAATAATACAAGTTATGCCATCTCTTAGAAAACCTAATTAAGTTATAGACCCAATATTATTATTATTATTATTTATTTAACATAATAAATAAATATAATTAAGACATTTTGCTTGTATTTGTTTTTAGGAAGGAATGGTTTAAGGATTAAACAAATTTAAACAGATTATACAGTTAAATTTAGTACATATATATCTTTCTACCGAAATCATAAAAAAGAGAAAGATTCTGATTTCTAAATTAATAAAGGGCTATGACCCTGACAGCTGCTATTCCACAGGAAAGTGATAAAAAAATGGAAGTCAAATGTGCTGAGAATTTACCTACTTCTGAAATGGATCTCCTTGCAAAGCTAGAGGCTGCCAATAAATTGATTGAGAGCGATGCCAAAAGCTTAAATTCGTTACATTCCCATAGTCGAAAAAACTCAGACACTAGTCAGATAAGCGTTAATTCCGGTAAGAATTTTAAAATAGAGTTAAAGTTTTAAATATCATCTTTATTTATTGGGTTTTTATTGAAGGTTGCAATTCAGTTGCAGAAGAGGATGTTTGGACAACATGGGCTACTATTCTCAATGATTGGGAGGGAAGCCTCAGGAGAAAGAATCCTTGCGTAAGAGAACTAGTGCGACGTGGAATTCCCCATCATTTCCGCCCCATTGTATGGCAGCTTTTATGCGGAGCAAGTGAATTTGATAAGAAACAATACGCTGAACATATTAAAGCTACATCTGCATGTGAAAAAGTTATTCGAAGAGATATTGCCAGAACATACCCAGAGCATGAATTTTTTAAGGAAAAAGATGGGCTTGGGCAAGAAGCATTATTCAACGTTATGAAGGCGTATTCATTGCATGACCGCGAAGTTGGTTATTGCCAAGGATCAGGTTTCATTGTTGGATTGCTTCTTATGCAGGTATTTTTCGCCCAGTATTATTGTAGCTTAAATATGATTTCACGAAATTCAACAATTCGAACATTAAGTTATTAATATTTATCTTCCTTTTGTAAAACCTTTGTAAATGGTGATATTACCTAGCGAAATTGTATATTTTTTACCTTATGTGGTAACTTTGTTTTTTATACTTGTTTTAAGTTTTAACTTTTTTTGCCTTTCTTTGAATTTAAATATCATATATAGGATGTTGCGTATAGAGTCATAAACTTTAAGATGTATCGGGTTTTCCAATAACGACTTGACAACTTTTTTTTTTAAATAAAAGGCAAACCATTTGAGATATTTCAAAAACTTTATTACTGGCTTGAAGTACAATTAAAACATTTATGAATAGAACTCGATTTCGTTCATATGGTCACCGCGGGCACGTTTGCAGCGGTCGGTTTGTTGGACCCAATTTTCAACGACTCGGCCACACATTTCGGCCCCTATTTCGCGTTCAATGTTGGCTCTGAGTTCTTTCAACGTCGTCGGCGTGTTGGCATAAACCAATGACTTATCGTAGCTCCACAGAAAATACTCAAGCGGCGTTAAATCGCACGAACGAGGCGGCCAATCGACTGGCCCATGTCTTGAGATAACACGCTCACCATACTTACTCTTCAATAAATCGATTGTAGCGCGTGATGTAAGGCTTGTGGCACCATCCTGTTGAAACCACATGCTGTCCAAGTCCATATCTTCCGATTCGGGCCAAAAATAGTCGGTGATCATGGCACGATTACGCTAACTATTCACAATAACGTGACGAAAGTTATCGTCGACGAAAAAACATGGCCCAATAACGCCGCCGGCATGCAAACCGCGTAAAACGGCTATTTTTTGTGGATAAGGTGGTGATTCATGAAGCACATGTTGGTTTTCAGCCGACCAATAACGCATATTTTGCTTATTGACAAACTCATTGAGCCAAAAATGTGCTTCGTCACTGAAGATGATTTTGCGATGAAATTCATCATCTTGGCGCATCTTCAGCAGAACCCAATCGGAGAACGTACGTCGCTTCAAATGGTCCATCGGCTTCAATTCTTGAGCCAGCTTGATCTTGTATGGGTGTAAACCAAGATCCTTACGCAAAATACGCCATAATGTGGTCTGAGCGATGCCCAATTCTTGAGAACGCCGTTCTGATTTGTATCGTTTGCTACGGACGTCTGAACGGCAGCGATATTTTCTTCATTTCGACCAACCCGTTGTCTCAATGACACGGCAACATCACACAACGAATATGTAGACTCAAATTTTTGCACTAAACTTGTTATTTCCTGTCCACTAGGGCGAGAATTACGACCGAAAATTCTAATTAACGCTCTTAAAGTTGCAGTCACAGACTTCGAATATCTGTAGAAAATTTTTATAATTTGCAGACGTTGCTCGTTAGTGTACTTTACCATTTGAGTTTACTGAATAAATTGACAGTGACAATTTGATAATTAGTGAAAGAGTGCGTTCACAAGTTAAATTCAAAGTTGTCAAGTCCCTATTGGAAAACCTTTTATTTCTTTGACATACTAAAAGAAAAAGTTGTATCGGTAGGCTGAGATTTTCGGGTTTAAACAAACTACTTAATTATAAGTACATTAAATGACTAAATGAGTTTTTGCTTTTGAGTCATTTTACTAAAAGTTATTGAAGGTCGAAGTAAAATACATTTTGTTGAAAAACTCAAAGTTTTTATTTTGTTACACCTATTTCGTAATTATAGAATGTGTATGTAGGTATCTGATATTTACAAATAAAAAAATCAAACCTATCGGATTATTACTATTGTTTTTTTGAAAACAAAATAACGAAAATAAAATTTTAAGATTAAAAAAAAAAGTTTTTTCTATGACCTTGAATAACTTTTGACACAATGACGCAAAAGTTAATTTTAGACATCCAAGTAGCATTCACAACACCATTTCAACGGTTACAGCACACTCTTACATTCCAGAGGCACTACAGTTCAACACAAGGCATTAATTAAAACCATATAAGCGATCGAAAATTCTGAATTTTTATAAAGAACTGTATCGAAATACAAGAAAACTAACTTGAACGGATTTAATAGCTTCTATATGATATATTCACAAACACTATTAGAATGAGATCCTCTATCACTCATCGGCTAAAGAGTGTCGTAGCGAAACAAAAGGTATGGAATGACTCGATAGTACGAAAACATACAAAAGACTGCAACGCTTTTCATACATGTGTAAAATTTCAATAAGACCAAGACCTGAGTCCAAAAATATTTCGATGTGTCAAAGGTAGTAAAAACTTTTGTTTGTTAGCTCTTTGGACAAGGCAAATCTGCTAAAACATTTTGCAGCTTGTTTAATGTTTTCGCTTATATTTAAGAGCGTCGAATCGTTAATGTGACGCATCCAATATTGTTTTCTTAAAATGAATGATAAGAAAGTGCATTTTCGGCATATTTTACTTTTTTTCTTTAAAAAATGTGTCAAAGTGAAAGAGGCACGGGAGATCGCGCAGGGGCTTAACATCGTCCATACAACCGTTTCACAGAGAATGAAAAGGCTTGTAATGTAGAAAAAGGTGTATGTTTGAGTTCCTCACGAACTCAGTGAAAGAAACACTATGTTGCGATGGAACTCGCATAGATCTTTCCTGAAAAGAGTGGTTGTGGGAGACGAAAAATAGGTGGTTTACAACAACTTTCGGCGTAAGGGGTCAGGGTGGACTTCTGATGAAACACCGCAACCGGTCGGTAGGCAAAATTAGCATCCCAAAAAGGACATGTTGAGCATTTGGTGGGACTGACGAGGTCTTTACTTCAAGTTGCTTCATGCAATCAGACAATAAATTCCGTTAAATTTTGCTTTCAGCTTGATACTTTGAAGCAGGCAGTTGGAGAAAAACGGTAAGAGTTGGCGTACAGGAATGGTGTTATTTTCCATCATGACAACGCCAGACCACCCACAGTTTTAGTGACAATACATAAACTAAGTTCATTTGGCTGGGAAGTTATGCAGCCACACCGCAGTACACACCATACTCTCCAGACCTTGGCCTTCTGAGTATCATCTGTTCCGCTTTTTCGAAAATAATTGGACGGAAGGAAATTCAATTCGAAGATGAGATCAAAACGTACCTGGAAAATTTTTTTAACCAATAAGTCTGCCTTTTTCAGAACGTTGGAAGAAAATAATAAACCATGATGGACAATATCTGATGGATTAAATACAAGCTTATATACCAAAAATGTGTGTATAACGTTAACCCTACAAAAAACCGAAGAACATATTGAAAAACCCAACACACTAATCCGTTTGTTCAGATATCATGTACATATCTCCTTCTCTAGAGGTGTTCTTCCACACTTGCGAAACTACTGCGTAAGCTTTTTCGTCAATTCTTCTCTTTAGAACTCTTTCCGAGATGGAAAATCACATTTGTTCAGCCTGTCCCTAAAAACTGACGAATATTCCCTATTCTCATACAGATCCACTGCTCCTTCGTCCCTTCTTTTGCAGAATATGGAAATATTGATTAGCCCTCAGCTCATTAAAACACAACTGTTGGTGAAACTAAATTAACATCGAGGCATTATTCGTGAATGGCATAAAAAACTTTCCATTCTTGGTATGTGTGTCAATGATCTCCTATGTTGAAATGAACACATACGTCTAAATACATGTTCCCAAAAATGCCGCTAAATGTCTAAATTTTCTTAAGTGATTTAAGAAATTCTTTACTCCTGATTTGCCTGCAATATATAAGGCATTTATCCCTACAAAATTGGATTACAATATCGACATCTGTTCATCTTCAAGCCATAATGGCTATTGAACATCAAGCCAGCTACCCGTTGCGTACAGGTGAAAATATTGCTGTTTCGCCAGTGTTAATGATTGGATTGTCTTACTCTTACTACGTGGAAGATTTTACGCAAGGATCTTGGTCTAAAACCTTACATATACAGTTCGTATAAAAACTGAAGCATAACGACATGCCACAGCTTCTAATTTTCAGTGCGTGGGCTTTAGAAAAGCTGGATGAAGATTCGCCTTTTTTTTTATCAAAAAATTGTCTTCAGCGGCGAAGCTCATTTCTGGTTGAATGGGTATGTATGGAAAAATGCACTGTTTGATGCGGTTTATGGTCCGGCGGAATCATTGGCCCATATTTTTCTAAAGATGACCGTGGGAACAAGGTTACCGTCAGTGACAATTAAAAGTCAAACGCTTAAAAAACCACCCATGGATTATTTCCTGCTTTATCTTGTTCTATCGCCCAATTGCAGACGTGTGCTCTGACATCTCCCACTAGAAGCAGTGGACTTTGTTGTGTTTAGTGTATGCCCGCTATACAGATCCTATGCAGATCTTGGAATACCGTAGCGTATGCAGACAATAATATAACAAGCAGGTTCCAAATATACTCTTGCAACGTGATTTCGATAATATTAAACGTAAGATTAAACAGTATGGCGATGAGTGGAATTTGAAGATCAACTCTCATTATTTGTAAACCATTCTTTTTGATACGCAATTATCTAGGGCCTCTGCAAATGTATGTATATAAACGTAGCTTTGACTGGTGGTTTTGGTCTTATAAATGTACTTTACGTTTTACATCAGCCAACTAGATGCGAGAAGGTTCAATGTGAGAACATGTTTATTGGAAAAGATTCGGATTTTTAAGAGGGTTTGGTTTTGCTTATGCTTATGCTGCTAATGAGGTCTCTGTAAAGGATGTCCCAAAATTCGCGTTAGAAGTAATTTTGATAAAGTGTGTACAGTGGAAGATTTTCAAGTCTAATATTAAATAAATAAAAAAAAAAACTACAGCGTTATGCTAATATTTTATTTATACAAAATTTGACAATGTATGCTGTGTTTTAAAAACAATATCGTCTAAATGCCGTCCATTCCTCGCAAAACACTCTTGCAGTACAGTACAGTACTTGCTGATTAATTTATTGGGAAAATTACCTTTAGATTGTAAGGTGTAGTTGCGGTACCAAAAACTCGCTGGTTAAAAAAATAAGGGCCAATAATCCCTCGGGCAGAAGTTGCACAAAACACTGCCGTTCTTGGACAATACAAACGTTTTTAATGACGTTCCCAGGGTTGTTGAAGCACCAGTATCTCATGTTTTGTTTATGAACATAGCTATCGATATGAAAATGTGCTTCGTCAGTAAACAATCACCCCTATTGCGGTTATCAATCAACAACCAATTGATGGTTGATAAAATATATCAATCAATTGATACTTTTGTATGGTGTAACTCAGTTGATGAAGGTTGTGAGCATTGTGAATGACTGCTGTGAATAAAATACGCTTTATTGGGATTTGGTTTTGAAAATTGGGTTTTCTTTGTTTGAAAATTAAAATCAAGTATAAGTTCTGTGGAATTGTGATTTGACGAGGAAACGTTTTAGCGAGAAGAAGGAAGCAACTTAAGGATGCTTCAAACCCTCCAGAATTGGAAGAACAAATGTGAGTATCCTATTACCTCAAGAGAAGTCATACCTTTATATTCCTTTTCAGCTTTATATCAAATTTTTGTTTGTCGAAGGCAGCTTTTACTTTCATTTTCTATTCCCGCCAAGGTTAAAACACCAATAAGATGCACATCAGTTCCCAACATGATTAAATTTTGCGCAGCATTACGTTTTTTTGTGCAAGGGTCGTACCAATTATGAATTTTCAATTGGCTTAGCACAGTCCACATTGTCAAATATTTTAAAACATGTTGTTAACGCCCTGGATGAATGTATTTGTCCAAAATGGATCAAATATACAATACATACACCGAAGCTGAAATACGTCGGGCAAAAACGTGTTTTTTTGAAAGGAGTGGAATTTCTTGCATAATTGGTTGTGTAGATGGGACACATATCAAAATAGCGTCTCCTAAAAAAACATCTTCAACACGTGTATTACAATAGAAAAGGTTTCTAGAGTTTAAATGTCATGATAGTAACCTTTTAAAATTAATCAACATTTGTCGATGTTCAATATTTCTATTTCAAGTATGCGCTGATACAATGAAAATACGGTTTTTCAACATAAAATATCCGGACTCTTCACATGACTCTAATGTTTGGAATATGTCGAGTTTAAATCTGATTTCCACCAAAGTGGAAATACAAATACTTGGTTATTAGATAATTAAGTACTATTTACTAAGGAATTAAATGCACCTTTAATTATTGGTTCCCAGGTGATGCCGGATATGTTTGCAGCCCTATTTAATGACACCATGCCGTTATCCAGAGCAAGGATCATTAGAGAGTTTGCTTAAAAAAAAGCGTGCTAAGGCAAGAAATATTGTTGAAAGTACAACAGGCGTCTTAAAGAACCGATTTGAATGCTGACTCAGAACTCGAGAGTTGCACTATACCCCTCAAAAGGCTACGTAAATTTCAAATATTTGTACAGCTTTACATACTATTTGCATTAGTTTTAACACGCAAAAGTCGAGGTACATGTTGATGACGGTATGGACATCTATGATGAGACGAACGGAGCAGAAGAATTACATCAATTTCCTGAAATTGAAAGAGCTGTGACAGTTCGAAACCACATCCTAGGAGCTTTGTAGGTTATAGCCTTGAGTTTGAAATAAAAAGAAAAAACTTAAAAAAAAAAATGGTTTTGAGTCTTTAATTCATTTGTATATCATATCAACTCACTTTTGCATCACATATTGCTATTTAAATAATAATAATAAAAAAAATGGTTTCTTCGTAGAAGTCAACATCTTTTTTATTTATTTTTATTTATTTATTTATTTATTTATTTATTTTTTTTTTTTTTTGATGTCCAGGATTTCTATTTTTAGTTTCAACTTAGCCATTTGCTCTCTGTTTTAGTTGGATTTATTTTCCTTGTAAGCTTTTAGTTTTTCCCTATTGATTTCTATCATTTTGCCTTTTTGCTTCATATTTTTCTTTGAATAGTACCCAATATTCTTCATGCTTTTTCTTATATCACTCATAAGACTTGTATATTTTCATAGATTTATTTCTGTACAGAAATTTGAGCTTCTAACAGAGTTTGGAGTCTTTCAACGCGCGATGTTTTCTTGGCATACTTCTGGGCAAAATCATCGGGATCCTCCATTGAGTTTTCCAAGACTGGTTTTATGGCATTTGAATCAGTAGCCTCTTCATTCAAATGTTCTTCCTCTTGCCCAAATTCTCTGCTGGGTGGATTAACACAGGTTTCCATTTCCAGCATTCTTATAATGGATTCTTCCAAATAGGTGAAACTGTGTAGTCTTTTCCGTCAACCGAATTTTGTTTTGTGTCTTAGTTTTAATTTTTTTTTTGTAACCTAGAAGCTATAAAATACAAATGATTTAAATAAATGGTGAAACTAAATTAACCCTTTACCATTCGTGGCATTCACGAATCACAAACAGACATTCAGATCTGTTGCAATATCAACTCACTTTCTTTGAGCCACTGTTTTGGAGCACAATCCTTTAGCCTGATCATTTGCTCTTTGTTTCATTTGTTTCTTTGTGTCAAATTTATTTTCTTTTCCAACAACTAGTTATTTGCAGTTGAAAGAAACAGATGCAAAAGACAGAAAAGTCAATGTCAATTGCACACGCAATACCAATTTTGGTATTCGCAATCAAAGATTATAGAAACTGAAACTGAATCACAATACCGATTAAAGAAATTGATTGATAAATACCAAATACCAATTGATAATTGACAATCGCAATAGGGGTGAATGTGTTTCCAAGCATTCTTTCTGTTCGAAAACTTACCAGCACCGTCCTCGTTTAGATTTCTTGTAAAGAATAGTCATTTTCGTTGAAAAACTGCATGATTTGCATCTTATTATATATGCGTGAAACTTTAGGCCGCAATTTTTCTTATTGATTTTGGAACTTGAGTCACATGTTCTGGCGTTGCTGTTGACGTGGATGGTCAGGGAGGATTTTGGTTAACGTAATTTGAGTGCTCGGCTCATTAATTACTTGTCGAATATTGAAGTGAGTACAAGACGCGCGACGTGCACGAACCAACGAATCACCGCATTTTAATTACTGCTCAACCACTCTCGATGCGCTGTCAACCAGTGACTAATTGCGACTGACAAATCCGTCAAATGACAAATGACAAATTATGCGCGTCGAGCCGTACTCCTTAACTTACCTACCATGACGAAGAACTTGATCTCGGGGACTTACTAATTAATAGAGATATTACGCTTTAACGACTTCGTTCTCTCAGGTTAGACAGGAAAGAATAGATGTGATTTCCCAATAATCGCCACGACGCTCGAATAGCTCCGGATAGATGCATCAACTATGATAGGGACATCGCATGGGCGGTAGGGTGGTGAGGAGTTAATGATAATGAATTAGCAATAATAATTTTGGTGGCTAGTGAAAATACCTTTTCCCTAGTCTTCTTCCATTTTGCTGTTAAATAATTTGCCTAGGTAAAAGTTAGGTTCAAGCTATGAGAATAGGTGCAATTTCAAACAAATTTCGGAAGAAAAGGAGATAAATTATGATAGCTTAATTTTGCTATTTTTGTAAAAATGGTGCTATGATTTTTTTTATAGAGAGAAAAAAGTTCCTGTTATTCTATTGGGTATATAATTTAATTCGTGCGGTTTTTTTTTTTTTTAATTTGAACGTTTATTTAAGAAAAACATGTACAATAGTATTATTCAAAGTATTGCCCATCTGAAGCTATGAATTTTTCCCATCTTTCTTGCAATTTGTGGATCCCATCCCAAAAGAACTGCGCCGGCTTGGCAGCCAAGAATGAATCAAGCCAATTTTTGATATTCTGCTCTGATGTGAACCATATTTCAGTGAGGGCGTTCTGCATCGATCGGAACAAATGGTAATCAGAAGGGTCAAGGTCTGGGCTATAAAGCGGGTGAGGTAAGACTTCACATCCACTGTTTTCAAAATAGTTCTTAACCGGAATAGCAACGTGGGGCCGAGCGTTGTCATGATGGAAAATTATTGCCTCTTGTCTGGTCGCATATTCCGGGCGTTTTTCGGCTACTGCTCTCTTCAAACGGATTAACTGTGTTCGGTAGCGTTGTCTATTGATGGTTTCACCTGGTTTTAGCATCTCATAATACAGCACACCCATCTGATCCCACCAAATACAGAGCATTACCTTCGCGCCATGGATATTCGGCTTTGCCGTTGACTTGGCTGGTTGGCCGGGTTTCAAATATGATTTTTTGCGTTTGGGGTTATCGTAATGGATCCATTTTTCATCACCAGACTTCCTTTTGTGTCGTTCCAGCAGCATTTCGGACAAGCAAAACCGCCTTTCGACGTCTCTCGGCTTGAGTTCATGTGGAACCCAACTTCCTTGCTTTTGAATATATCCAGCTGCTCTTAAATGTTTTGAAATGGCTGCTTGAGTGACACCCAAAGATTCTGCGAGCTCTTCTTGTGTTTGGCAACAATCTTCATAGAGTAATGCTTCCAGTTCTTCAAACTTTTTTGGCTGCTTCCAAGCCAAAATCACCACTTTTAAATCGTGCAAACCACTTTTGGCACGTTCGCTCAGCTAGCGCATGTTGACCATGAACTTCCACCAAAATACGATGACTTTCGGAAGCAGTGTTCTTCATGAAGAAGAACTCCCCGGAAAAACACTTTTTCAGGCACAAAGTTCGACATATTTGAGTGAAAAAAAATTATTGTTGTTTACGCTTCAAATGAATGACATATACTGAAATGACGTACAATGGAATAATAACAATGAAATAATACAAGTTACGCCATCTCTTAGCAAACCGTACGAATTAAGTTATAGACCTAATATAATATATATTTTTATAGTTTATGTTAATTTTTAAGCATTTTTTATTTTTATTGTGTTTTTTTCATAAAAATGTGTTTTTATTAAAATAAAATACTAATCCTTATCTAACGTTGGTTGCGTAAAAGAATATATGTATTTTGTCGAAATAGCTTTAGAAATTGTTTTAAATTGTAAAAAAATTGGGTCGTCATCTAAACAATTTTTCTATCTAAAAAAATATTTCGTAAACTTGGAAACGAAAGCTCTAGTTAATATATTATTAATATATTATTCTTGAAACCGACAACTTTCGCTTATTTCGTCTATTTAGAGCTGAACCTGAAGCTGAAGAAAAAGAAAAATTATTTTTTACTTTATTCCCTTTCAATGAATAATGTATATATGTGTTAGGTGTTGTGCTTGGATATGTACATATGGAATTTATTTACTCACTTATATTTGAATAAGGAATTGGATTGTATAGAGAAGTTTACTGGTGGTCGGATAATTTGTGAATTTACGTATTCCTGGGAAGTAAAAGCATTGGATTCGAACAATCCATTAAATTTTACCTATATATGTTTAATATGTATCTCATGATATCAATAAAATGACAGAAGGATAACATGAAAATGGGAAGAAAGAAGCTTTTAAATAGACAACGAGAGAATTTTGGGTTAGGTTTGTGTTTAAAAACATAAAATTAGGCGGAAAGTTTTCCAAATTTTTTTACATAATTTATAATGTATAATCAGTGCTTAAGTGATTAGAGAGTTATTGTCGTGTACTTTTTTTATGGATCTACAAAGCTTCGTAACTTCTATTAACTAATATATATTCTTTTTTTTCTGTTTTTTTTTTTTTTTTAAGATGCCAGAAGAAGAAGCGTTTGCTGTATTAGTTCAAATAATGCAACAACATCGAATGCGTGATATGTTTAAACCCTCAATGTCTGAATTGGGACTCTGCATGTATCAGTTAGAAAATTTAGTGCAAGAACAGCTTCCAGAAATGCATATTCATTTTCAGCAACAGGCATTCCAAACAACTATGTACGCATCTAGTTGGTTTCTTACACTTTATACAACGACATTAAATTTAAATTTAAGCTGCCGTATAATGGATGTTTTCTTGAGCGAAGGAATGGAATTTATTTTTAAAGTGGCAATAGCCCTCCTTACACTGGGCAAAGAATCTCTACTATGTCTGGATATGGAGGCAATGCTAAAAGTAGTATATACACATTATAATTATTTGCGTATATATGTATGTTATTATTATTTTTGTAGTTCTTCCAAAAAGAGCTTCCAGGTAGAGTTGAAGCTGACCCTGAAAACTTCTTCAATTTAACATATTCCATTAAAATTAATACGAAGCGGATGAAAAGAATGGAAAAGGAATATTCTGACTTAAAGAAAAAAGAGCAAGAGGAAATGGTAGAACTTCGAAGATTGCGAAGAGAAAATCGTCTTTTAAAGCAACGCAATGAATTGCTTGAAGCTGAAAGTGCTGAATTGGCAGATAAACTGGTGCGTGGGCAGGTATCCCGAGCTGAAGAAGAGGAGACGAGGTTAAACAACCAAATAAAAACAGAACATCGCAGAATTAATAAACGCATGTATTTATTTATTTAGTTTTGCGATTCAAACGGAACTGCTGCAGTTGCGAAGAAATTTTCTTGAAGTATCACATCAGTTAGAGAACGCGAATGAAGAAATTCGCGGTCTAAGCTTAAGGCTACAGGAAAATGTAAGATACTTTATTTTGTTTGCTTCTCAATATGATATAATACTTAATTCTTTCTAATTCGTTTACTTTAAAATACATAAACAGAATGTCTCCATTGATAGTGTAAGTAATATCACCAAGTGTTTCTAATAATTATGTCTATATCGCATGATAGTGTCGTTATTTGAAATCAGTGCGTTTTATTTTATTTTTTTTTTAAATAGTTTTTTAATTTAAAATAATTTTTTTCCAATATTCTTAATTTTAATAAAACGTCTTTACTTAATTCATTTATAACAATATTTGACTTCAGAATATGTAGTAACATTTGTATAAAAAAAAGTTAATAATAGTGTTAATGTTGAATATATGGTCAAGCTCTTTCAACATTCTCCAATTGCTTTTCGAATATCGAAATAACTTACTCGTCTGATAGTCAGAATGAAATTGACTCTTTAATTATTAAGGATAAAGCTCAAATTTATTAATTTAATTTCAAAAATAAATATAAATTAGAAATTGCACATTGCTGTACTGGGTTAGTTGAATACTAAATAATAAAAATTTCAATATATCTCTGTTACCCCTTAATGTATTATATTTTATAAATAAACACTAGTATATTAAAAAAAAAGAAATCCAGTAAAAAGGTAATTCTAGGTATTGTAATCATAATATTTCTAAAAAAAGTAATGAATTTATAATAACAAAATAACAAATGCTCAAGTATTTTTTGATCGTAATTCATATTCTCTATCAAAATGAGTAAGAATAATTTCATTTGCATTGGTTTTCGATAGCCTCTTACAAGGAAAGATTATATTCTGACTATTTCGAAATTGGATTTCTTTGTATTTCCCTTGGATAAAACGGATCTCTATATCTCTATACACTTATTTACATACACTGGGTTAAGCCCTCTGATTAAAAATTAGTTTCCTTTAAAGTCATAGATGATGATTGGTTTTAGGAAAAATTAGTTTTTCTTTTCTGTTTTGTTGGTATTTTTTTTTTATTTTTTATTTTTTTTTGTGCTTCTCATTTTCATCATATTTTGTTCAAAGCATCCTATTCACTAATATTTCAGATGGGGAATATTAACTTTTATTTTGGGTTGTACAGTAACACAGTAATATTATGTAGATCTCTTTCCAGACTTTGAACTCTTCCTAGTTTCGGTTGATCTTTACACTAGTTCATTTGATCTTTAAATATACGGGGTTGATATTTTGAGCATCAACCCAAACTGAATTTTTCAAAAAGAAAAAAACTTTTGTGATTCCACGCCGAGCAAATATGAATTTCAATCTTACAACTTTTATTGCAGGATACCCCTTAATAGAGCAATTTCAATATATTTTGAAAAGTATTAGGTTAATATTAAATATATATATATATATATATATTTTTTTTTTTTTTGGTTTAAAATCAAATAAGTCGATTCCAATTTTGTACTATGGCAATACAGCAACATCCTGTTGTGTAACAATGGCTAATAACTAAACCGGCACATTTGGTTATACATATATAATAATCCAATTTGATATTAATATTTAGAATTCTATCAATAATCCGAATCTAATTTCTTACTTTAAAATGTGTCCTTGATATTGTCTCTATTTTTGTTTAACACCAGACTATTGTTTGCAGACCTCCGTTACTTAGACTAAAACAGGATCCATAGCTGATTTGTTTCGTGTTTGTTCTAATTTTGACTCACTCTCAAGCAATTTTGAGACAATTGAATCATTATTGAATTTGTTTAAAAATTAATTTTACATTTTACAATACTTATCCTTATCTGGTTTTAAACGATTTATGTGATGTTTAAGTAAATATTGGGATCAATGGTTTATAGTAGGACTTTGACTAAGATTTCCTAACTGCAAGGAAAATGACGACAGCGTGGGCAACAAAGTGATAAACAGATGCTTTTCATAATACATAATCCTGCTAACAAAAGGGCAAAGTTTTTGATGTACGTATATGCAAAAGCATTATTGCCATGCTGAAAACCATTATTAACAGCTGCTTTTAATGCATCAACCAAATGTTTGATTGGATTGTTATTAGCACTGTAAGCCACTTTTGGGATAAGTAGTTTTCGGTTTTCACTCTTTTTGAATATCTTAGTTCCAATTTTGAATTAGCTGAAATGGATGCGACCGGTGGGTCATGCCAAGAACTTCCTGATTAAGAGAACTTGTGGTATTCTCCAATGGTTTTTGATACATACATATCCTATTAGAATTTAAGACAATTTAATCCGAAAATGGTCAAAGGAAAGATTAAGCCTGACCGCTTAAGCTTGAAAGGCTGTGATAAAACGAAGAAAAAGGGCTTATATTTAAAGAGGGTAAACTTTGCATCAAAATCGAAGTAATGCTGTGTTCTTGTTGGAATCACAAATGTCGGATATACTATGAGCTGTAATTTGTAAAAACCGGTAAATGCTGATCGTTGTTGTACTCAGGTTGATTTTTTGAACAAAGAAATTCAGAGTAAACGACCTTCTTTGGCCAATACAAAGGATGTATACTCTTGATATTGCACCACATCGGATTGCCATCTATTCCGATGTCGGATGGAAATTTCATTTCCATCTCATTGGATAAGCTTCTAAAACGTTTGCAGAGTTTTAATGAATAAAGTAAAATACATTCCTGACTGGCTAAATTTTGAAAAAAATAAATACATATTGTTTCCGTTTTTGAAAAAAAAGACTGGTTTTAAAAGCGTTTCAATTTGTTTTTTTCCCCCTTTTACTCAGAGGGGAATTCATTTTCATTTTTTCATTTTTAATGCATTTTTATTTGGTTCAATTCATCAATTCTTATATGCTATGAAAAAAAAATTAGATTTCAATAACTTAAAAAACTTTTTTATTCTAACTTACTGGCCTCATGCGGACACTAAATTAAACCTAACAATTAAATTTTGTCTTTCGACATGACAGTTGTTTGTATTTTACAATAAATATAATTTAAGCTAAGAAAACATTTTTTTTTTTAATTTTAAAAACGTAGTATATTAAAATTTTTTGTTATAATATAAAACTTAAGACAAAAAACTAAAAACTACCTAAAATAAATCTTAATCTACTTAGCCTACTTAAACTATCTTATTGTATAGGCATTATTTTTTTTTTTGTGTTACCACTTTTTTTAGAGAACAAAAAGTTACCCACCTCTTTTTTAGTATTTTTTTTATTTATTTATATATATATATATATATATATATATATATATATATATATTTATTTATTTATTTTTTTGTTTTATAATTTTTTGTTCCTAACAGCTACCTTAAACCTACCTAAAGCTATCTAAGCCGGCCATGGCTAAAAAATTAGCCTGACCAACTCTGCTCCCTAATAGGGCTATCCTGCACTAGAGGAATTCAAGGACGTAGATTCCTCTCCTTTAACAAGCCACCAAAATTGTTGGTGCTGCCGAGCAACATCCCTCATGTCGCGACTCCCTAAAGCCCCATTGAACCGGAGACTCCGCACTGCCGTGTGTGACGTCTCTGTCGTAGTTGAGTGGCTTGTATGCAGCTGTTCGAACGACATGGAAGATTAACAGCACCGCAAATCTATCGTGGATTAGACCTTTTTTGTCTAGGTAGAGGAATGCTTCTGGAGGAATAAAGCCGTCAAAGCGTACTCTCTCATGATACATATATTTGGGGTAGTAAGCCCCAGAGATCAGGTTATTCGACGAGATCATTGCTCTCGCAATCTGCCTTCTAAAGAACTTCATAACAATTGTCCACTCTTATTAGGTTCGCCCTATTGTACAAGACCTCGTATGGATAGAATTTTATGTACTCAGACTCTGGTGTTCTGTATAGGCGAAGACAAGCCCTAAGGCAAGCCCTCTCAAACACCCGAATCTTTTCCAATAAACTTGCTCTCACGTTAAACCACACAGGATAACCAAATACAAGCATAGGCCGGATAAGGGTCATGTAGCAGATCACCTTTACCCTCGCATTGAGTTGCCTGCTATAAAACAGTCTCTTTGTAAGGCCAAAAGCACCTTTGGCCCTGGCAAGAGCAACATCTATATGTTTGTTAAAATATAGGTATTGATCTAGCCAGATCCCAAGGTATCTGACTAAATTTCGGCAAACAAGTGGCTGCCCGTGTTGTCCCACGATCTCAAACTATCGCCAATTCTTTCTGGTATCTGTAGGGGCCCCAGAAAAAGGCGTCCTAAAAAGAATGGTTTCCGACTTGTGAAAGTTGATCTTCAACTTCTAGTCGTCGCAATATCGTTTAATCTTTTCGAAGTCACGTTGCAAAAGAATGTTTATAGCCTCAATCTTCGGACCTGATTTGTCCGCGATTAAGTCGTCTGTGTGCGCTATGGCATGGTGAAGTGGACTTTTCAAATCACTTGTGTAAATGTTGAAAAGAATCGGCGAATTGACCTCACCTTGTTGCAGACCGTTTTTAATGTGAAATGTACCAGTAGAAGTCACATCGACATTCTTCACGATTAACTGTCTATCTGTGAGCATATTGAAAAGTATATATAGCAGTGGTTTTCTAATACCCAGTCTGTTCAGCTTGTATAAGAGTCCCTCTAACCATTCCTGCCTTCTCCAAGTCAATCAGGTAGGCAGCCGTGCACTGTTTCTTGATTTTGTTCCATTGGATATCTGAAACCAGTTTAGACGCGGCATGAATACCATCGTGTCTGCCTTGAAACCAAATTGATTATCCAGAACTATATTTCTGTCCTCAACCCACTTAGAGAGGACTCTATTGATTACCTTTCCGAAAACCTTACTGATGTTTGGAGGGAGACTGGTCGACCGGAAATTCGACGGATTGGAGGTGTCTTTATCCCTTTTGGGGATGGGATGTGCCACAGTAGTTTTCCAATGCTCTGGATAATATGCATTATTCATGGCATTGTTAAACAGGGTGGAATAAATGTCCACCGTTTCAATTGGGAGATATCAAAGCACGATGTTCGGTATTCCATCGGTTCCCACTCATTTCTTACTTCTAATTGTGTCGAAGATCATTTAAAGCTCTTCCTTCGAAATAAATGGGGGTTATTCCTGGGTGAATAAGAGAACTGGTGAAACCCGAGTTCTCGGTTCGCCAGTTCACTGTTTCATTTCGAAGGTAGAAATTGTGTACAAGGACTCGATTTTACAGGTCTTGGTTCGGACCAATGGTATCATTCGTCTTGTACACTTCCTGGAAAGTCGCTCCTATGGCCTCGACCTTCTCCTGCAGATTCTCGATCACAAAGAAGTTGTCATCATCAACAGTCTCATTTGAATCTATGCCTGCTGTTAAAAGTATGCGTTCATTGTCTGTCGTTCGGGCAATTTTAAAATATTAAAAGTTGTTTTGATCTTTCCTCCGAAATATTTTATTTATTTGCGCGAAAATTTTTGGGTTGTTGGTGTTTACAGCCCGAATTTTATTGTTCCAATACAAATTTACAGAAGCTCTGTAATTTTCTTTTATTAATGTTTGGAGGTTTTTTAATCGACGAATTTAATGTCATGATCTCCGAGTTATGTGTCTCAGTAAACTGTCTGTACAAGGTTTTTAGTCTTGACAGTAGTCTACTTTTACGTATGTTGGTGCAGTGCGTCTATAGTCGAATTGCGGAACAAGTCTTCGTTGTCAGTGTATTGATAGCGAGGTATCGTTTTGTCCATTGTTCGTTTAATTGTCTCGTCCATTAGTTTTAGATATATGTCAAATTTCTCGTTTGACAGATTTCTGTTAGACGGTGGGTAGAGCGAATTCGAGGAGAGTGCTCTTGTCATTGTCCTGGAGAATTGTGTCCAACGCACCTTACTATAGTTGCAGGAATGCCTTTGAACAAACTCATTCAATTCCGCATTTTGATCCGGAACGGTTATGTTGGTACTAAGATCGCAATGGTGCAAAAGTGCGAAGACAGTTCACAGTTTGTTGGTTCGTACATTGAATAGTAGGTTCCTTCTAGTGGTTGGTGTATTATTTCCCCAATCTCTATGTTTGGCGTTGAAATCTCCGCCGATAATAAAATAATTTTTCTCCAATTCCAGTCTCAGAAACCGAAAAAATGTCTCTAGCTGTCAGATGAATAGGGTGGAATGAGTAGCCTTAGGTGCATAAACAGACACCATGTATAACCGTTTTCCACTACGGAGCGGGATATATAGGGTGACTCATCGTGAGGTTTGATTTATAATGAAAAATAAAACACATAAATTTAAAAGTGAACTTAAAATTTTCATTATCGTTTAAAAGAACAATTCATGGCATTTACTCTTTGAAAACGATATGTAAATGTTGGCCACGACTACGTCTGGTCCGTTCGGAAGGTCCAATTTTCGGCGATTCGATCAAGCAGAGCGACTGTGTCTCTTAGATAACACGAGTAATGTTGGCTTCCAAAGTGTCAATCGTAGCTGGCTTATTCCTGAACACGTGAGACTTTACATATCCCCAGAGAAAATAGTCCAAAGGTGTGATACCGTACAATGTAGGTGGCCAATTTACCGTAGCAAAACGTAAAATTAAGTTCTCACCAAAATTTTTTCTCAACAAGTCCATTGTTTCACTCGCTGTATGGCTCGTAGCGCCGTCTTGTTGAAACCAGAGCTCAACGAGACCATGTGCTTGAATTGCAGGAAGCACATAGTCCGTCAACATGGCGCGATAACGCTTACAACATAAACACCTTCCGAATAGAGGCGTAGACTGAAAAAATTGAAACCGATATGAGTACATTTTTAATCAAAGGCTCCTCCCAAAATGCTGATATTTCTAGGAACACGATCTTCTCAAACAAATACGGCTTCACAATCAGCAAATGTAAAATGTTCCTGCCATCTCACCACAATGCTGGTGCCAATTTCAACTTTGGAAAGATGCGCATCTATAAATAGATCGACACACCTACCAAGAAACAAGATAAATGAAGCTTAATTCTAAGTTATCTAATCCCATTTCCAACTCCCGTCCCAAACCGAACTCTAATAAAATACCGAAATCCGTCCCAAACCCCCCCGTAAAATTAAATTATGCCCCTTTAAAGTCCTCTCTCTATTTTATATAGAGAATTATTAAATTCTATTTCTATTTCTCCCTCTTATTTCAAATACCTACTTAACTTCCCCATTGGCCCTTCTATTTCTCAACGTTTTGACCATACACTAATAGAAAATAAATTACAACAACTTAATGATGAATACTTACCGGGCCAATTATTTTATTATTTATTGCATTTCCATCTTTACGATTACTTTATTTATTAGATGAAATTAATGAACCAATAATTACTTTAAAATTAATTGGTCACCAATGATATTGATCATATGAATATTCAGATTTTTTAAATATTGAATTTGATTCATATATAATCCCATCTAATGAACTAAATAATAATAGATTTCGTCTATTAGATGTAGGTAATCGAATTGTTTGACCTATAAATTCACAAATTCGAATTTTAGTAACAGCAACTGATGTACGTCACTCATGAACAATTCCTGCATTAGGAGTAAAAATTGATGGTACTCCAGGTCGATTAAATTGGAAGATTCAGATATGGAACTCTTTTTTCATAACACCGACACACAAAAAGGGATTAAAGAGCGAAGTCACTAATTACCGTCCCATAGCTAAACTCTCACATATACACAAACTCATCGAAAGCATTTTGTACGAAGCCTTAAGTTTCCAGTGCAAATTTCTTTTTTCTCCTAAACAACACGGCTTTCTGAAAGGTAGACCAATTACCACTAACCTCATCGAATTCGTGTCCTCTGTTCTCTCAGCTTTAGAAAGTGGTAAAGAAGTTGACGTTATAACAACTGATTTTAGTAAGGCTTTTGACAGAATATCTCATAAACTAATAATGTTCAAGTTGTCCGTCCTTGGCTTTTAACCTATTTTGCTTAAATGGATATTTTCTTACCTGAATAATCGTTTTTATAGTGTTCGTTTCAGGTCTGTCCTTTCGGCCCCTGTCTTGGCCACTTCAGGTGTTCCTCAAGATAGTTATCTAGGTCCACTTCTCTTCATCCTAACCATTAACGATCTTGAAAGGGTCATTCATCACAAACCCATTTCTTCACAACACGATTCCACGCACGATTTTCTTTAACACTAATCCTCGAAATCTACGTTGCCCCCGCCTCTTTTATCTACCAACCCAGCGCACCACATATGGCTCTAACGAACCAATATCCCGTGTGTTGCGTAAGGAAACTCCAAACTTCCTATTTTCGATTTTAATCGCAATTTCAATTTCGATCTCCTTTACCATCCCTAGCCTTAAAACCCTAATTAAATATTTTGTATTTTAGTTTTTAAGCCCTACTTTTTTAAGCTTGGATTAAGCCAAATAAATTGGATCGTTAGCCCCCATCAAATTTACCATTGACGGTAACATCCTGATTTGCCTCATTTTTGAAGGGCTTTCAAAATGGGTTTCATTACTAAACAAAATTTTAGCTTGAGAGCTATCTTGCTCTCTATCCAGGGGCAGATTGCTCAGCTACAACGTCAGATAACTGAACAAACTACGCGCGTGGATCAAATCTACTCACTGCTGCCGGGACTAACGCATTTCCAGTTGTAATGGGTACGTACATGGCGGAGCAAACCCTGAAGGTCCTTACTGTGAATGTTAATTCACTGATTAGGATTGAGCGAAGAGCTGCACTATTCAAGTTGCTTTAAGACCAATCCCCAAATGTGTTTTTGGTTAGCGAAATTAAGCTAACCAAAAGACACAAAATGAGGCACAGAAGGTATAAAATAATACGAAGGAACCGATCCAACTCCATACAAGGAGAAGGCGTTGCGATCTTTGTAAGAAAAGGTTTACGTTTTAAAAGAATATACAGTCGTGTAGTGCGTCTGTTTCAGGTGCTTGAAGAATGTATCGTGTATATCCCTCTCCGTAGTGGAAAACGGTTATATAGGGTTTTCTAATAACGACTTGACAACTTTCTTTTTTTTTTAAATAAAATTCAAACCATATAAGGTATTTCAAAAACTTTATTATTGGCTTGAAGTACAATCAAAACATTTATGAATGGAACTCGATTTCGTTCATATAGCCACCGCGGGCACGTTTGCAGCGGTCGATTCGTTGGACCCAATTTTCAACGACTCGGCCACATATTTCGCCCGAAACGACCGCTATTTTGCATTCAATGTTGGCTCTGAGCTCTTCCAACGTCGTCGGCGTGTTGGTATAAACCAATGACTTAACGTAGCCCCACAGAAAATAGTCAAGCGGCGTTAAATCGCACGAACGAGGCGGCCAATCGACTGGCCTATGTCTTGAGATAACACGCTCACCATAATTACTCTTCAATAAATTGATTGTAGCGTGTGCTGTGTGGCTTGTGGCACCATCCTGTTGAAACCACATGTCGTCCAAGTCCATATCTTCCAATTCGGGCCAAAAATAATTGGTGATCATGGCGCGATAACACTGAGCATTTACAGTAACGTGACGATCGTTATCGTCGACGAAAAAGTATGGCCTAATAACGCCGCCGGCATTCAAACCGCACCAAACAGTTATTTTTTGTGGATGAAGTGGTGATTCATGAAGCACATGTGGTTTTTTTTTTTGGCGAATCTTCTCCAGAAACCAATCGGAGAACGTAGCTCGATAGTGTACTTTACCATGATGAAAATGTTGAGTTTACTGAATAAATTGACAGTGACAGTTTGATGATTAGTGAAAGAGTGCGTTGTCAAGTTGTCAAATCCCTATTGGAAAACCCAATATATAAAAAAAATATGAAAATGCATTGATTTGTTGGGTATAGTCCCTTATATATTCTTGGGATTCTAAATTTTTAAATTTAATTTCTACGAATTCATTTTCTTCATTTAATTCTTCCATTAGCGTTATATGACTGTGGTGAAAACCAAAATTACTGTTTAAACAATTTTTTCAACTTTGGGAGTTGAATTGATTTCTACTACAGAATCGAGTCCTTGTGCACAATGTCTACCTTCGAAATGAAATAGTGAACTGGCGAACCGAGAACTCGGGTTTCACCCAGTTCAGTGATGAGAATATGGCGAAAAATTTCATAGCCAATGAAAGGGAACAACACCCGTTCTTCTCGATGTGAGGGTAAAGGTGATCTGCTACATGACCCTTATCCGGCCTATGCTTGTATTTGGTTGTCCCGTGTGGTTTAACGTGATAGCAAGTTTATTGGAAAAGATTCGGGTGTTTGAGAGGGCTTGCCTTAAGGCTTGTTTTCGCCGATACAGAACACCAGAATCATGGGTACATAAAGTTCTATCCACTTCTATCTTGTTATGAAGTTGATAAGAAGGCACATTGCAAGAGCAATGACCTCGTCGAATAACCTGATCTCCGGGGCTTACTACGCCAATTATATGTATGACGAGAGAGTACGCTTTGACGGCTTTATTTCTCCAGAAGCGTTCCTCTACCTAGACAAAAACGGTTTAATCCAAAGGTTTAATCGCTCGAACAGCTGCGGACAGCTGTTAGGAACAAAAATTATAAAACAAAAAAATATATAAAAAAAAAAATAATAAAAAATACAAAAAAAAAAAAAATAAAAAAAACAGAGGTGGGTAACTTTCTCTTCTCTCAAAAAATTGGTAACACACAAAAAAAAGAAATAATACCTATACAATAAGATACCTTAAGTAGGCTAAGTAGATTAAGATTTATTTTAGGTAGTTTTTAGTTTTAAGTCTTAAGTTTTATATTATAATAAAAAAGGTTAATACGATTATACTAAGTTTTTAAAATTAAAAAAAAAAATGTTTTCTTAGTTTAAATTATATTTATTGTAAAAAACAAACAACTGACACGTCGAAAGGCAAAATTTAATTGTTAGGTTTAATTTAATGTCCGCATGAAGACAGTAAGTTAGAATAAAATAGTTTTTAAATAATTTAAGCTAATTTTTAAGTGAATTTTTTTTTTGTATATCATATAAGTATTAATGAATTGAACCAAATAAAATGAAAATGAAAATGTATCGGTTCCCGTTAAATCACCGAAATCAAGCAGTATCGGGCCCGGTAAGTAGTAGGAACTACCGCATGGGAACTCAATACCTATCCGCGTGCTGTTGACAGTATTGACAATATAAAGGCAGACCTGATCTACTCAAAGAAAGGTTCTAAGATGAGTCGATAAATATTGAAATGGGTGGTGGCGTCCTGCTCCACTCAAAAAAAGGTTCTAAGATGACTCGAGGAATATTGAAATGGGTGGTGGCGTTTGGCTGGCAAAAGAATAAGGATCTTGGGAAAAACATTGGGTCCGAGAGACCCATTGGATGAAACTGATCTATCATAAAACAGATTCTAGCGTTTACACTAGGGATCGAAACCAGGAACGAACTTTGAAGAAAATCCAGAGAGACTCTGGTAAGGTTTATAGTGGTAGAGAGACGAAAAGAGACCCGACAATTGTCATCTGATTCGAATATCTCTCAAAAATTTATAAATAAATAATATAAACTTAGGCAACTTAGTTTTTCGTACTAAAACAACTAAGTTTTTAATTTAGCTTCACAACCCGTACAGTAACATTTAATGTTTCCATACATAGTTAGAAATAACATTTATTAAACGTCTTAATTATTAACATAATTTTGTTTGTTTACAATTTTGAGTGAAACGTGATGTAAATTTATGTGATGGAATATATTCACTTTCTTTCGATAGAGATTCTATTTTATATATATGTAGGTCTAAAGAATAATTATCTTATTATGTAATAAGATGCTATTCCAAGGATGGTTGCACATTTTATTTCTTAATTATTAAGGCTTACACCATATTTTTGATCTTCATATACTTAAAAAATTTCTTTTACTTTTCTAATATCTACAAATTTATTCAGAGAAAGTGAATATATTCGTGTTAGTTTTTTTTTTCATTAAAGACATTAATTTTAATAAGGAAAATTTATCAAAAGATAAAATGTCGGTTTCTGCAGTCGTATCCACTAGGATTTTAACCTATAGGTGATATATTTTAAAACAATTATACTCATACTGCTTCGTAGTAATTTTCTTGTTACAATAATTGCATTTTTCGTTGATACATACGTAGTTGTCACATTTATAACATTGTTGCTGTTAAAAAATTACTTTGAAGTGTTCAATTCGTTGCAGCATGAGTTCTTTTTGCTGACTTTTATTACTATTAAAATGCTTTTACCCTTTAAGAATTCGAGGCTCCACAGACCGCGAACGCATGTACCATCAGATTTTCTAGAATTATTAAAACCATTGTTTTTTTTTAGCTTTTTTGATCATTCTTTCCACTGATTTGTAGAAAAGCTATAAGTACTTATGAACATTACTCAATATACAGGGTAGTCCGGTTTGGGATACAGATATTTTGGGATTTGATTCATTGGTTCATGTAATGAAAAAAATCGTGTGGGAGAGAGGGGTCTATCTCCAACACCCACTGAGTTGAAACTTGTTTAGACAAGTATTAATTATTTATTAATAACTTCTAGTGTATTAAACCTAGAGAAACTAAGCTGGGCTCGTTTGATAGTCAATTTATTAATGGTTAACTCATATTTAAACACTATTACCATCAATGCTTTTGTTTTCGAGCTATTGATCTTCAAACACAATCTTTTTTATTTTTATTTTTTTTAAATAATTTTTTGGGAGAATCATATTTATTTTGGAAAAGTTTGCTTGTAATTTGTTTTTCTTTTTTTATAATTCTGATGAACTATAATGTTAGCTACAAATTTACCATGTATAGTTTTTACCTTATAATTTTCCAGGTATTAGGTTAAATAAATGAATCCCCACTATGAATATTTTTTATTACTACCTAATAAAAAAAAAAATTGATCTAAAATTAGCATCTAGGTTTATAAACTGGCTATTTTAAAATGCGGTAGTCAGTAGCGAACAAGTTTGGTAATTCAAAACATCATATCCAAACCCTTCTGGCTTCAAAAGTGTTAACCGTGCTACACATGATCTTGCATTAATACGTAACAGGACAATGTTTATCACTGAAGACAGTTTTTTGCCACAATTTGCTATGCGTTATCATTGTCCTTATGCCTATACTTTGACTCCTTTTTATTAACGAACAGAGGCCACTTTTCGTCACAAGTGACAACACGAGAACGTTATCTGTTGGTCAAAGATATAGGAACTTCCAAACTGGCTGGTGTTAAGAATGAATTATCACTTTTCCAGTTTTTGTAACTTTCCGGTGGCTAAAAGGTGGCGACTTATGGTTACAATTGCAGCTCTAAATCCCGCAGCAAGCGTGAGTTTTTTATTAGCAATGATTCTGGTCTTGCCGTTGGCTTATTTGCCTTATTTCCCAGTGAAAAATGGTCTTGTTAAACCAGCTTCGAATTTCGCTGCATATACATAAACCAAAAGCACAGTTAATCCGCTGCAGCTGGGTGCATTTATTTTTGGAATTAAAAAATAACAATTTTCTTTAAACCTTTTGGGGAGTGCATTTTCTATGTAAGGAAAAAAGTTAATTTAATGAAATTATAGTATAAGTTAAAAAAGTGAAATTGTACCTATTAAAAAAAAAATGCGATTTTTTTTGAATAACATAAAAACTAAAAACAACCTCACATAACAATAATTAGGTTATTTATAAATAATAATTTAATACGTTACGGCCTAATTCGTTTATTATTAGGATTTTTATTATCTTTAATTATTTTGCTTGACACCTTAAATCTAAGAATTCTGATCGGTCATATTTAAAACACATTATGCATGCCTATTTCGTATCTTTTTGCAGAATTTACATTTTGCATGGGTGTAATATTCAAATATAAAATTATTAAGCATAGCATTTTTTTTTTTTTAGAATAACTCCCGTCAAAGTTCTATTGATGAACTTTGCATGAAAGAGGAAGCACTTAAACAGCGCGATGAAATGGTCTCTTGTCTTTTAGAAGAGCTTGTTAAAGTACGTCAAAGCTTAGCTGAAAGCGAAGATATTATACGTAATATAAAATCCAAAGTTGAGGATCTTGAGGAAGAAAATAAAAATCTACGTGAAATAACTCCAGAGAATTCAGTGGCACATCTACAAGATGAGCTTATAGCTAGTAAATTGCGTGAAGCAGAGGCTAACTTATCTTTAAAGGACCTAAAGCAACGTGTGCAAGAACTTAACACGCAGTGGCAACGTCAATTGCAAGAACAAAAGACTGAGCATAATACGGCAGCTGACTCGACACCAAAGAAATTACTTACGAACTTTTGGGATTCTACAACTAAATCAAGTGAAATGCAGAAACTCGAAGAAGATTTAATGACTACGAGATTAAGAGAAATGGATACTCTTACAGAGCTTAAGGAACTACGGTTAAAGGTAAGTCGTTATTGCAAAGTGAGACAGGCTAATTTATGACAATTTCTTTGAAGGTAATGGAATTAGAAACTCAAGTGCAAGTGTCAACAAACCAACTGCGACGTCAAGACGATGAAAAGAGGAAACTCAAAGAGGAATTAGAACAGTCACTTAATCGTGAGAAAGATATGGCGACTAAAGCTCGCGAACAGCAACATAGGTAACAGAAAATTTTCAGTTTTCTTTATGTTAAAGTTTCTTAGTTCAATCACCATATGTACTTAAGGGGGCAAATCGTTATTAGGCCAAATTTCCAATCCAATATTCTCAGGGTTATAGTTTTGTTTTTCTAAAAGCTATTCGAATTGAAAATTTTGAACGCGGATTTGTTGGAATATCTTTGTTTTCTGGGTATGGTGAGAAGTGTGGTCTTTGTAAAATTAATCGATTACTACGTAATAGAGTCTAAGTTCAAATCCCAACAGATAAGTAATAATCTGTATCCTTCAGTGTTAAT
The DNA here is from genome assembly GCA_907269105.1 of Volucella inanis. Classification (NCBI taxonomy): domain Eukaryota; kingdom Metazoa; phylum Arthropoda; class Insecta; order Diptera; family Syrphidae; genus Volucella; species Volucella inanis. The sequence continues at coordinate 124,507,644 of OU026156.1, read as the reverse complement.
GAAGACCGTGATTTGTCTATTCGTTGCCGTTCGCAGCAATTGGGATTGTGTTACTCGACTATGTGGAAGATTTTACGCAAGGACCTTGGTCTAAAACTTTACAAAATACAGCTCTTGTAAGAACTGAAGCCGAACGACCTGCCACAGCGTCGAATTTTCGGTGAGTTGGCCTTAAAAAACTGGAGAAAGATCCGCTTTTTTATCAAAAAATTGTTTTCAGCGACGAAGCACATTTCTCGTTGAATGGGTATGTTAATAAACAAAACTGCCGTGTTTGGTCCGGCAATACAAGAGCTGCCAATGCACCCAGAACAATGCACTGTTTGGTTATGTTCATGGTCCGCCCGCCTTCGTTCAATGATTTCGCCATACATCACGCGAATCGGTGCACCAATCGAGAAATAAGTTCAGTGGGCAATTTAACTCGTTTTGGATGGGTGAATTGACTGGCTAGATCGTGCATTTTGACGCCTTTAGACTATTTTTTATGGGGAAATGTCAAATCACTTGTCTTTGCCGGAACTCATTCAAAATTGAACTCTTCGTGTGGGCCACTCAAAACGTAGTCGTGGTCAAAATTTAAATGAAATAATCTTTAAAAAGTAAATAGCAAACATTTATTAATTAACTTAAATAAAAATTTATAAACTTTTTGCAATTTTTCAGTTTTTTTTTTTTTTTATTTGAAAATAAGAAATCTTAAGAAATCACCAATTAGAAGTGTAAATAGGATAGGTTGCGATACAGAGTGAAAAATAAATTTCTCGAGTTCTTAATCTTATTTTTAGTTTCTATATTTCCACTTATCACTTGTATACATTTTTTATTATTTTTTTTCAACGCATTTCATTAATACTATTTATAAGTGATACAAACAAAAACACTTTAAAAATGTAGCTTAATTAACTTAACAATCATATTTTTTATTACTGGCCTTATGCGAACACTTTTAGATAAGCGTAATCTATGTATTTCGACGAAGCGTATCAATCTTTAAATCAATGTAATTTAAATGTATGTTATTTGGAACGAAGATTTTTAAATTTTGAAAAAAAAAAATAAAATAAAAAGATTTAGGAAATGGATTATTTTTAATATTAATAAAACTTACAAACTACCTAAAATAAATCTTAACCTACTTTTAGGGTTAGGCCACTCTAGATAGCATGTCCCGCTATCAAAAACTTTCGCAAATTTTATGTAGTATCAGCGGTCATAAGTGTAATAAAAAGAATAGTTTGCCTTTTCGGAAATTTGATCTTCAACAGTCGTCGCAATGTCGTTAAATCTTATCGAAGTCACGTAGGAAGAGCAAATTAATATCCGCGATCTTTGGACGTGGTTTGCACGTGATCAAGTCGTCTGCGAACGTTATGGTATGGTGAAGTGAGCTCATAAGATCGCTAGTGGATCGGCGAGTTATTGGTATCTTGTTGCAGACCGTTTTTAATGTCAAATATTTCAGCAGAAGCGACATCGCGATTCTTCGCGATGAACTCTCTACTGGTAAGCGTATAAAAAGAATTAACAGTAGTGGTTTGCTAATATGCCCAGCCTTTCCAGCTTCAAGAAAATTCCCTCTAACCCTACGGTGTCAAAGGCCTTCAAAAGTCAAGATTTTATTTTTGCCTTGAAACCGAATTACTTATCCGTAACAACAATATATTTTCCTCAATCCATTTATGTAGTCCTTTTGATCACCTTTTCGAATACGCTGCTGATATTCAGAAAGAGACTTATTGACCGAAGATTCACTGGTTTGGAAGTGCCTTTACCACCCTTGGGAATTGAATCTACTACTGCTGACTTTCAATGCGCTGAATTATGGGCATTATTGATTCGAAGATCTTTTAGGGCTCTTCCTTTGAAGTGAAAGGGTGTAGTTTCCTCTCGGTTGCTATGACATTATTTGCCATATATTGCGTTCTCCTCGCTCTTGTTCTATCTACCATCTATTAAACGAGGAGAACGCTCTAGTCAATTTTCTGGAGAGATTGTCTTTGTGAATAAACTCCTTCAATTACGCAATTTCGTTTGGAACGATTATTTCGGTACTGAGACCCCAATGGTTACCGTCATACACGAACATGCGTAGATAGTTTAATGTTTGTTGTTTGTGCCTGTCAGTTGTATCCCTGTTACAAAATGAGATCCAGAAAGATCCCGATCAGACATGTCTGAGAAACAATGAACTTTCCGTTGCTATATCTGCAGTTTCTCATTTTGTGCTTCAAAAGGTTATTAGGGACTTTTTCTTTGAGCAACTTAAGCAGAACGATCCTTTCTTTGATACTTATCAGTGAATTTACATTATGCTATGTTCATACCTATTGTGACTGAAGATGAGTTAGGCTTAGCAGCAGCGTGTAGATTTGGTCAACACATGCAGCTATTATCTACCCTTCGATAGAGAGCAAAAGAAGCAGGTTGTCAGATGAAGTTTCAGGTGCTTTAGGTGCTGAGACCAAAGCAGTTACCTTCGTTTGCTGTGCCGCGCTTACCCTACCTATAAGCCTCGGGGACTTTTTTTTGCGGAAAATAAAATACAATCTTCTTATGATAATTATTATTTAGCTTTAGTTATTATTTAGCTATTAAATAATCCAATTGTTTGTTAATAAAAAAAATATTTGAACGTAATTTTGGTGAGGTAAAATAGGTCTCTTCAAAAAAAAGCAGGTATCTGGCAACCCTGATTACTCCTTTTGTAATCATCTGAAATCAAAATTCCAAAAAGATTATTATTCAGTAGGGTTGTCATTCTGTACTGTAGCAGATATAAAAGATTTGAGTAAAAAAAAAACAAAAATTTTTTTTGTAAATTTTTTTTTCAAAAATCGACTGTTTTTATCGGTTTCAAACCAAGATAAAAATTGGATAGAACCAATTATGTGTAGAATATTGTGCTAAAATCTCAGTCGCACCGGCCCAATCGGCCCAAGTTTGGAGTTGCACCGCAGCTGTAGGGTACGCTCTCTCCTATATTATGTTATGTTATGTTATGCCTATGTTATGGCCGACTTACATAGTTCAATATAATATGTATTCAATCTTTAATGTATAGATTAGTAACACTTTTTTTTTTTTTTTATAGTAGCTGTTTTTTTGATGCGGTTGTTTTTATTGTTGTTGTGGATGTTTTTTATCTGTTGTGGTTGTTTCTGCATTTTGATGTTCAACTATTGTTATTGCTACTGTGAGCTTTGCTTCCTATTCCCTCTGCCTTCTTATCATTTGTTTGCTTCTATATTTTGAGTGCTTTGTTGCAACATTTTTATGCTTCTCTTGATGGACTCATCTTCATTGTCCTCAGCTTCAGCGAAGCTAATGCTGTCTCACACATATCGTCTTTCTCCACCATTGTAGACTTATGGGAATTCGCAGTCGGCCTACTTACCCATATCTTTGGGTGTGACTGATGTTGATGGCAACCGTTTTTTCTCTACACAGGGCAGCTTCTGCATAGTAGTCGACAAGGAGAGTCGCTTTACCAAATTATGAGTCGAATTTATTTTTCTTCTCCTTTTTACACTGGTACTTACGACCGTTGCTTTTGCTTTGTTGCCACTGGTTCTGTTATTCTCTCTATTTTTCATTACCTCATCTTGGTGTTCTCTTTCACCTATATATTGTTTTTTATGTTTAAAATATATTAATGAAAGAAAAAAACGTCTCGACACCGACAGGGATTGGAATCTGCACCACTCAAATTGTTATCCGGGGACATTTCCACTGCAGCCGCTTTTATTCCTTTGTGTTTCTGTTTCGTCACTACCGTGATATAACCCGAAACACGTCTGAAATTTATAAAAGTCTGTGATAACTGTATGACTTATATATGTATGTATCAGTAAGAAAAAAACAGCATTTCTAAAAATATTTAGCCGAAGTTGCTAAGACTATTTTTAATTTGATGTAAATTAGTTTGCTGGATCATTCTTAAAAGGCTTTTGAGCTTCTTTAAGGTCTCTTCGATTTCGGTTCTCAAAAAAATATATATATATATATATTTTTAAATATTTCGGTCCTACATCATATCAAGAATATTCCCATTCGTTTGAAAATTTGTAGCTGTATGTATCGCGACGTTCTTTCGGACCGGCGCGACCGGTCTTTTTGTACGTCCTCTCTTTTCTATCTATGAATTATCATTTTACTGTATTTCCTTAGAGCCATGAACACTATTCAAAGCCTTCTAGTATTTTTCAGCCATCTACGTTTGGATATGGGTTTAATTTAATAAAAAATCGAAAAAAAAAAAAAATTGTACAGATCAAACAAATTTTAAGTTCTCAACATTTTATCAATATAGGTATTCCGCAAAGTTCTGTTTTGGGTCCCATTCTGTTTTTAATAATTGTGAATTCTTAAAGGTGAAATCACAGCATTTGCTGACCATACCACTGTTTCCTATTCTAAACAACTTATCTTGATCTACTTGCGGATGTAAATTATCATTTAGATATATTGCGACGCTGATCAAAATATTGGGTATATAATTATTTTCGTGCGGTTTTTTTTTCAAAATTTGAACGTTTAAGAAAACATGTACAATAGTATTATTCAAAGTATTGCCCATCTGAAGCTATGACTTTTTCCCATCTTTCTGGCAATTTGTGGATCAAATCCCAAAAGAACTGCGCCAGCTTGGCAGCCAAGAATGAATCAAGCTTGGGGGGGGGGAGGGGTAAGACTTCCCATCTACTGTTTTCCAAATAGTTCTTAGCCGGAATAGCAACTTGGGGCCGAGCGTTGTCATGATGGAAAATATTTGCCTCGTGTCTGGTCGCATATTCCGGGCGTTTTTCGGCTACTGCTCTCTTCAAACGGATGATTTGTGTTTGGTAGCGTTGTCCATTGATGGTTTCACCCGGTTTTAGCAGCTCATAATACAGCACACCCATCTGATCCCACCAAATACAGAGCATTACCTTCGTGCCATGGATATTCGGCTATGCCGTTAGTTTGGCTGGTTGGCCGGGTTTCACATATGATTTTTTGCACTTGGGGTTGTCGTAATGAATTCATTTTTCATCACCAGTAACAACATCCGATGCAAAAATGACTTCCTTTTGTGGCGTTCCAGCAGCATTTCGGACATGCAAAACCGCCTTTCGACGTCTCTCGGCTTGAGTTCATGTGGAACCCGATTTCCTTGCTTTTGGATATATCCAGCTGCTTTTAAACGTTTTGAAATGACTGCTTGAGTGACACCCAAAGATTCTGCGAGCTCTTCTTGTGTTTGGCAACAATCTTCATAGAGTAATGCTTCCAGTTCTTCATCTTCAAACTTTTTTGGCTGCCCAAGACGTTCATCGTCTTCCAAGCCAAAATCACCACTTTTAAATCGTGCAAACCACTTTTGGCACGTTCGCTCAGCTAGCGCATGTTTACCATAAACTTCCACCAAAATACGATGATTTTCGGTAGCAGTTTTCTTCATATTAAAGTAATGAAGAAGAACTCTCCGCAAAAACACTTTTTCAGGCACAAAGTTCGACATATTTGAGAGAAAAAAAATTATTGTTGTTTACGCTTCAAATGAATGACATATACTGAAATGACGTACAATGACAGTAGCTTTCCAACGCATGTTCCAATGGAATAATACAAGTTACGCCATCTCTTAGCAAACCGCATGAAGTTATAGACCCAATAATATAAACTAGTAATCAGTGATAAAACATAGTTCATGATCTTTAATATTATGGGTGCAAAATGCAATGATCTACCTTTATATTACCATTCACCGAGATGCTTGTGTTTTTGTTTAGTTGAAAGCGGGCATAATTCTGTAACAGAATTGCAGTAATAACTGTTTTAAGATTGACCGAGTTGATAATTTCAAATATTGAGGTTTAATATTAGATCATAAGCTCGGCTGATGGGATCATAAACTCTACCTGAAGTATTGGGTCGTGTAAAAAAGTGGTGTTGGTGGTGTTGGTGTCCATTTATCTGGAAACACTAATCTGATTGTGTCAAACGAGCACGTGTTTGAAAGGTGACATGTCAGGTTACATTTTTTGTGAAGACAGCTGTGTAATTCGTGGCTTGTGTTAAAAGTTATACTGATTTGAATATGAGTGAAATATCTGAAGAAATACATTATGTGATGCTTTTTTAACTATAAAAAAGGGAAAAACGCAGAAAAAACATGCTGAAAAATTTGTACAGTTTACGATGAGGATGTTGTAAGTGAACGCCGGACCCAGAATTGGTTTGTTTGATTCCGTTTAGGAAATTTCGATGTAAAAGATGCACCTCGCACTTGTCGGCCTGTCACTTAAAAAGTCGATGAAGTCGGTTAACCTCCTGATCTTGGTCAAGTCACAAAATATTGCTGACATTTTCTTAAAGGTTAACAATCTTGCTAGTGTGTGTCCGGTTACAGTGAAACTTATGATCGTCTAAACGCATCCAAGGGTATTGCTTACGCCCCATGTTTAAACAACGTCTCCGAAACGGAGATAGTTACTGAGATGAAACCTCAGGGCGTCACGGAAGTGTACAAGTTCACGAAAAACGTCAATGGTAAGCAAAGGGTAACGGGTTTGATGTTATTAACTTTCGACTTTTTCTAAACACCCAAATCGATCGAAATTGGCTTTTATACCACCAAAGTCACGGAATATATTCCAAATACTATGCACTGCCGTAATTGTCAACTTTTTGGGCACACCACCAAACGCTGTAACGGTAGCACAAAGTGCGAAACATGCAATCTACCACCTCACACCCCAGTAGACTGCATTCGCGTCATGTGCGCAAACGCAATTTTTGCAAAATTCAACTTTATTTATCAATATAATTGCCTTCGAGGGCGATACACTGATTGAAACGATTTTTCAATCTTTCGATACCAGTTTTGTAGTACGATTTCGGTTTAGCCTCAAAATAGGCCTCTGTTTCGGCGATTACTTCTTCATCGGTCTTAAATCTCTTTCCGGCGAGCATTCTTTTGAGGTCTGCGAACAGGAAATAGTCGATGGGGGTCAAATCTGTAGAATACCGTGGGTGGAGAACCAATTCGTAGCCGAATTCATTCAATTTTGCCATCGACTTGTGACACGGTGCATTGTCTTGATGAAACAGCACTTTCTCTTTCTTCAAATGCGGCCGTTTTTCTGAGATTTCGTCCTTCAAACGCTCCATCAATGCAATGGATGCCATAACTTTGCCAGACTGTTTAGTTTTTAGTAATTTTGGAGGAGGTTCTTCGCCTGCTCGCCACTCAGCTGACTGCCGACTTGACTCTGGTGTGAAGTGATGGAGCCAAGTTTCATCCATTGTCACATACCGACGCAAAAATTCTGCTTTATTGCGGTTAAACAGCTTTAAAAACTCCTGTGAATCATTAACACGTTGTTGTTTTTGGTCGACAGTGAGCAAACGCGGCACCCACTTTGAACAGAGCTTTCGCATGTCCAAATATTCGTGTATGATATATCCAACACGCTCTTTTGATATCTTTAGAGCCTCAGCTATCTCGATGAACTTCACTTTACGGTCATTCGTAATCATTTTGTGGACTTTTTTGATGTTTTCATCTGAAACAGCCACTTTTGGACGTCCACTACGTGCATCATCTTCGGTACTTGTATGATCACTTTTAAATTTTTCAATTCACTTGCGAATGGTTCGTTCGGCTGGTGCAGAGCCCGGGTAACACTTATCCATTTCTTTGCATCGGCTGCATTTCTTCCCATCAAAAAGCAATGATAAATCAACAAACAAAATTGCTTTGAATCCATTTTTTTTTCACAATAACAAAAGTTGCTTCACTCACAACGCTATATCTCGAGAACTAATCGTCCGACAGCTGTCAAATTTATACACGTATCTTTTGAAGGTTGGTACTAACTGAAAATGGTATGAATTTAATTCAAGTGGTGCCCTCTCTTAGAAACGGACTTTTCAGCCCATGTATTATAAAAAACAATAAAAAATGTACACCCTGACTGACTCGAACTGCAACCAACTTCAGACTGCTATAATTTCCAAACCGTTCATTACTGTGAGCTCAAATTTTGACATATGACAAATAATTTTATTATTTACAAACCTTTTAGACGATTTGCGTCTCAATTGTGTTGAAAATTTTTTATCCGCGATGGAATTCAAACGTGATAGCGTGATTGCTTTATATTTGGATGGAAAACCACAAGTAGCTATCGTTAGAGCTCTCCAACACCTCAACGTGAATAAATCATTTATGTCTTGAACCATAGCTCGTTACCGTGATACTGGCGTTGCAAAACGCCATGGAGGTTATTCACGTTGAGGTGAATAACGCTTTAACGATAGCTTCTTGTGGTTTTCCAGCCAAATATAAAGCAATCACACTATCACGTTTGAATTCCATCGCGAAAAAAATTTTCAACACAACTGAGATGTAAATCGTTTAAATGAACGGTTTGGGAATTATAGCAGTCTGAAGCTGGTTGCAGTTCGAGTCAGTCAGGGTGTATATTTTAATTTCTTTAAAATATCGATAGTTATGTACTTTATAAATCATGTTTCACTTAAATTAAAGCAATAAAATTAACTGCAGAATACACTGATTGGGATCACAACACATAATGCTTCGATTGAGTGTGGGAATGCTTTGGAATTAATGGGGTAGTAAAAAACAAGGTATCACTGTTAAATGTCTTGAAGTAACTTTAGCTCCAGTGTCATTGTATCAAAAATTATTTAACGCCAAAATTAAATAATTTTTATTGAAACAATTAATTTTTTTATTCCGTTGCTCTCATTTTTGTAAATTATTATACGCGGGTTTTTGTTCTCAATTTCCCAGACCCAAGATCAGATATCCTTTACAGTTAGTCGCATAATTTTTTTTTATTTTGATCGCTGCATAAGTTAAGGAATGTGTATTTCGATGACCCCTGTAAAGGAAGAACTTGTCGTTTTAATTGCAAAAACAATAAAATTAAACAAATCTCTTAGACAAATTTATATCTATAAAATGATTTGAATGAGCTTTTTACCAAAGCATAATACAGATAAGTAACTAATATAATCAAAACTATATCGAGATGATCCAAAATAAAGCGGCTTGTTGGCAAATTTAGCCAATTCCACCATATCGGCGTAGAAGCTTGGCAGATTCTTAGAAGAAATGTGTAGCATTAAATGTTTTTATGCGGGTTACGTATGTAAAAGGCTAACAAAGAAGAAGAAAACGAAAATATCAGGTACAATTTTTTGGTTAGAAAAAAAAGAGTTCAAGAGCGGTGGGAATGCAATGGAATTTCCTCTCAGGCTCATTTCACACCATTTTTCCTCCTCACACTGAGTAAAAAAAAAAAAAAAACTTTTTTTCCCTTATACAACGTTGAACTGCGAACTATTTGTATTCATTTTAATAAAAGGGATAATTATTTCTTGTAGATATTCAGATCTAGAATCTCGCATGAAAGATGAACTCATGAATGTGAAAATTAAATTTACGGAACAAAGTCAAACTGTTGCCGAATTAAAACAAGAAATATCTCGTCTAGAGACAAAGGTATTTACAATTTAAATACATTGAAAACAATAAAAATTATTTATTATATTTATTTATTATTTTTTTATTTTTTCTAGAATTCAGAAATGCTAGCTGAAGGTGAGCTTCGTTCAAATCTTGATGAATCGGATAAGGTTCGTGATCTGCAAGACAGATTAGCCGATCTCAAAGCGGAGGTAAGTTTTCAGTTTTTAAAATACGCCATTTTCAGATATTTTGTAAATATACTATTATGTACTAATATCCAGTAGAAAGGCACATATCTTCAAAATTTGAATAATGTGCCGCTCTTTTAAGAAAGACTTTACCGTTTTACACAAAAGACTTATTAACAGAATCTAGTAGATTTGCCTTTTCGCCTTAAATATTTAAATTAGTTTTGATTGATTTCTCTCCCCAAACAGCTGCAGCTAACAATGCTTTCCTAGTTTTTTGCTGCTTAATTATTTTATATAAAAAAAATATAATTATTTTTTAATCTTATGAAATTAAAATACTTTTAGTACCCCACGCCAATAACAAGCCCAGATTCTGAACCATGGAAGTGGATAAGCTAAAAAATTGCAGGTCATTACTAACAACAAGACAATTCATTTTACACAAATCTAATCTCTATTAGTAAAAATTTGCATGTTATTTTAAGTTTTACGTGCATGTTACCTATTTGTTTTATATTAAAGAATTAAAGAATGTTAAGTACTAATGTACTCTTCGACTCAGAGGTTGAATTTTTTGTTTAAATATTATATATTATACATAATTAACTGCCTTTATGTGGCATTATTTATTAGGTAAAGCTGATTATTCTTATTAATAAAGCTTACACTGGTTGAGTTCGAACATTTGTTATATGCATTCATTACATTTAATCGTTCTAACTTAAATTTGTAAATTGTAGGTGTTTTTTTTTTTTTTTTTTTTTTTTTTTTTTTTTTTTTTTTTTTTTTTTTTTTTTAGGTTGTTATTGCTTGTCCGTCATATAATTTGGTTGCTTTTGAATAGCAGTCGGTAACAATTACAAATTTTCTAATGTTATTTTAAGATTTTATTCCCAAATTAAAAAATATATGAAACTGAATTAACGAAATTGAATTAAAAGCAATTATAACATATTTGTGTAGTGAAAAATTAAAAAATTAAAATTAAAAAATTAAAATTAAAATTAAATTAAAATTTTTTTTTTTTTAAATTAACTGAGCAATTATGTTGGTGCTATAGAGCAAACAACATACAGTTAATTATGTGAAAAACATGCTCGTATATTATCCTGCTTAAATCAAGCAATGCATGAGGAAAACTGCGGCCTTTTGAAATCAAAAAGTAAATCGATAGGAACACCATCCTAAATATATGGGACACTTAAGCTTACTTACTAACTTTACATAAGGTATCGCTACAGTCCGGGGTAGACCTGGGCCTCAACTAACACTAGTCTCCAGCCAGCACCATCTTTGGCAAGCTGTCTCCAGTTTCGCACGGTAAGTTGGTTAAGGTCCCCTTCCACTTGCGTGCGCCACCTGAGTCGCAGTCTTCCACTACTGCGCCGCCCCTATACATGACCCAGCCATCTTAGTCGTTTGATACATACAGTTCGTCATTGTATCTCCTCCTCCATTTACCGTCTATGCAGACGGGACCGAAAATTACTAGAAGAATTTTCCTCTAAAAACAACCAAGATTCATCCGTTTTTGATAGAAAAGGACTGGGATGATAAGGGTCTTATAAAGAGTCACTTTAGTTGTTCGAAAGAGGGCTTTGCTACTCAATTGCTTTCTTAGCCCAAACAAACAGCGATTGGCAAAAGTTATTCTTCTTATCTTAACCACCTAATTTATATCTGTCTATAGTGACATTCTGTCCGAGACGTCGGTGTTGGGTGTCCTTTCTTGATGACAGCATATACTTTGTCTTGCGAAAGCGCCGGGGACATCCCGGTGTGTTCTGCCGATTATGTGGATGTCGTCGGCATATGCGAGTAGATGAACGGACTTTTGAAAGATAGTGTCTCTGGTGTTAGCGTTTGAGTTTTGCACTATTATTTCAAGAACGATGTTGAAGACGTCATATGACAGCACATCGCCTTGTCTTAATCCCTTTTTGACATCGAAGGTCTCGGTGAGTGCTTTACTGACCTTGATGGAGCAGCGTGCATTCTCCATTGTCATTCTGCACAAGCGGACGAGTTTGTCAGGAATATCAAAACTAAACATGGCTCTCTATAGCTCGTCTCTATAAATGCTGTCATAGGCAGCCTTAAAATCGATTAAAAGGTTGTGGGTATCGATTTGAACATCCTAGATTTTTTCCAAGGTCTGCCGCAGTGTGAATATTTAATCGTTGGTAGACTTTTCTGCCCTAAAGCCACACTGATAGGGACCAATTAGGTTGTTGACGAAAGGCTTCAGGCGTTTACACAACACGGCAGATAAGATCTTGTTAGCGATTTTAGGAAGACTAATACCTCTGTAGTTGGCGCAGTTCAGAGGGGCTCCTTTCTTGAGGATCGGGCAAACAATGCTGAGGTTCCATTCATCGGGCATACTTTCTTCCAACCATATTTTACATATGAGTTGGTGCATGTTCCTAACCAAGCCATCGCCTGCCGCTTTAAATAAGTCGGCGGTTAGGCCATCTGCTCCAGCGGCTTTGCTGGACTTAAGCTTAGATATGGCTATCTTCACTTCGTCCACCTCGGATAGACGGCATTGTTGGTCTTCATCGTCTAGATTGACTGGTTCATCGCCGTTAAACAGTCTGCAGAAGTAGTTCTTCCATATCCTCATCATCGACTGCGATTCTATAATACGATGTTCCCTTGTTTGTCCTTGCAGGCTTCGGTTGGGCTCTGTAGCCCTTTTTTTACCTTTTGGTAAAACTTCCGAACCTCATTCCTGCTGTAACATCTCTCTATTTTCTCGATTGCGCCCTTCACATGCTCTTTCTTTTTTCTCCTGAGAAGCTGGTCGTATCTTCTTTCTTTTTTTTAATATAATCCCGCGCGCGCGCGCACCAAGGGGATATGAATACCTTTTTACTGGCTTTTCTCTGGTGGTGTAGTAGTTTGAAACTCAGGTGTATTACATAGGTTACGATATTTTTCCCAGAGGTGGATGTCAAACTGGAGCCAGTGCATCCTCAACAAGTGGGTCTTAGTACGTAAAAGTTGTTAGTTCGTTACATTTAACTCAGCCAGCAACCACTCCAACATGTCAGAGTTGACGCTGACGGGATTTTCATATAACTACATACAAATTCTATGAAGACTTTTTTTTTAGAGAATTGCCTCGCACGTGATTCGAACCTGCGACCCTCTGCTTGAGGAGTCTATGCATATACCACTACACCACGGCCACTTTTCTGCTCGTCGAGCTCACGAACAGCTCTAGTCCTTCTTCTTTGTTTCGCTGCATGTGCTTGCAGGCACTCGTCGTCAAACCAGGGGTGTAGAGTGAAACCAAACACCTCAGAGCCGGCGTTTCTGATGGCTTTTTGGCAATGCCACTCTTCTTCAATGCTTGATGCTGGCTACATAGAACCTCTTGATAGAAGTGACCCGAGCCAATGTTGGCCTCTCGGAACGTTCGGACATCCATAATACTGGAAATGTATCTTGCGTCGATCGCTATGTGGTCAATCTGGTTAACGGTTGATTGATCGGGAGTTATCCATGTACCTTTATGAATGTTGAGATGCGGGAACCGCGTACTAGCTATGACACTATTCCGCCCCGCCGCGAAGACGATCAGCCTAAATCCGTTATCGGAGGTGGAGTCATGTAGGGTGTACTATGACAATTTTAATGTCGACGATCATCCAGCACCGCTTTGTGGATTTTCTTCACCATTTCTGGAGTCGTAACCTCATTTGGTCGACCACTGCAGTGCTCGTCTTGGCAGCTCGTACGGCCTCGTTTAAACTCAGCAACCCAAAGTTTTACTATTGTAAACGGAGGAGCAGACTCACCCAGAGTAGAATCCAGATCAGATTTTATATTGGTTGGGCTGAAGCCTATCAAATAGATGGCTGCCAAACAAATATTAAACAACGTGGCGCTTTCAAACATATGCTTTATAGATTGCGCACTTTTCAATACAGTGATATCTTCAAACAACTTCCGCCATGTCTTGGTCAGGCCTGGTACTTCTGGGACCGCCCTCGTATGTCGAAGTAGCTCAAGTAAGGACGCTTAAGCTAACGTCGGGTATTTATCTCACTTTAAATGACTGACATCATTCTCCTGGGCGGCTTTTTTTTTTTGTGATCATAGCTATGTCGGCGATTTCCTCTGACATTTCGCAAAGTATTATCACTTCTATAAACCACTTTTACCTTTTTTTTTCATTTTTTACTTGAACCACTTAACATTACTCTTATTTCATTTTTCAAATAAAACTTAAGAACTGATTTCGCCTCTGTTCGGCGCCAGTATTTATATCTTTCGGGAACTTTCTGTACTATCAGCCAGCTTTCCATATTTCCGGAATTTTCGATTTCAGTTGTCAAAGTGTTTTTTTTTTTTATTTTTCTTTAAATTTTTCCGAAAAATCAGTTTTCAAAGATATTCCATTATTTCTTTATTTGATGAGTCTTCTTCCATTGAAATATATATAATGCTGCTTACATTTAGGCTGTTATCACATGTAATCGTACCAACTCTTTCTATTTTTTCAAGTCGGATTATGCTATAGTGATTCTTTTAAATAATATTTGACGAGAATCAAATTGAGAAAAAATTGACATCCTATGACGATCTTTCAAGTATTGTGACCGCTAATCTTTACTTTTCTTCGATTTTTTTTTTTTTTTGTCACGTAACTTTTCTGTAAATTACGGTCCAAAATTGAAACGTAACTAAAATATTGTTTTTTTTGTCCATCCATGTATCTGAAAATCATTAATCACCCAACTTGAACTGACTGTACTGATAAAAAAATGTACTTTGCCATTTTGGCAAGGAACTTTACAAGATGGCGTATTTAGTCTGGATTCCAAATTCGTTTGACACTTGCTAGACTAACACTTAATTGAGGACAAAAAAAAAATATTTTGTTAAAGAAACACGATTCATGGTTAATTCCTTTTAATAAGTTAAAATGAGTACCAAGTGTGAGCGTGACAGAGTGACGCCGTGATTGAGACGGATAAATACGTCATTTCGACTAGTGTGAGTGAAACAGATAGAAATGCCAGCCTTGTAATTTCATTTTATTTTTTTCGATCACATTTCAGTGACCACAAAAATTCAGTTTTGCTACACAAATATCAATTTTTGCAATCGCTAATGCAACATTTAATAACGGATTTTTTAATTTCACAAGAAAACATTGTGGCCACTTTTAAAAAGCAATATTTTAGGAATAGGCCTAGGTTTTTAGAAACATCGCAAGGAATTTATCATAGTTAATAAAGGCGGGGTACCTATTGCCCACATTTGTATCTCTATCTTCAACATTATTCCTTTCGCATGTCTATGGCTGCACATCCAAGCTGTCCAAGGATTATATGTTTACTGTGGCATTTGTTATGGAAGGCGCTTAAGGGATTTTTCTAATAATTTTGGGTTGTGATGTTGCTCCTTTTGAAGCAACCCAATCTCTATATATCTGAAATACTTCTCTATCAATTGCTTAAGCGATGTGAGACCAACTGTGTGAAGCAATATTCCCAAATAATAACATTTGGCACAACTTGCTGGTTGTGTACATTTTCCTCGTCCGGTATCTTCTATCAAATGACCATTTTCAAGTGAACTCCGAGATGAATAACAGTTTGGAAATTGAAAGGCATTTGCGAATGTTAACACCAAAAGCGTTATTACTGCTTGCGCAATGCTATATTCGAAGCTTTTGAAAAACTGTCATATCACTACCTTGTTGACATTTTTATTTTTTCATAGATTTTATTGAATTGAAGTGTTTGAAATGTTTTCGGCAGTAAACGAGTTTATCGGCCATTCTGTTAATTTTTCTACTTTGATAATGGCTTTGTGTCGCATTTTTGTTTGACTTCGAATATTCGCAGTAACCAGATAATGTTTTGTTCACAATATTTGTCAAGTGCGCTCTACATTTAAACAGATCGCTTTTTTTTACTACAGTGTTTGCTGATCGTGCAGATTCTTTCTTTCTAGTACATCTATATAATATACATATGTATATAATAATTTTATCTTCATGTAAAAATTTTGATCACATCTCGGGATAAATAATTGACTATAAATTGATTTAATCTGTTCGTTCTTAAAAACACTGGTATTTTCAAACGATTGGCACTAATATGCTCTAAAGATTTTTTCTTCCATTTCCTGTGAGAAAATTTGAAGTTTCTTAAAAAGTACTTTTATGTATACGCACTTGTCTCCAATTATTACGAGGGCTGTTTGATGAATAATACGACTTTTGTTGGTCTGCAAAATACTCTTCCGCGGCGGCGATGACTTCCTCGTTCGAACCGTAATTCTTTCTGACGAGCGATCTTTTAAAATTTGGCTACAAAGAAAGTCGCAGGGAGCCAAATCCGGAGAATACGGAGGATTGTGGGAGCAATTCGTAGTGCAATTCAAATAATTTGGCTGTGGTGACTGCGAAGGTGTGAGAAGTTATCGTGGTGGAAGAGCACTTTTTTCGCCAAATGTGGTCGTTTTTGTTTTTCAAATCCGCGTTGAATCGGTTCAATAAATCGACGTAATATATAGGGTTTTCCAATAAGGACTTGACAACTTTGAATTTAATTTGTGAACGCACTCTTTCACTAATCATCAAACTGTTGCTGTCAATTTATTCAATAAACTGGTAAAGAACACTAACGAGCAACGTCTGCAAATAATAAAAAATTTCCTACAGATATTCGGAGTCGGTGACTGCAACTTTAAGAGCGTTAACTCCAATTTTCGGTCGTAATTCCCGCCCTAGTAGACAGGCAAAAATTTGAGTCTACATATTCGTTGTGTGATGTTACCGTGTCAGTAAGACAACGGGTTGGTCAAAGTGTCGAAAATATCGCTGCCGTTCAGACGTCCGTAGCAAACTATCCAAATCAGTCAATTCCACGGCGTTCTCAAGAATTCCACGGCGTTCTCAAGAATTCCACGGCGTTCTTAAGAATTGGGCATCGCTCAGACCACATTATGGCGTATTTTGCGTAAGGATCTTGGTTTACATCCATACAAGATCAAGCTGACTCAAGAATTGAAGCCGATGGCCGCCTCGTTCGTGCGATTTAACGCCTGTGGGACTACGTTAAGTCATTGGTCTATGCCAATACGCCGACGACGTTGGAAGAGCTCAGAGCCAACATTGAACGCGAAATAGCGGCCGTCTCGGCCGAAATGTGTGGCCGAGTCGTTGAAAATTGGGTCCAACGAATCGACCGCTGCATACGTGCCGCGGTGGCCATATGAACGAAGTCGAGTTCCATTCATAAATGTTTTGATTGTACTTCAAGCCAATAATAAAGTTTTTGAAATATCTCAAATGGTTTGCCTTTTATTAAAAAAAAGTTGTCAAGTCGTTATTAGAAAACCCTATACTTCTGTGATTGTGACGGGGCCATCACCTTTCCGGCCGAAGGCACGGTCTTCGCACAGGTTTTGTCACTCGAAAACAAGAATCAGATCACGGAGCGATACTGCTCTTTTCCCATGGTCGCAAAAAACACTAACACGATGTTTTTAAATGAATATCAAAACAAAACTGAGCGTCGGATTGTCACCAAATTTTGACAGGCGGGCTATAAGAGGTTATACTAAATGATGGTACACTTTGGCTCAGTAGCGCCGCCTATTTTCCAATTCGGGTACTCATCAAACAACCCTCATATATAAGAAAACTGTCTGAATAGCAGTGACTGCCATATTGCACGCAAAAGTGCCTTCAAGCTCATGGAATGGTCTTTTTATTTAAAATTATAAAACTACACCAAAATATTGTTTTTTGTAGGAACACGAAAATATGTTATAAGAGATATTATTTTATAAATTTTTTTAGACATTTTGGTCTGACAAAAATGGTTTTAACTACATCTTAGATCTTAGTTGAGAATTATTCAAGGAAAATTTGCCAAAGATATTGCATAAAGTGCTATACTGTAATTGATGATAAGACTAAAGTTCTGTACCGTGGTACGGTATATAGTACAATACTAGAATACCCAAACAAGACAATAAGTTGCAACCTTCCAAGCAGAATCATTTGGAATAAAAATCAAAGTCTTAGATAGATTTATACAAAAAAGTTGCTTATTGTAACACAGATTTCTTAACACAACTGGCTTACTTTACAAAAAAATAAATATAAGACCTTATAATAATGAATACTGTAGAAATTAATAATTCTGCAAATACACATTATTTTCACATAACAAAAAAAAAAAAAAGGAACAGGCGAGAATAAAGTTGAGGTGTTGTCTTACTCCCGCATTATGGTGAACTCAGTTTAATGTCGGGCGGCTGACAATCGGATACTGACGCACTGTGGGTACTGACCGTACTCAACATCCTGCTCCCCATTGAACTGCGTTCAACCGGGCATTCTGTAAATCTGCTCCTACAACTACATAATCGGAGTTTTCAAACTACAATAGTAAGATTATAATAGCGATAATGATAAGTAGTTTTGATGAGCTTATGATGGTGTGGGGTATTGCATGTCATTGAACAATGCTTGGTAACTCCAGATGAGTGAAATCTATCTGTGCTGCTAGCCTTTGTATCCACATGGTTTTTTATATGCTCGAAAAAATATAAATGAATATCACTGATTCATGGATGAACAGATAGTTGCCGTGAGCTTGTAGGGTTGTGAAGTTGCCTTTTGCATTGGAGAATGTATGAGACGATGTGTACTGCCCTTTGAAATGAGTTTGCATGACTGAGAGTGCCCAAGATATTATAGTCGTAACTGGCAGTGCAATGTTGTCTTGACAAATATCTGATTTCTTTGCCAAATGGATTCTGATCCATGTAAACACCTCGGTCCATAAAATCAAAAAGTTTGATTTTGTGGTAAATCCGTTGCTCCGTATGTTCTTGTATTGTTGATACTCGATTAGCAATGAACGCTGGTAATGTGCCTGATGATAATGCATAATTCCAATTGAGGACTATTTCTGAGTCGGTTTTATCTCGATGAATCTCCAAGTCGGTTTGCAGGCGATGACTAAGTTTCGCAGCCAGCTTACCTGCTAGGTAAACTTATAAGTTCTAGGTGTGAAATGGTGCTTTGATGTGAAATCTTGGTTTCCTTGGAAGAAGCCATCCTGGATTTGGGGCAAAGTAAGTGTACTGCAATTGTATTGCGTTTGTCCTGCGATCGAACATAAGTTACTGCTCTATAGCCCGTCTCAGATGCATCCGCAAATACGTGAAATTGCACTTTCTTTGGAATTTTGTGCTAAAACAAAAGCGTTTGCTTATTTTAATGTTGTGTAGAGTCTTTAGACCTTCTCGATATTTTACCCACGTAGTTTTTTCCCAATCGTAATTATGTTCCCATAGCTGTTGTAAAAATATTTTAGCTGTACCAACGATTGGGGCAATAATTCCGAGATCAAAAAGATATGCAGTATCCGGGTAAGCAGTTCATTTCGCTATCGCTGATTCGAAGCCTAAATCCAGCGGTTTGTAATAAGCCATGTAGTTCTTCTTGAATTGCGGGGGATTCACTTAAACTATCGGATTCTGTCACCACGTCGTCATCGTAGAAATTCCTTTGGATTAATCTTGACGCTAAAGGAAATCGGTTCTGATGATCTGCTAATCGCTGAAGACATCTTATAGCAGGATATGTGTTGGGCTTAAACCACTTAAGTGCGTCATTGGGACTGCTCCACAACATGAGTTGTTATTTTGTGACTTCATCTTGTATCAGTATTTGTCGATACATCTTTTCATTGTATCGAGATTCTTGAGAGTGTCTGGTTGAAATGAAGTCTACATTGTCTTTCGGATGCTCTAATATGCCTTTCGTTGGTTTAATGATGTATCAAACCATAGAAAATATAGTTACAAAAATATCGCATCCAGTAAAAAAAAAAATAAAAAAAAATTGGCCAATTTTCAATCGACTGGGATTTACTCGTGGGTAATCAATGGTGGGTAATCGTGGGTGGTATGTACACCATGCTCATACGGTTGTGAGTTGAGGAATACGCTTTGTCAGATGTATGAAAGGATAATTCTATGTGTGAGCAATTTTCATCAAATAAAAAATAAATATCTACTTTGGTATATATAGGTAAGTCACATACATTTTCCAATAAATTTTTATTTTTCAAAAAAAGGTTTTCAATTTTTAAATTATTTATGTTTGCTTTATAAATAATTACGAGTATGATAAGGTAGGAACTTAGTACAATTTTGAAATTATGTTGTCTCATTATTTGATTTATTTCTGAATAAACTTTATTATTAAAAGAATTTTGTAAGCAAATGAAAACGGTTGAAATTAGTTATCTGATTTGAATAAGTATAGATTTATTTTATGTTTATTTAAATGATGATGATGATGGTGATGAGTGTTATTTACATGTTTTATTTCCTTAATAATATTTGCACCTTTTGATTTTTGCTGATTTTTTCGCTTTTTTAATTCCCATGAGCAGTGTTTGCGCAATAAGACAAGAAGGGCAAAATTAAGCAACTCTTTGCGATGATAAAAGTATTCGTTTTTCTCAGCAAACCCGCTGCTGTCACGAATATTTGTTATTCTTATGCATTCGTCGGAGGCCATTGTTTCTCTCATTTTTCTTATATAAGGGCGATCCGGAAACATTCCATGGAAAACTTTAAAATTAAGCTTACAAGCGTCAAACAATTCATGTGATGGTACAAAAAGACTGCCAAAATCACTATTTCAAATTTCGGCGGATACGAATATCATCAAAAACCAACACCATTTACTTTTGACGATGATTCATTGATGCAATTTTAGATTTCAATATATTTTGAACCATGTTTTGGTACCCAGGCTGTAAACCTGTCACAGGAGCTTAACGATATAATGAAGTTATATGAGGAAGTCGAAAGCCCAATCGATCGCATAGAAATTTATATGTATTTTCGAGTGATAAGAAACTTTTTGTGCAATTTTAGACTGCTCTGATACACTCATGCTCTTAATTTGGGATACCAAATCTGAATACCTATTTTGTTTCTTTATTTTTAATGTAGAATGAGCTCTGTTCTTTAATCTAAGTTTTCTTTTTAAAGTTTTAATTTTCAAACTGAAAGAAGCAATACTTTTTTTAGTTGAAAATGTTTTTTTCCGCTTCTCGATTGATTGCATCAATTTGATGCATTGATCTGAACTTGAACTTTTTCTTTACTATTGGACGAAAAAAGATTTTCTAATTCTTCATTTTGTAAATTGCCTGCCCACAAACTCACTACAAAAATGATTTTGGCAAACAAAAAAATCTTATCACCATTAAAACTACATGTTTTTTTCCATAAATTATTTAAAATTTCATTTTTTTCTTTTGAGAGGCATGCAAAAAATTTTTAAATTAGAAATATCCCTCGTCGGTTTTTTGCATATCGAGCAAGAAACTCCTTATCTCCTTTTACCATTCATTTGTTATTGTTACATTGTTAGCAATAAAAAAAAAAAAAAAAAAAAACAAGGCGATTAACAAATTTTATTAAATTAAGAAGACATGATAGTGTCTTCACTCAACAAAAAGCAAACGATAAGTGATATTTATTTAAAACGCTTTGCTAAGGAAAACTATTAACGGGTTTATGATCCAATGTGGTATGTTAAAATTCGTACATTGTGTTGTTAATGTAAACACATACAGTGAGTCACGACTAATGAATTAACGAATAAAATTGGCAAATTATGTTTGCTTTAGAAATGATTGTTTCGATACATAAACCGGCCATCTTGAAGATGTTATGTATCTGCAAGAACTTATTGAATTTTCTATAGGCAAGGGACAGTGTCGATACTGCCCTTTTAAATATCCCGGCCTTCGTTTGAACTTCAGCGACTCGTACGACTCCATCGGGGCTGGGTAGAATTTTTACTACACAGCCAGTCATCCATTTGAGTGGTGACAAGTTTACCTCTTGAATAATTACTAGGGTACCAATATCGATGTTAAGATGAGACGAGGTCCATTTTTGCGTTGCTGCAACTGATGCAAATAATCTGTCGACCATCTTTTCCAAAAATGTTGATATGACTGTTGGATTTGCCTTAAATGAGATAGACTATTATAATTTTCCAAGGAATAATTTGGTCGAGGAAAACATATCAGCGGTGCTCCTAAAAAAAGTGCAGGAGTGAGAGGCTCGAGATCTGGCTTGGATCTGAAGACATTGAGTTATTGGTCGAAAATTTAACACGGCTTCTATCTTAGCAACAATTGTATGAAGTTCCTCATAAGTTAGTTTTAAGATTCCCGCCGCTCTGTAGAAATCATGCTTGAAGGATTTGCCTCCCAAAGTCCACCGAAATGAGGTGATCGTGGAGGGATTGAGCGCTAGCTAATATGATCCTTCTCACACAGCCTTTGCATTGTGGTGGTGTTGCAAAAACAAATTTCGAAACTCTCGAAGTTTCGATCTAGCTCCAGCAAAATTGGTATAATAAACCATTAAACCGTTCTAGAGCATTGATAAAGGCTTCGATTTTGAAGTCACCGACGAGCTCATGGTGTACACCCTTCGTGGTTTTCCACGTGGCTCTTGAATGGTCCACAGAAGTCGATGCCTGTTATTGTAAATGGGCGGGAAGGCAAAACTCTTCCTGATGGCAAGTTGCCCATGACAGGTTGATAGGTAACTTGCTTTACCTTAAAACATCTTACGCAATGGTTAACAACCTTCCGAACTGCTCTTAGTCCATTCAACGGCCAGTAAGTTTTTCGCGCGATAGACAGTAGTGCTTGAGGTGCATCATGCGAGTGTTCTATATAAAGAAAGGTAAAAATTAATCAAAGCAATATGTGGTTCTTTGGCAAAAGGATTTGAAGCTTCGCATCAAAGCTTATTTTGGTGTTGTATATGCGTCCTCTCTCTACTAAATGATGACATTTGGGCATTACGAATTATAAATTTTAGTCCTCCGCTAAAGATAGGGATATATAATGTAAAATAAAACACATAAATTTGAAAGTGAACTTAAAATATTTAATATTAGTTAAAAGAACAATTCTTAGCATTTACTTTTTGAAAATGATATCATGTAAATGTTGGCCACGACTACGTCTAAGGTGGTCAATTCGGAAGCTGGCTTATTATACATATCCCCAGAGAAAATAGTCCAAAGGTGTGATATTGCACGATCTAGGCGGCCAATTTACCGTAGAAAAACGTAAAATTAAGTGCTCACCAAAATGTTTTCTCAACAAGTCCATTGTTTCACGCGCTGTATGGCTCGTAGCTTTGTCTTGTTGAAAACAGAGCTCACCGAGACCATGTGCTTGAATTTCAGGAAGCACATAGTCAGTGATAACGGTTACCATTGACGGTAACATTCTGATTTGCCTCATTTTTGAAGAAATAATCCAACCAGCCCATAAACCACACCATACCGTTGTTTTAAATGGATGTAATGGTAGCTCTTGGTACTCTTCAGGTTGCTCATCAACCCAAATACGGCAATTTTGTTTATTAACGTATCCATTGATCCAGAAATGGGCTTCATCACTGAACAAATTTTCATGAGCAGAACCCATTCACTGAGAATATGACGCAAATTCAATGGTTTCAATTCTTGCACAAATTGAATTTTGTACACTTTTATCCCGAGATCCTCTTGTAAAATACGCCAAGTTGTCGAATACGCTAAGCCAAGCTGCTGAGAACGACGACGAATCGATTCTATACGGTCTTCGTGTACACTCTCAGCTACAGCTGCTATAGTCTTTTCGCTACGTGCTGGATGTGGTCTAACCGGTTTAGTATCATCCACTAATGTAAACTGGGACTCAAATTTGCGAATGGTATTGGCAATAGTGGTTTTAGTATGCGCACCGTAAGTTTCTTGAATCGCACGAAAAACATTTCTCACAGAACGCTGATTTTCGTAATACAGCTGAACAATGGAGACGCTGTTGTGATTTGAGTCTTTCCATGATGACTTGCCAAACGATACTGAACAAAAATGACAGAGCAGTTTGATAGGAGTCATGCATGATCTGTCAAAAAAAGCCTATTGAAAATCAAACCTCACGATCAGTCACCCCTTATAAAATAAGTATGATCGTCTATTGATTCGTTTTCATGCACTTATCTAATAAAGGACCGATAGTAAGAGTTCCATTTGGTCACGTCACCATCGAACGAGGGCAATTCGATTACGGGAAATTTTATAGGCGATTCTATTTTACTGCTTCCATGTTTGGTCTTACACCTTTATTAATAT
Source organism: Volucella inanis (assembly GCA_907269105.1). Lineage (NCBI taxonomy): Eukaryota > Metazoa > Arthropoda > Insecta > Diptera > Syrphidae > Volucella > Volucella inanis. Next base: position 124,483,757 of record OU026156.1, on the reverse strand, counting down.
TTTTTATTAGAACTCCTAATTTAGACAAAACCACGAAATAAGTTTCTTTAAACTCGACGTGAATGGTTTCAAGAATTTCATATTCGACTAGTTCATCGAGCGCGTCTTGGACCGTGCAAAATTTTTCGTAATATGACCGAAGATATTTGGAGCGGATATTAAGCCCCTCAAAGGTATCATTTGCGGCCCTATCATCGTTAACAAATTCGTTTATGCGCGATTGTTGGTTTATAATTTTGGTTCGGCTAGTTGTTAACTGTTTAATCTTTTTCTCAGTCATACTTACAGCAATTTCAAGTGTATGATTACCTGTTGTTGGGTTTTACTTGACTTTCCTTAAGAATCTTTCGCCGTTGGGCAAAAACTTGGTAGTCCAAGTGACTGAATAGCCCACGATTGCACATACGAATCGATTAAAACGTAATTCAATTAGCTTTTGATAAACGATAAATTATCAACGTCGGAGTCAGCAAAATGTTCAATATTTAGCAAAAAAAAAAAAAAAAACTTGAATTTAGAAGACACCGAATGTGTTCACTCGACCAAACGCAAACGATAAGTAATATTTAATTAAAATACTTTGCTGGGAAAAATTATTAACGGGTATATTGATCCGATGTGGTATGTTACGAATTTGTACATTGTGCTGTTAAGTTAATGTATATAATGTGAACACATACAGTGAGTCACGACTAATGACTTAACGAATGAATGAGTTAAAAAAAATGCGAATTACAATTTAAACTAAGTTATAAAATTGGTAAATTATGTTTGCTTTAGAAATGATTGTTTCGATAGTTATTTTTATTTAAAACCAAGCAACCAAACGCTGTCGCAATTTGATCTCAAATAATTGATACACACAATTTTTAACCTGCGATGACATAATTTTCAAACTCATGTATTCACCAGAAGAACCAAGAAATACGCATCTAGACAAGTACATAAGTGCAATGCAAGCTTTCTAATACAACACGGCGCGACGTCGTGCCATGAAAATGACACGATCGCTATTGAATTACATATCCCATACCATCAGTTTGCTGTATGTACACAGATATTTTTCTTTAAGAGAAAATGTTTATTATGTGACAGAAGTTATCTACGACACACTGAAGAGCAAGATTATTGTATGGTCTTGCAACATAATTTTATTTCGTTTTGTCTGAAAGAGTTCGATTAATCTCCTTTACTAGGGTGGCAACCAAGATCGATCGAACCCACGAGTAAATCCCAGTCGATTGAAAATTGGACTTTTTTTTTTTTTTGTACTGGATGCGATATTCATGTAACTATATTATCTGTGATCAAATGATTTGCTGGGTTGATTTGAAATTATTTTCAGTATCTCATGGGCCACAATGGAAAATGTATTGGGACACACCCACCCACTAGTAGTAAGAAAGTTAACTGCTACAGAACAATTTTTTTTAAGGATGAAGTTTGTGATACCATCAGAGCCTTCAGACTTTTTCTGTTTTAACTGATTGATGATGTCTTGATCCTCAGAGTTGTAAGTAAAAAGCGGAGTCGGCGAAGTTAGAGCAGAATTGTCTGATCCAAAATCGAAAATATTAACTAGTCTGGTGAGGCTGAACAGATTGATTCTATTATCTATATATTATGTTATTTTTGGAAGTTAGGGTATTGTTTTCAACTACCACCTTCCCATACTTAAACAATTTCTTTTTGCAAATATTTTTAAGCGCTTCTGTGAAAGCCCAAGGAGTAGAAGATATATTTGAGATTTTATTTTGGATAACTTTATTCGGACTTTATCCTGAATATTTTTTTCTGAGAAGTGCAATCCTGGAAGAGGGCTCTCTGTAGGCGTCGTTGGTTCTGTTAAGGAAATTGTGGAAAATTATCTTCAAATTCTTTTGCTTTTGATGTTTTCATTGAAAAGCGACACCATATTTTTAAGGAGGTTTTTGTATTTCTGTAGGAGTGAAGACAGATCACAATGTACCTATCAATATCACGATTGGTTAGGTTGGTGAACTCAGACGAAGGAAAGTCTTAATAGAGAAGATAATTAAGGTCCTCCCTAAAACCGAGTGCTTGGCGAAATTTATGATGGAATCTCAGAAGGTTATTTGGGAATAACCTTGGTAAGGTAAGGGAACATTTCTTTTAGCTAAACACAAAACAAGATGTCGAGGATTGGTGCAGAAAGTGCATAATGTGTGCGGCTGCCAATGGTCCAAAAGTAAAACCACACGGATGAAAGCAACAGTACGAGGGCTGTCTGATGAGTACCCGGATTGGAAGATAGGTGGCGCTGCTGAGCCAGGTGTATGAATGCCATCATTTAGTATAACCTCTTTTAGCCCTCCTGTGACAATCCGACCCTTAGTTCTGTTTTGATACCCGCTCCGCGATCCGATTCTTGTTTATGAGTGGCAAAGACTGTGAGGAAATCAAGCTTATTCTCGATGGTATGTATTGGACCCATTCACCTTCCCGTACAACCGTTTACTGTCACAGGAGCATACTACGTCGATTTATTAAGTCTATTCGAAGAAAAGACGACCACATTTGGCATAGAAAAAAGTGCTATTTTACCACAATAACGCACCGGCTCACACCGCCGCAGTCGCCACAGCCAAATCGGTCGAATTGCATTACGAATTGCTTCCCCATCCTCCGTATTCTCTGGATTTGGCTCCCTGCGACTTCTTTTTGTTCCCAAACCTTAAACGATTGCTCGCCGGAAAGAAGTACGGAACTTTGAATCAAGAGTCTTTAAAATAGTGTGAAAAAATCTGGAATATTGTTAATTGTTTAATTGTATCCGTATATATTCTTTTCGAGTTTTCATTCACAAAATTTGTCGCCAAGGAAATTGAAAAAAGTGTAAATAATTTTGTTCTAAAACAGCGTATATCGAGTGGCGATTTGGGCCTCAACATGGTATGCCAAAAAGATGTGTATACCCCTCATTAACATATGGTGTGTTCGTCATCCAACTTTCATATTTTGTGTTTGCATTTTGCTATCTTATTTTGAATGAACTTCTACTTAAATAAATTAATTTTCAATTTTCAAATATTATTAGATTAAAAAAAGTAATGTATTGTAAAATAAGTTTTACTGATTTTTAATACTACATTTAACTTTATATTGCTGTTTTAGTTTGTTATATGTGTTGCTATTAGTAAGCGAACAAATTTTGTTTGCACATTTCTGAAGTCTTGAATTTAATATGAATCGTTTTTTTTTTTAAATACAAAGAAAATTCCACTGAATATTTTTTAACAATTTATTTGTTCATTTTGAAATTTAAAAATCTGCTATTCATTTTTCATACTGGTCTTCTTGAACAGCTGATATGATACTGATACTTCCTAGAACAAATTCGTTCCGAAGATGTAGTTGCTATTTTTCGAGTACTGCTGGCTCTAATTGATAACTAAATCAGCTATCCAGCAAACTTCACCTGGCCGTAAAGAATGGAATTCCCAATCGCTTTAACTGACGCCTTACTAGAAGTTAAACTGTTTTTTATACTGATTTAAAACCCACTTACCAATTTTTTTGTTTTGTTAACAAATTGTAAAAAATTGTTGTTTCGCATGTCTTATGGAAAATTTGTTAATTCATAGTTGAAAAGCTCAACACAGCAGATATTAGAAAACTTATCGCCCTTTATATATACATACTAACATTTTAAATATGCATTAATTTCTCTTAAGCTCTGCCAATATTGTATTTGCATGCTTTTATTTTAATCGCTGTAATAATAACTCAACATTAGATAAATATATATAATATCTTCATTTCAGCTGACAGCACTTAAGAGCAGAGGCAAATTTCCAATGGCCAAACTAAGAAGTTCTTCGATTCAATCAATAGAATCAACTGATCTTGATTTTAACGAATTGAATATGCGAAGAGGAAGTACAGAATTTTCTCCATAATATAAATAATGTATTAAGTTAATATTGGTATTTATTTTAAAATATATACTCTTTTAAGTATTATAATGTTTTCTATATCATTTGTTATATTTTAATTTGTTATATATATTTTTAATAAAAGCAAACAATAAAACTTTGCGAAAGAGAATAATGTAAAAATAAGTATTTATATAAATATAGCAAACAGCAATTTAAGTTTTTTTTTTTAATAAGCTAGTGACATCAAAATATAATTTTCGAAGAAAGGGAATGTGGTTTAATTTGAACACTATTGAAATGATTATTAAAAAAAAAAAAATATTTATTATTACTAAATAAAAGTGTTAAGTTGTACCACATGAAATGTTCGAATTTGAGGTAAAAATTTAAAAGCCAATATTTTTTTATAATTTTTTTATTTAGTTAAAATATAAACCGTTAGCATCTATTACTTTTTTCCAACATGTTCAAGGTCTATTATTTCTTTTTTATAGAAGGCTCGATTTTTGGACGCTATAAAGTTTTCAAAGGCTTTTGCTCTGTTTCGGAATACCTTCTGCCGGCAAAATGATTTCAGACTGCGGAAAATGTGATAGCCCGTTGGAGAAACATCAGGAGGTCACGGTGGATGCGGAAGAATTTTAATATTTTGCACCGTTACGCGTGATTTATATTGGGTCTAGCTTTGCCATGCATTAGGATCGGATCATCCATATGTGCCAATGTAGGTTGCTTATCAGCCAATTTCGCGTGCACTATGTTGATTCCCTTACAAAGTTTTACTGTTGAAGAAATAAAAAGTGAATTGGTCCTTCCGATGTCTACCAGATATTGTCATCATGGTGGACAGACTTTTAACATCAACAACATTTTCGAGTTTTTTTCTACTTTTTCCATTAGAAAAAGGTGTCAACTTATTGTCATGGAAGATACTGCCGTGTTTTGTGCAATGTCCCGCTTTAAAAACATTATTGTCAGTTACCATTTCCAACGTGGTTCATTTTTGAGGCTAAGATTCGTTTACCGCTACATCCTTAAATGCGTCATGCTAAATGTTTTTCGCTGCTAGAGACGATTATGACCAATTTTAAATTCATAAAAGAGTTTCGAGTTTGAGCCGTCGATAGCATGATAATCGATTAATAGAAAAAAAAAAATTAATGTAGTTGCAATGATGTTAAACACACGTGCAATTTTATCTTATAAAAAAAAATTCACTTTCTGATCCAGATGTTTACTCAAGAGCTTCTTATTTATTGCGAACTGAGTGGAAATCTGACATTGCATATGGTACAACTTAATATACTGTGTGTGTGTATAAATTATAAAAGCTTGTAGCTCTTTTTTTGCTAATTATTAATGTTTTTTTTTTTTTTTTGCTTATCAGACATTATAAAAAAATTATGCCAATTAAAGACAACCAAATAAAATAAGATTTACCCATCGTTGCTTATCAAAAAGGAATAAACAGAAGTCTTTAAATATTCGAATAAGCTAAGATAATAAAAAAATGTAAATGGTGCTGAAGTTGAGTTTAATTACATCGTTGTATTTTGAATACCAACTATTCACAGATGCAATTTTTTTCTTTTTTATTTGCTTTATAACAATTCGTATTTAAACTATAAAATATGTACTATGAAATTTACTCGTAAGAAATCAAGACGGGAATTGATGGAAAAAGGACAGTGATTTTATTAATGTTTAAATGGTAGTTTAAATGTTGTAGAAGTGTTGAACTTTAGCATTTTCAATAGCATATCTACATATGCTTACGTATATGTAGATATATGACATACATCTATACATATACATACAAATATTGCATTATATAAAGAAATTCATGTTTTTCTGTGATTGTAAAATAACTATGTCTTAATAGTCTTATGTGGTAATTTATGTACATAATTCTAAATTTTATAAAACAGTTTAAACATTTTTGTGTCTATTTGTTTGTTTAGGCTATTCCGTCTCCAACACTTTTTAATTTCCATAAACGATCTCTTGTCTTTGTTTGCTGACGAAAATACTCTTTACTTTTTTTATTCGTTTCCCGACTCACGACCCTGCTCTTCGGTTATAGATCGGGAACGGCAGCGTATGTAAGGCTCATAAAATTCGGATATTAACAGCAAAATTAATTGGGGAACTACTAATAGTAGAATATAACACTTCCGAAACACAATGCTGTCTGCTGTCGTTGAAGCAAAATTTAAACACCCAGCTTGAGCATATATTGGATGTCGTTGAAAATACAGTCTAGGTTTCCTGAAGCAATGTAAGGAAAATGTCATCCTCTCTGACCTGGCCTTAATATATAAGGTATTTATTCGCCCAAAATTGGAGTATAATGCCCACATCTGGTCAGGCGCGCCCAAAACATCTCTGCTCCTGCTAGATAGGAATCAAAATCATGCGACTGAACTCATAGGTGATACTAATATCAATCAGACAACAGACACGCTCGAACTCCGTCTCGTGTCTCACTCTGTTTTATATCTATTTCCGCCGTTTGTGCTTCATAGAAGTCACCAGTAGCATTCCGTCCGTTCTATTTCTTTTCTCCCTGATTTTACTTCAGCCACGCTGTGTCCAAGCAATTTAAGGGTACTCAAATTTCTCGGGAAGGGTTGAAGTCAATTAGATGGTACTTCTATAGATATATATATGTAGATTTTACCGGGCACGATTTAGAAATTAAATCGAAAATACTTTGTGCTTTAACGGTAAAAAAGCAAAAGAGGAAGCCATGGACGAATGCTAGACATATATACGATTGCATATGTGTATGTTTGTATAAAATGGCTACTTCAGTTATTTGCGAATCATATGATACATAAAATTAATTGTGCGCTTTCTGGCTGCTCAACCCGATTTATTTTCCAAAGTTATGCAAGGAATTCTTAGCTTTAATTTTTAATTAGTCGTCCTTGTACATCATTGAAAATACGTTATATGAACATAAATATATCAAAACGCGTAGAACTAACACATTTCAACGTACAGTATGCAGCAAAAGTCTTGATACCCCAACCAATTTTCTCTTCATCGCAGGATATTATGTTATTAAACGCCTTCAAACAAGTTGTTTCTTTGCTCATAATATATGTTTATTTGTATATTTTGAAATCCAAAAACAAAAAACCAAACAATTCATTCAAAAAAAAAAAAAAAAAAAAAGTACCTTTGCATCCAAAAATAACACAGCAAATGTGTTGATACTCTTGGTTTATGCACGTTGTTTTACAAAAAAACCCGGTAAGTTTTAAGCGATAAGGATTGTCTGTCAGAATATGACGATCTTTGATGCAAAGTAAAAATAAATTTATTTTATTCGACCAAATTCGAAGTTGGTGTAACAATAAAGTGAGTGGATAGTAAATTTTTAGAATGCGGAGAAAAGAATTAACAATAGAAGAAAGAAAAATTATCATAAACTGTCATAAAGATGGAAAATCATATTCACAAATTGCTGCAATAATTCAAAGAACTAAACCTACCTATATCAACAGATATAAAACAAAAAAAAAGAATCGAAAAAAAACAAGGTCTGGTCGTCCTCGGGCCTTAACGGCTAGAGAAAGAAATCCTTTTGAAAGTGCGCCAAAGAGAGCCACAACGCTAGAGAATTCTCTATATACAATTATACGCAGGTTCTTCTGCACTGCTAAAAGAAAGACTTTAATCAACGAAACAAATAAAAAGAAAAGATTGGACTTTGCTGAGGAATTCAAGAATAAAGAATTCGACTTCTTGGATAAGGTAATTTTTTCAGACGAGTCAAAGTTCAATATTTTTGGCTCTAATTTGCGTTCGAAGGTGTGGAGAAAACCAAATAAAGCTATAAATCCGAAAAACATGAGAAAAACAGGATGTGATGGTGTTATGGTATGGGTGTGTATGTCCACGTTTGGTGTCGGAAACTTAGTCATAATCGACGAAATTATGACAAAGGAAGTGTATTTAAAAATACTGCAAGCAAATTTGCTTCAAAGTGCACAAAAAATGGGAATTGCTAACGATTTTTACTTTCAACAGGACAATGATCCCAAACATGTCGCCCAAATTGTAAAAATGTGGTTGGTACATAGAGCCCCTCACGTGCTTTTAACACCACCACAAAGCCCGAATCTCAACCCAATAGAGCACCTTTGGGTTCATTTAGAGAAACGCTTACGCAAACATGTTATAACGGCGAAGCCCTAGTTGAAAGCCTTACGTCCGGCAGAGTGGCAAGAAATTTTAACTGAATATTTACAATAAAAAAATTAACGTATTCGATGCCAGAATGCCTTAAGGAAGTTAAAAAACTCAACGAATATCCAATCAAGTATTAGGTAAATCTTATTTTTGCAAAATTATAGCATAGTTTAAGGTTTGTTATACTTTTCTTCATGGGTATCAACACTTTTGCTGTGTTATTTTTGGATGCAACGGAACATTTTTACTTTTTTTTAAATGAATTGTTTGGTTTTTTATTTTTGGATTTCAAAATGTACAAATAAACATATATTATGAGCAAAGAAACAACTTGTCTGAAGGCGTTTAATTACATAATATCCTGCGATGAAGAGAAAATTAGTGATTAGAGAATTTTCTAGTTTCGTAGACCTTAGTGAGTTACTCATGAAAGCATTTCAGAAATACCTATTCCTAAACATTGGTTGCATGACCGAAATTTTAATAATAATTTAGCGCCAAATAAATTAAGCCCATAAATTTAAACACTTACTGAAATTGTATGTAGAAGTAACCTTGTAGTGACAATGAGTTGGCTCAAAAATGTGTCAGTAAACAAAACGCAACTTCATTGATGGGTAATGCTAATTTACCTACATATATCTTAATAAGGTAACTTATTATAAAAATGTCAGACTAAGTGCCTGAACTTCGTGTGCACATTGTCATGAGGTTGAAACATTTTTTAAGAAGCAGATCATTTGAATCGGACCATTTTTAATTTTTATATGTGAGCAATTGGCCTGAAACATACCTCTTTTCCTCTTTTTCATACTTCCTTTATATCAACGATCAAAATCAAAATGAAAAAATATTTCAGAAATGTAACGATATGGAAAAAAACGATGTGCTGTCACCGAGAATCCACTTTATAAATGGATTTTCGGTGGAAGTAACCCTTGTGAAAAGGCACTAACAAAGAATCGCATTAGTTGCGTTCAATAATGCAGATTTTCTTCAGAACTAATTTAGTTAATCTGAATTACCCTTGTGTTCATAAAAACTGACATATCGTCGTCATACTTGTGCAGATTAGTTAGGCATTTCAATTGTGGATGTAAAAAAGGTTAAAATATTTTAGTGCGGAATAGTTTTGTGTTGAAATAACATGTAATAAAAATAAATAACCGTTTTCTTATGAATAGAAAAAAAGTAAGATATGGCTGAATACTACTGTTTTTTACACTGGCATGCAGTTTGTGAGTGCAAAAAAAGTAACGTTTGTACTAAGATATGTCTGCGCAGTGAATGCGTTTAAAATACACGAGGAAAGATCTCCGATTATACTAAAGTGGTAATTGTTTGATAATTTTCTTAGTAATTTCTAAGTAATTGTTAACAAAGAATATTGGTATAATTACCAAGAAGACGCATCTCAAATTTTTGTATGGCGGGTTCTAATATCACGACCCGCACTCAGAGCTTTTGGGTTTTCGAGAGAAGTTTTATTTATTCTCGCAGGCACACACGGCAGGCACACTTTGTGTCTCATTCGCTTCGTTGATGCGCTCGTAGATAAAAGTGAGTGTTGAATTCATTTTCAATTTTCAATTGCCTCAGAGAAGGAATTCTTCGTGCAGCAATTTATCTATTGTTTGTTTAAAATGCGAAAATTTTAATAAAACTACTGCCATGTACAGAAAAAAAAATTGCTTTAGAAAAGGAAAACAAAAATTAAAGATGCTTAAAAAATATGAGATCGTACGAAAAAGAACGATTAAACATGTTACTAAGTTAAGTGCCATTAAAACTTATATAAACTCTTTAAATGTAAGCAAAAAGTCGAAAATATTTTGCAAGTTGCTTATAAGTAAGCGGCCCAAAGGATATAGCGATGAAGTTAAGTTCTATATTTTCGTAATCCACTTATTCATTTTTACGAGACAAATTGAATTTAAACATACCCCATGTTTCAAATTTACATCGATGGGCCCCCATAAAATTCTTTCAACCTGGGCTTATTAATAATGCTATTGAGGAATTAAAATTAAATATTAAGTTAACGGATGGGAGGACAAAGGCAATGCTGTACTACTCTTTGATGAAATCACAATAAAAAGAGAAATTAGGTACAACTCAAAATTAGATTTAATAGATGGGTTTCACATTTAGGCTTTATGTGAAATTTAAGCATTGGTAAGGAGGTTTGTGTTTTTATGGTCTGGAGTTTATTTTCTAATTGGAAGCCTATTTTTAATTACTTTGTAACCGAAAATTGCTTATCAGGTGAAGATTTGAAATTACAGTATGTGCAGTTGTACAATATGTGACCCAGGCTTTTCTAATAGAAAAGTTTATAGCCTGTTAGGAGTTTCGCGTGTGAAACCATATATTTGCATAATAGCATTGAAATCTTCTGATTATATGACTTTCCACATTTGATAAAATCATTGCGTAACTGTCTGTTGAAGTCGGATCTTAATACTCCTGATGGCTAGGTTAGTTTCGAAGTTGTCAAAGATCGTTTGCAGTTAGAACAAAATGGTAAAACAAGAATGTGCCCGAAACTAATAAGTCAACACATATTTCCTACTGATTCCGATAAAATGCGAGTCAAGTATGCAACTCAAATTTTTAGTAAAACTGTAAGTGCAGCTATTGGCACCATTATAGAGACTTGTGGTTTTAGGAACTGTTCAAAGGAAGTCGCAGTTTCAACTAAAACTTTTCTTAGTTAAATTGATCAAGTTTTTGACTGTATGAATAACGATTCTCTAAATTTCAACAAATTTTATAGATCAGCCATACCAAAAAAATAATTGCGCTCAAGTTTCTTTATTCAACAATCAAAAACTGTTTATGTTTTGAAAGGGATTGAACAGTCTATAAACGGAGTACTACAACTTGCCGATGATTTATTAGACGATTGCTCTGAAGAGATTTTTTTCCTACTAACCAAGCGTATGAACCAAGATGCACTGAAAAATTTATTCGCATTTATAAGACGGAAAGGAGGAAACAATCAAAACCCATCTCTAATGAGTTTAAAATAATAATTACAAAAGTGATGGCTACTCAGATAATTCAATCTAGTTCTTTAAGCAATTACGAAGAGGATAATGATTCCATGCTGGACATTATTAGATGCGATGTTAATGTTTCTTTATCCATATCAGCGGCTCAAAATGATCAGCAATATGACAAGAAATTGTCTGATTTTGATATCTTAAAAAATATTCTGATTTCTTCGTTGGCGATCATTTTGAAAATTAAGATATTGAAATGAAAATTGATTTAATATCAATGAGGTATTTCATAGGTTACGTCGCTTTTAAAGTTGGCCCGAAAATAAACTGTGAACCACGTTGCGCTAGAATTAAGATTACAGCCGCAATTCAGATTTTCGGAACCTTAATGTGCTATCTGATCAATTTTTCGTAATAAGTTAGACACATATTTTGGTTTTCGATTCCATATTTTCAGGTAGTCCGAACATAAAACATATCAGAGATTGTTGAAAAATGCAAAATGCCTCAAATGAATGCCTCAACTCATGATTGGACCATAAAATAAAATTTTTGAAATTTTGGTTATAGTTCTTTTAAGAAAAAAAAGAGCAAGAGAGAGCTTTTCGTTTCGTTTATTTTTTTATTATTTGGAAAAGAGCTTTTTGAAATCGTTTTCATTTTTTGAGGCAGATAATACTTCTTGGTAGTTATATATTCTTTGTTATTAGCAAGTAATTATAAAATTCTAAGATATGTGGATCCGTTCTTTTATTCATCATTCTCGCAAAAAAAGCGAGAGTCAAAGTGGCCTGGGCTGCTTAGCCAATTAAAATCAATCATCTTAGTATAGTAAAAACTCATGTACATTTTTTGTTTTCCGTTTTTTCTTGAATTGCAATTGTTTATAAAATCTAAAAAGGTATTATATATATTAAGTATATTAAAACCTTGAAGATATAGTAAATCACTTGAATTTGGGTCTTTGTGAAACTTTTCATTGCTAATAACTGTGTTAATAATCATATTCTAAAATTCATTTTTATTTTCTTACTTTTTTGGGGTTATTTGTGGTTAAACAAAAATCGTAAGATTAAATCGGAAAGTAATGCTTTTGAATTAAAAACATTAAATCAGTTCTTATTTTCTTAAGTTTTTTTTTTTTTGCAAGCATGAAGCGTTTGTGTAATCAAAATGAATAAGTTTGATTACATTAATGCATATATAAAGCAAAAGAGTGTTGAATAGCTTACAGCTATCAACTATACAATTCGAATTGTCTAAACAACATCTAATACGGAGATGTAAATACATCTAAATAACATAGATTGTAAACATTTTTACATATATTAATACTCAACTGTTTAAATATGTAAGGCGTACAATTACATCTAATGATGCATATTTCTTTTACGTTTCTGCATTGCCACTACGCCGCTTGTGAGGTTGACTTACAGATATCTCTACAGAAATATGTAATATGTAATCTCGGATGGAATTAGTGCTTCGCTGAACATAGTCAAACCTTCTGATTTGCTCATCCTTAAGTTTTTCCACTATCAGTTTCTTAATGCGGAGACTTCCACATTTTTGTATATGCATTATACTCGTAGGTCAGACATTCGAATTTTATGTGTTCGACGAATACTCATAGATTTTCATTTTTTAGCTTTTATGAAAATTCTAAAACCACAACTCTAACTTCATGTTGTTTGCGTATTTTTGAAAATGTTGAATTAATATACAAGGAGAGATTGTTTTGTTATGCACAATTAATATTAAATAACATTATACATAGTACATTATAAACCTACAAAAATATGTCATTATTTATTTACAACGGCGTTGTATGAACATTTAAGGATATATCAGTTTTCGCAATTCACGAGTATTAAACTAATGCTAAAATTACAATAAGACCGACTAATAATAAATAGAACTAACTTAGTTAAACATAATTAAATGCCCCTTTAATTCCATACACCTTCGTTAAAAAAAAAAATGGTCTTAAAAACTTGAGTCTGAATATTTGAAAGGAGACCTCTGGATTCAATGAACATATTAAATTTGGAAAAATGTTAAATTTCCGTTAAATATAATCAAATTTGTTCGGTTTAAACTATAATTTACAGCTTAATAAAATTTTGTTATAAACCTTCGTGAATAGCTTCACCTTAAAAAATGCAGGAAAACGAAGTAAACAATTTTAGTTTCGTCACACCATTTACAATAAAATTGTAATAAATTTTAATATCGAAGAATGTAATATTATACAGTAACTTGCGGTACGGTATGTAAACTGGTAGGTCCGCAATTATACGGTGGCTCTTGAGTCCCGACTCTTTCAAAATAACAAAAGTCCAACAGAAAAAAAAAAATTTTAAAATTTTGTGAGATGTAAAATTTGTAGGTAGAATTTCTATTAATCTTGTTTTTACGTTTCTCTTTCTCCTTGTACGTAATTTTCTATTTCGCTTCATTTGTTTTCATTCCCATTAAAAGCAGTTGGCAAAAAATGTCTACACAAATTTTTTGCTCAAAGGATAAAATAAAAATGTGTGTTTAGAGAGCTCTATACACTTCACAGCCGAAGGAAAAAATAAAAGAGTTATCAAATTAGAGGCATGGAAAAGAGTCAACGTGTAGTAGCAGGAGCCTCAAAATGAAAATTTAAAACAGAAAAGAGTCGTGATTCAAGAGTCACCGTGTAACAGCGGACTAACAGATTATATTATTTGAAATATTAAACAAAATTACAAATTTGTAAACTAGAAAAAAATTGTAAAATAAATTTTATAAATAGAGAAGAAAAATCGCATAGATAAAAAGTAAAAGTAGAAATAAAGTCTTAAATACAAAAGTATCTGTTGCTTAAAATTTTATTTATAAAATTTGTTATGTTTTTAAAGCCACTGTCAGCCATCTCACACTACACTGGTTTTGGAACAATGTAAAAGTGTTTGTTGGCATTCTTAAGTGTTGCTGAGTCACTAGTAACGCATGCTCTATTAATTTTATATATTGATATATAAATGTGCAAAAGTAACAAGTAAAAACAAAACAAAAAAGAAATTGTAAAACAGAATTGTTATTATTATATTTTATTGATGTAATAGGCGAACAATTCACTTCAATATTAAGCTCTTTTTTCTCCTCTTTGTCCATGCACAAGTCGTATTTTGAGTTAATTTGCATACAACTGTCGCAATTCACACAAATTTAAACTTTTACGAATTTGACAGTTCTTTTAAAATTAAATTGATTTGACGTTTCTAACAATTCTTGCCCAAATAAAAATATTGTGTAAAAATTTGGCTGGATTGCAAAATGTGTTTTCTTTTACAAATTTTGTCTCGCGGGAACAGGCTTTTGTACAAATTTGCAGTCCTGGAACAGACCTAGCGTTCTCTCTGTTTGAAAATTTCAGAACATTGTTCTTGCTCGCAAGTCACTTTTACATACTTGGCATTTTGCAGGTCTTATGAGTGAAACTTTTATTTCATTTGCAAAATAACTTGACTTTTAATTTAATTCTAGTAAAAGCAGAAATTCTCTATATCGATTTACGCGTAATTTTGACTCGAACTCGAGCTGTATGTTCTTTGTCTCTTCTTATCTGAATATTGAAGTGATTGCAAAATTTCCGACGATAGCGCAAAAGTAAACGTTGCTCAACCGCGAACCGGCGGTGCCCTCCCTATCATTGACTGGTCGATAATTTTTTTGAATATTGAAAATGTTTAACTTGTACATTATTAGTGATTAATAATTCATTTTTTATTAGGCACAATAGTGATTGTGACGAAAAAAAAAAAAAATAAATAAAACGGCGGTATCATATATGCGAGAAAAAATTAAAAATACCTGTACAGAGTAATCCGACCTTTTATTTCCCTTTCATAATATACTACAAAAATTCAAATTTAGCTTACGCCTGTATCTCGCTTTCCTTCCACCTTTGTTTTCAATTCGCCCAGCCCTGTTTACTAATTTATACTATAAAATGGTTCTCACTTAATTCATCACTTGTAAATGGCCCGAATGAGTGGAAGTTGATAGCAAATTTTGGAATATTCGAATTTGGATTTTCTAAAATACAAAAAATTATGAACACAAACTTATGTCAGAATAAAAGGCACGTTTGTCATGTATCGAAGTTTCAATTACAACAGTTTATAAGTAAATAAATAAAATAAATAATAATTTAAATCAGCATTCCAAATAGAATTTTTTTTAAATGTTTTAATTTAAGAGGTTACTTATTATTTGCCTGTAACACATCTTAGTTTTGAAAGTTTTAGGAATTAAGTTGTAAATCAGAAGTATACTCGTACAGTCCACCTTAAAAGAGCTCCAGTGATAATTGTTTTTTAAATGAGATATTATACAAAATACAATAAATAATATTTAAAAAAAAAAAAAAAATTGAGAGAATTCTAGAGAAAAAAAAGAAAAACAAAAGGATATTGATGTAAAAGTAGGTGTTAATATTATTGAAGTAAGTAAAAATTTTGTTTAATAGTATTTTTAAATAGTAAATATATTTGTCATTATAGATAAACCTTATCATATTTCTGTTTATACCGTTAAAAATTAGTTTTTGTTTGAGTAAAAGATACCGTACATTGATTTCTACTAAACCAACCATTAAAAATGAATGCAGACTTACATACATACATACATACTCGTATATGGTATTAATTCATTGTAATTGAAAAGTACATATAAATCGTACTATCGTAATATTTTAAAAATATTGATATTATGTTATGAAACTGAATTTACATATATATTCTTCCCAAAATATGGAATCGACATATATTGTAATTTTCTTATTGCACACAGGCAATATATGATAGATATTTCAAGAAAACAAAATTTCAATATGAAAAAGAATTAAAAAAATGACACAAAAAATGATTTATGTGTAGCTGTTAGGGGTTAGGCCACTTTAGAGACCGTAAAACCGCTTTTTGTGATATTTTTTTTCAGGAAATATATGAAATAAATTGAGTTTACAAAGGTAGAAGTTTATTGTACATATGATTGCTTGTAAAACATAATTTTTATAGAATAATTTATTTCAAAAATGGTGGCTGTGCAGCGTTTCTCAAATGATCTCTATTTTTTGGAGGTGTCTACGGTAGTACCAAAAGTTGTCATAAATTTTGAATTATGATGAGTCACTAAAAAATTGTTAATAACAAATGAACTATGCCATATAAAACAAATCCTATATACTTATTAAGGCAATATATTGTATTTTTGAAGATTAAGTTAAAATTTAAAGTAAATTGGTTGAAAATTGTTTAACTTATGGATGCGGCCAACTTAAAAAAAATGCAGTTTTGAGATAAAGGCGTGAATCGGTTTAAAGTTTTCCTTGGTTGTCCGGTTGTTTTTGGTTTTTCCTCACTTTTATGACTACTGTGTTTTTATTTTCTTTAACTATTGCTCTTCAATTTCTGAATGTTAGTTTCGACTATAGCCTCAGTGGGATGAAATTGCTTTTTCTGACCGTTTACCTCATTTTTGTGTGGTGGCGTTTTATATTCCTATTCCTTATTCCGCTTCTATAATGAATGTGGTCGATGGGGAATTTTGAGCTTTTTCATATCACTGCCTTCGTTCTCAGGCACGAAAAATGAGAATAGCATTTCTCGAAATGGTTGCTTAATGTTGGTTATAGCTATTGACTTGGTTATTCTCGTTTTTGAAAATTTTGTAAACTTATATGTATATAACAGTCAAAACTAAATTTTTTTCTTTCAAAAAAATATCAAAATTCGTTGTATAGCCAGGATAGGTTGGGATAGAAGGTGATTCAAGGATAAGTTCAATATATTTGGGTGTAGTACACATTTGTTTTCCTTGCATGTTTGGCAATTTTTCACTGTTATTGGAGTTTATATCTTCGCTCCCATGCGCGGAAAGTAAAAGTTTTTAAGCAGTTACTTACCCTGAACTTCAATGAAATTTTTTTAAATTTTGTCTTGTTCCATTTCGTCCGTAATATTTTTAACTATCTGAATAAACTGAGTAAATCTTACTTTTGGAAAAGTGCAATGGGTACATGTACTGTATTCCTCCCATATTTTTTTCCTTTGTAAATAAACAATTTTTTTGGACTAGGATTAGAGATTTTTTGAATATGTGGATGATGTCAGTGTTAGTATAACTTGGCTGAATGAAAATATGCTTGTAGTAGGTGGGGAATGAATAAGAAATTGGTGGTTAGTTTCATTTCCGACTTTGAGGACGAGTTGATTGCGGAAGACGTTAATGGGAGTGTCTACTGTTGGTTTCAAGTTATGTGGCGAACTTTTACCACTGTGTTGCATTATTGTTATTGAATTAATCTGTGGAAGTCGTGATAAATCGTAGGCAACTGCATTTGATATTCCTGGCTTGTACTATACGAGAGGAGGGTTGCAGTCTTCACAATTTTTTTCCATAATTTTATGGCTCTGTTTTTTTTTTGGTAAGTTGGTACATCTGTTGTTGACATTCTCTATAAATCTTAGCGTCATAGCTTGACATTTGCTAAAGTTACGTAACCAAGAGTACACCTATCTCTGTGTGTGTTGGCGATTTTTTACAATTTTAGAAATGGGTTTAAATTTGCAATAACGAAGTTGTATTAAATTTTGTGTAAAAAACGGATATAATGGTGCGCGAACGTGGAAAATGTTTGAAAAGTGTTTCGGCAACGATTCTCTAAAGAAAACAGTCGTTTATCAGTGGCACGACTGGTTCATAAGTAGTCGTGAGTCTTTAACATTGCCTATGGATCCGTCCAAGATATTTTGGTTAACGATTTGGGTTTCCGTCGTGTAGCAGTAAACTTTTTTTTATTTGCTTCGCTGACGAAAAGTTTCCTTCTAGCAGTCTAACATTTATATTCAGATCTTTGTGTCCATCTACACAGTATGCTGCTTTTGCTTTCGTTAGGCCAATTTTCGTTGACATTCACGACAATCCTGCAAAATTTTAGCGGTACAACAGGATCTTTGTGAAAGGTCCAGCGTTGTGTTTACATCAACTTTTTTCTTCTCGGAAATTTTTGGAAAAAATCGGTCAAACGATAGCGTCACAGAAGTAGACATTTTAAAACTAAATTCGTTGACCGTAGACAACTTTTTTTAAATTTAGAAATTCATATAAGTTATATTAATTACCATTTGCCGTGTAATTCAGATTTTTTCTCTATTCTGAGCTTAAAGTGTCCAGTCACACCCTTATTTTTTTAAAAAAGAATTGGTCAATTCTCTGTTGTACCAAATAGACTTATGAAACACATAACATAAACACTTTATGTATTATTTCGTTTGTTGTAATTACCAATATTTTAAATTCAATTTTGCAAGAGGTTGGTGTAAAGTTATATTTTCCCAAATAAAAACAATCAAAGTACCATAATCATTAATCCTTATATATTACTTCTTACAAACAATTAATACAACAACTGAATTATAATACATATAGGGGGATTCATCATAATGAAAAACACATATATTTGAAAATGAACCTACAATTTTTATTATCGGTTAAAAGAACAATTCATGGCATTTACTTTTTGA
This sequence comes from Volucella inanis, assembly GCA_907269105.1. Lineage (NCBI taxonomy): Eukaryota > Metazoa > Arthropoda > Insecta > Diptera > Syrphidae > Volucella > Volucella inanis. Next base: position 124,465,094 of record OU026156.1, on the reverse strand, counting down.
AAATGATATCATGTAAATGTGGGCCACGACTACGTCTGAGGTGGTCCATTCGGAAGGTCGACTTGGACGACTAGTTCGAGCATAGCGACTGGTATCTCACGGATAACAAGAGTAATGTTGGCTTCGAAAGCGTCAATCGTAGAGGGCTAATTCTTGAAGGCCTGAAGAACACGATAAAACACCGGATTTTCATTGAATTTTTTCAGAGCCCATTTACTAAAAATATGACGCAAATTCAAATTTTGTACGCTTTTGGGCCGAGATCCTCACGAAAAATATGCCAAGTTGTCGAATACGCTAAGCCAAGCCGTTGAGAACGACGACGAATCAATTCGTCACGATCTTCGCGTATACTCTGAGCTGCAGCTGCTATAGTTCTTTAACTACGTCTAACCGGTCGAGTATCACCCACAAGTCTAAACTGGGACTCGAACTTGCGAATGGTATTGGCAATAGTGGTTTCAGTAGGTCGATTATGCGCACCGTAAGTTCCTCGAATCGCACGAAAAACATTTCTCACAGAACGCTGATTTCCGTAATACAGCGAACAATTTGGAGACGCTGTTGTGGTGTGAGTCTTTCCATGATGACTTGCCACACGATACTGAAAGAATATGACAAAGCTGTTTGATAGGAGTCACACGTGATCTGTCAAAAATAGGCTATTGAAAATCAAACCTCACGATGTATCAACCCTTATTAATCATATAGGTAATATGCAGTAAGAAGAATGCATTCTGACGTTGTAGTCCAAATGTTGAGTCTGCAAAGAAAAAGGCATTAAATGTATTATTAAACAAAAATGTATAATTCTTATTTACATGTTTTTAGATAGTAGTTGATATTTCCACATTTGGAATGGTTTTGTTGGATTTTTTGTAGTCCAAATGTTGAATCTGCAAAGAAAAAGGCATTGAATGTATTATTAAACAAAAATGTATAATTCTTTATCACGTGTTTTTAGTTAGTATAATTTATCCACATTTTTTTCAAGCTCTTGAGTATCATATTTACATTTATTGTTCCTACTGCAAAAATGAAGTAAAATAAATTATTTTGAAAATAAAATGTTTTTACTTACTCACAAGAAAATGTAAACAAACAATTGCAACGGTTTTTACCACATTCCCATAAAAGCAGTTTGTTGGTGGCAGATGTATTTTGTAGGAAATTCTCTCTTCCTGCTCCAGATGTCTTGATTTTTCTTTTGTTGTCCTAGAAAATAAAATAAAGAAAATTATTGTACAAAATTAAAAATATTTTGCAATTACACGAAATTAGAGTTGTAAACATGAGAAATATTAAAATAGGAACTCACGCGTCATTTTTATATGAGAGATGTCACTTCTCGAATTTTGACATTGTTGACAATTCACACATGCTCACGTACATGTTTACATGGATAGGGGCGATAAAGATAAAACTGGTTTTGATTTTCCAATATCTGAGAAGTTTACATCTATGTACTCTTACAAAAATAACACAATTTAATATAGTTCTCTTAATTCATTTAGTCTTATTATTCTTAATTCATTTAGTTTAGTGTAGCTCTAGTTCGAGGCTATTTTTTTGGGATATCTATTTGAATGTGAGCAGCGTCATCTATGTTTCCATAGTAGAAGACTTCGATAGCAGAAGCATCAACTATTATTCAGTGGAGAGTAGAATCGAATTCTCTATTGGAAAATTGTATTAGAAAATATGTCATTGGAGTATAAATATCAGCATCCTCGAAGTATGCAAATCAGCTCATCAAGTTGAATTTAAAGCGTGAATTAATAGTGATTAAGTGGTTTAAGCAAAAGATAAATAAAAGTGAAAAGGTTAAGATCAATTAAATTGTGAATTCTAATTGGATTGAATACAGAGATTGTACTATATTATTATACTATATTAACAAGTATATTAGTTAATCATTATTTTATGAAACATACTAGGGCTTTGTTTATAAAAGCGAAAAAAGAAAAAAATAGAAAAACAATATTAATACTTATGGTTTAGTAAATCTCAAAATTTGATGAGAAAAGTTGGTAATGGTAAGGTTGTCGTTATAAGATCCTTTGACGATTTACAGCAATTGAAAATTGACATGAATGATTGCTTTGATCTTATAAACGACAACACTACCATTAAAAGTATCTATTGTATAATAGTACGTTTTATTCTAATTGTAAAAATGAAATACTAGTCTTCATTTCAAAACATTATTAGCATGCGAAAAATTTTGATTTGTTACTCTGTAATATTGAAGGCTTCGTGAATTTGCCAGGCTTTATTTTTTTGGATATGGATTTAAATATTTATGCAAAAAAGAAGACTACACAATTTAAAACTACGAGTTTTACGCTAACGTTAATGATTTATGCTCTGCTGGAGGAGTAGGAGTAATCGTTATAGTTTGAATAGTGCTGATATCATAAAAATTTTAACATAAATTGTGTGTTTAGGGTTTAGTTTATGTCTACAATTGTTTTAAGAAGAGTTTAAAGATTTCTTGCGCAATGAAAAGGCGGCAAATAATATTATTCTTGGTGACGTTAATGTGGACATTTTAAGTTGTAACGTTGCACTTGATACATTTGTATTCTCTGCTCTGGCAGAGCATGGTTTAACATCGTTCATTAATTAACCTACAACACCGATATCTTGCCTTGATCATGTATTTGGTCGCTTTAAGAAACTATAAACCAATCTTTGTGCAGGTGTTAACTTTGATCTGAAAATTACTGATCATTGTTTGACCGGCTTAGTCCTAAGTATCTTAACACAAAAAACCTTTTGTTACCGCTTCTCTTAGGGTAACTAAAATAAACAACAGGCAACTTAACGATGACCTGCTGCGTGAAAGTTGGGAAGAAGTTTCCACCATTGTAAATGCTTCACAGGCGTATGAACTATTCTTAAAAATTCTAACTGGTCATATTGATATCTGTAGCTTTTCCATAGAGCACAGAAAATCGGAAACCAAACACAAGCACTGGTGTTTTCTCAAAAAAATTAATGAATATAGTATACACCCACATAACCATGTTTTGAGAAGATGTTATAATCATATATGCCAACAAATTAATAACGAAATTAACCTTCGTCGGTTGTTGAAATTCGTAGTACATATAAGTAAGTTGTTAAATATGCGCATACATTGATAAAAATGAAATGAAATAGCAACCAGACACAAAAATTGTTTTCATAATTTTTAATGTTTATTCATTTATGTTAAATTTTCAATTAAAATCGTCAAAAGATTAATTTATAGCTATGCAGAAGGTACAAGAATAGCAAATAGAATACTTATGTTCAGCACAAATAAACCTTCCACATTTTTCATACCGGGAAGAGAAAACATTTCGATTGTTTTTACTGGAACATACCATATGTAGCATCGACCTCTTTTGTTGTTCGATTGGAGGTGAACAATTGGTGTTGTGCATGATGATGAATGTGCTTGTGGTGTTATGCGTGCAGGATGACTACGTTTTGCAACGAATGGTGCCGTGAGTGCTTTCCCCAAGTCTAAAAGAAATAATCTGCGACGAATATTTGCGTTGCGTTGATTCCAATCAGGGAAGACATGTGTGAAAAAGATAGCCATTGGCCAACGATTTACTTTTGTTTTTGATCGATATGCTCCCACCATTTGTCCTTTAGTTTTATTGTTTTCACATTAGGCTTTTTCTTCGCAGATTGTTCAATTTCCAAGCTACGATAGTAAATGCTAAATAACGTGACAAATCGGTTTTTCCTCGGTACGTATGATAACAAAATGGAGCTCGTAAAGAAATTCTGTATGAAAAACTGTTTTTTTCTTCATATCGATCAGAATTGGTGGTACTTCAGATCGATTCTTTCGAATTGTTCCCACAATTGTCATTTTTTACTTGTGTAACTCCTTAGTCTAAGCATATGTTGTGAAAAAATTATCACATGTAACATTTCTGTTTGTTAGACCGTGGCATAAATCGAGTACAACGCGTAGGCCAATGTAAACTTGAGCATTGTGAGTGTAATACGTCTCTGAATCGCAAATCAACCAAATTTGTATTCCATTCTTCGCTGGTTTCGATAGAATATATTGACGAAATAGACATCTGCCACGGAAAGGAACTAGTTGTTCATCAATCGTGACTGTTTTGCCAACGATGTACAATGCCTTGAAATGTGCAGTCCATATGTCAAACACAAAGCGAATGGGCGAAAACTTATCACGTCGGACACGCTCCCCACGATCATCAAAACGAATGCAAATATGAATTCTTTTGGAGATATCAAGGCTCATGGTTTTGCGGAAAATAGCTCTGCCATTGCCTGCATCCCATAATTGCACACATTCTCCATATGATCAAGAAGAAATAAACCGAAATACGCATGCAATTTCTCCATGGTTAAAAGTTCCCAGTTTTCGCGATATGTTCTTGCAAAAAATAAATTGGTCATTCGAAGAATACAAAGGAGAATCAACGGCTGAAAAAGCAAAAGCAGTGTGACCTGTAGAGAAAATAAAGGACGAACGAGTGAATATAGAAAAGAAAATTACTGAAAAAAAAAAAAAAAACAAAATGAAAAGATACCTTGTCGAACATTTGATTGATGGCGAAATGAAAATCTTCTACCACGAACGAATGCTTCTTTTGTATATTCAATCAATCCATTTTTAGAATTCAGGAGATTATCGGGACTTACAGCCATATCTTCTAAAATCTCTTGTGGAAGCGGTTTAATTTCCGACGAATCAGTTTCAGAGGTTTCATTACTCGAGCTTTCCACATGCTCATCTCTAATTTCTTCATATTGTTCACTCGATGCTTCATGACTTGAATTATCACTTTCCAATTAATCTTCATCAATAACGCGATTGCGAAGTGTTCGACGATTCATATTGTTCAAAGAATTGTATAATTTTTGCTCAGAAAACGTTGCTCTTTTTTGCTGTTGACTGTTATGTCAACTCGCAAAACAAAAAACGTCAAACAATTTACCATAGCCACAAATACACCTGTTGATTCATTTTAGCATTGAAAATGTGCATGCTTACGCATGCCAACAACAGGTTTGTATGTTTTTTTGTTACAGTATTTCGGACGCACATTGCCATCTGGCGTTCGATGGGGTGAAAGTACTTGTCAAAATATTTAATTGGACAAAAATTCAAATTAATCAATGAACACTTACTATATTAAACACTGCTTGAAAAAGTGAAATGGTATGCGTGCGCATACCAACAACTGATAAGGGTTAAAGTCTACCGTGGTAGTTACCATCAAAATAGAATAATAAACAGTATTATTAATCGCAAAGCAAAAACCAAAGCAAATCAATTGTTCTAAAAAATGAGAATGTTGAAATCACCGATTCGATAGCAGTTACTAACGAGTTTAGTGACTACTTTGCTTCAGTGGGAAAAATATCTTTCTAATCAGACCTTCCAAGCGTCTGGAGCTGTTGCTTTGCACCTGGTCTTGGGGACTACACACCTGTAAGGAACAGCTTCTTCTTTGAACCCATTACAGGGTTTGAGCTTTTAAAAACAATAAACAGTCTCAAAAATTCAATTTCTTGTGGTAACGATGGTATTTCTAACATTTTAATGAAACACATTTCCCTTAATTTCGTTGGTATTTTGGCTCATATTTTTAATTTGAGTATCTTTTTTGGAAATTTTTCAGATTTGTTGCAATCTGCCAATATAATTCCTATTTATAGAAAGGGCAATAGACAAAAGTAAAGCAACTACAGACCCATTTCCTTACTCCTTATAGTATCGAAGATATTCGAGAAGACCGTTAAAAGCAGAGTTCTGAAATATCTTAATGATATGAAATTCTTCAGGGAAAGGCAGTTTGCGTTTAGAGAAAGCCTCTCTTAGAAAGATGCTCTCCTAGACTTTTGTGCAGTTGTTTACAAAGGACTTGATGTTAAAAAATGTTGCACCCAACTCTTTGTAGATATTACAAAAGCCTCCGACATGGTTGACCCCATGTCTCTTGAAAAAATTTTATTTTGTGGGGTTTTAGCGATTTTATCTTAGATTGGTTTGCACCATATTTAAAAAACAGAACACAAAAAATAAAAATTCGGGAATAATTTTTAGTAGTTCAAAGATAATCAATATAGGTGTACCACATGGATGCCTTCTTGGCCCTATTTTGTTCGTTATATATGTCAACTCTATTTTTGGAATCCCATTTATTGGCAATGTAAAGCCCTTTGACGATGATTTTGCATTTGCATATGGATCAACCAACCTTTTAAATCTAGTTTTTGACATAAACCACGATTCTTACTTGCTAAGGCACTTGCTAATTATTAAACACATGTTAGTAATAAGCGATAAGACTAAATTGATGTATTTCAGTTTATTAGTGAAAGATTCTCAGACTTTGACATAATATTTCATGCATCTACCAGTTATAGACACAGCTTGCTAAAATGTGTTTGTGACGTGCAAAATTCCAATGTCCTATATGACGAAAATATTATTGCTCTAAAAAAAGAGCACTATAAATATTTAGGTGTTATTATTGATCGAAATGTAAGTTGGAGCGAATATATCTCAAGTTTGAGAAAGTATCTGCAATCTTCTTTACACATCTTTTACTGGTTTAGGAATAACTGCTTTACACAGACCATAAAAACAATTTACTTTTGGATTTTTCACTCAGACTCCAGTATGGAATAAGCGCATAGAATTACTAAGAAGAATGAATATCCTGTCTGTAAGATATTTATACTTTTTTGAAGTCCTAAAAATATTCTTCATAAAAGGTGGCTATATGCAGAGTCTGTGTATGTATATACACAGACATGCTTGTCCACCCTACAGTGTAAATTTTGAAGTAGCATTTCTCTCTATTTTTCTCACTTAAAAAAAAAAGTTACTAACTATTTTTTAAATTAGGATACATATGCATAGTAAGAATTGTTAAGCAACTTAAAATAGATTACCGAATTGAAAATAAAGAATTACGAAAAAAAAAATCGAGAGAAAGTTGATCAAATAGCAGAATTAAAGAAGGGCTAGAAACAGCTATAAGATTCAAGAGGCTAGGTAAACGATTTTCTGCAAATCGGGTAGGGTAAGTCACATTTACTATATTCATTCCTACAGAGGAAACTAGATCTTTCATTGGAAGAGCCAGGATGTCATATCTTATCAAATCAATTTTTAAATCACCACAAATAATTATGTGTTGATAGAGTAAAAACTGGTTAGAGATTTCAACGATAAAAGGCACAGGGAGCAGCTTCTCTTTTTACTATAAGCGCACGCAACCATGCATTTGGTATCAGAATCTCGTATTTCGACAAGAATGTATTTCATGCCTTTGTCGTTATCTTTAGTGATGATGCCGCATTTAAGAGCCGATTAAATAAACTTTTAAGGTTCTCATTGGGGAGGTCAGGTATTCCAAAAAGCACAACATCCTTCCTTTCCAGTAAGTTGCATCGTTTTTAAAGAGCTACAATCTCTGCATTATTCAGTTCATGGTGGTATTAGTTTCGCTTTCAACCAATGCAATCCGTTGAGTTAAGTTGTTAATTTCTTCAAAGCGCTTATTCCAAGTTATTATGATTTCTTCCAACTTGAGAAGAAAGTCAATCTGCATTTTGGTGATCTCCTGTGGAAAACCTTGTAACAAGAAATCTGCTTGCTTATATAGTTGTTCTTCTAAGATTTTCACAGTAAGGGGGCAATGTCATTATTCAGCTGTTTTGTTGCAGGTGAAGATAACTGCGTGGGTTGAGTGGGTGTTGATGGAAGACATTTCGCTGAAGTTGTTTTTGGTCGGAGACCAGGAGCCGACATGATTTTAAGAGAACTAAAGATGACCGAGTAATAGCGAGAGAGTTTGAATGGGAATAAGGAACAAGTCGCAAAGAGGAAAATAAAAGACGTTGTTGAAGACTTCGTATTCACACAACCCGCAAAGCTTCAAATCACCAAGCGCTTAGGCTATACACGAATTCAAATTTATTTATTAGGTTATCACACCGGTTTAGCTTGCTTAAGCTGGACGAAGAGAAAAATGTGTCTATTCGCGGCAGTTACACATTTACACATTCAAATAGATACTCGTATTACACTGCTCCTCCTAAAGTTGTTCGTCCCGAAAAACAACAATTTCGTTATTCATCATTCTGTTTAAATGACACATTCTATGCAAATTATCCTCAATTCGCACGCTGGATACGGTCGACAACGTCATTAATGCGGGTTATCACCTTGTATGCTCTCAATCCTGTTGAAATTTTGGTGACTTTTCTTTCTTACACAGAGGATTATACAGCCACACCAAATCTCCTTCGTTGATGCCGGAAGATTTTGCTTTGATGTCGTACCTAGTCTTTATGCGGATGTTCGCCAGCTTCATCCTTTCTCGGGTTTTTTCAAGTAATTTACGAATTCTTCTGCGAAAGTCGTCCACGTATTCGTTCACCTCCTTCGGCTCCGTAGGGGAACCCGAATTTTGTTTCAATTGGCAACCGAACTGTTTGACCAAATAAGATGGTATGTGTCCTGTTAAACTATGGACTACGTTTAGGGCCATTTAGAAGAGGGGTATATTTCGATCCCAGTGCCGCAGGCTATTCCTGACGACCTAAATGCTCCATCGAAGTCCGATTGAATCGCACGACCATTGGATCAGATTGAGGGTGTAATGGCGTTGTCCTTATCTTCCTTATTCCTACGTACTAGCACAATTTCCGGAAGACTTTTGATTCAAAGTTTCGCCCTTGGTCGGATTGAAGCTCCATTGGGACCCCAAATCTGCTCACCCAGTTGTTGACTATCTCTTCTGCTACGGTCTTAGTCTCTTGATTTGGGATGGCAAACATTTCCGGCCACTTACTAAAGTAATTCATGACCACGAGGGTATATCGGTTGCCATTAAGGCAACCATTCGTCCGAATGGTGCTCCGACATTGTATTGTTGCATTCTTCTCTATGGTTTTACTGTTGGACCTTTGGTAGCCGCACATCTTATGCACTTTCTGCACCAATTCTCGACATCTTGTTTAGGGCTTAGCCAATAATTGTTCTCTTTTCTTTTCCAACGTCTTGTTTATTCCCAAATGGCCTCCTTAGATTCCGTTATGTATTTCGTGGAGTACTTGGCTGACTCTGAACCGTGGCACGATTACTTGCATACGAGATGTTGGTTCATCTGCTCTTTCCCATTTTCACAAAGCGTGTCCCACTGGGCCCAGTGTGTCTTCAGAGTTTGGCTCCGATCCGATATCTGCTGCCATGCTGCCATGGGTCGATGTCATTATCTGCCTGTTGGGAGGAGCGGATGTCATCTGTACTCCAACCCCCTATTGGTTTATTTCTGATCATTGGGATAGTGGCCTGTTCTTTCGCTTCTTTACGGTTGCAGTGTTCACATTTAACTCCGCACGATCGAAGAGAAAGATCATCAGCATTTAAGTGGAGTTTTCCCTTGCACTTCAAAGTCATAGTCCTGCAACTGCTCGATCCATCTCGCTACTTTGCATTCAGGGTTCTTGAATTGAAGTAGCCATTTCAGAGCTACGTTGTCTATCCGAAGAATGAACTTTTGTATTTATGGAAATGATTCGTACCCAGAATTAAGGTTAGAAGCTCGCACCGAGTTACTCAGTAGTTCCTTTCAGATCTGGAGTGTACCTTGCTGTAATATGCAACCACTTTCTCTTGACCATCACTTGGGAGATTACTGCTCCGACCCCAACATTGTTGGCATCTACGTCCACGATGAATATTTTTTCGGGTGTGGGGTAACCCAAGTTGAGGGCATTGCACAGCTGCCGCTTGAGTTTTTCAAATGCTTTATCACACTCTCCAGATCACCTGAACTATCAGCCTTTTTCCGTAAGTTCGTGCGGAGCCTTCTGTAGTAGGTGGGAAATCCCAAGATGATTTTCAGTATGTGTTTATCTTTAGGGACAGGCCAACTTTTCAGGGCTTTGATTTTTACAGAATCCGTCTTTACTCCTTCCGCTATTATAATGTGACCCAGATATTTTACTTCCGGCACAACAAGGCTCACTTTTCTGGGTTCAGCTTCAAATGAGCATTTTGCAGCCTCTGAAATACTCCTTTTAAATTTTCGTGATGGTCCTTGAACGTCTTGCCTATGATGATAAAGTCGTTCAAATACACTAGGCAGGCTTTCCACGTGAGTCCTTGTTATGTTCGTTCCATTAGTTTCTCGAAGGTGGCCGGAGCGTTGCACAGTCCAAACGGCATCACTGTAAACTGACAGAGATTGCGTCTTGCAGTGAAGTCAGTTTTCTCACGAAAAACAACGCTGCTGAATGACAAGGAAATATAGTGAGAGATAAGTATAACATCTCCCACCCAGATACGTCCGACTTAAATATTCTAATTATTCAAATGTGCGTTTATCTATCTTGTCAAACAAAAAATTATAGATCAGTAACGTAGTAAATACGCACGTTCGACATAACTTAGATCTACATAATGCATGAAATTTATATCTATACAAAATTCTTATTGAACAACATATTCGATTTCCGCAAATCCAAGTGACTTATTTAAACCTAAGATCTACAGAATTAGCCATTCTGCGAATTTATTATTGGCGCTATCAGTGGAAACAATTCCCTAAAATTTACAAATGAGAGTAATTAAAAACCACTCCTTTACGGTTCAACGCATATAACTTCGTAAAGCTTTCGCCCGAATTTCGATTATTAATGCCATTACACCCACCACACTGATGCATTTCTGGTAGCTGCGCCTTATTCGCTCATTTGCTCATTCACTCGTTTGCTCATTCGCTCGCCATACGCTTGCAAGATGGACGGTAAACAATCCACACTCACCATCTCCCGTTTCATTTCAGTGCAGTAATTGGAGTTTTTGTCGTCGTCGCGGGAGAGATTGCTGCATGATCATTGCACTGAAGGAAAGCTTTTTGGATTAGATTTTTTGTGCAGTTTTCATTTGGATTAAAATTTATTTCAAAATTGGAATGTATGCATGTTATCTCTTCGTTATTATTCGTTAAAGTATATTTGCCGTATTGAGATATTTTGGCATAGTAATTGCGTATCGCCTGGTTTCGCCGTGGGAGTTATCATTGTTTGTTTTAAGATAAATAAAATTATACTTATGGAGTAGGTGTTGCCAGCTTAAATTTTTATCGTTAAAAAAAGAAAGTATTTAAATAAATAAAATCGTTGATTGCAATTATTACTAGGTAATATGACAACTGAACAGACCATTGAGGAATTGAAACAGCAATGGGCTTCCACTAAAAGAAGCATATCCCGGATAAAGAATTTAGTGGAGTCCAGTGCAAATACATTAACATCAACTGAACTTGAGTGTCGTCTAGGAATTTTGGAGTCCTACTTTAAACAAATTTTAGTATACCATACTAAAATAGAAAGTTTTGTACCCAGCGATAACTGTCGCGGTGAATTAGAAGAGTTGTACGTCACAGCAAAAACAAAAATTCTCATGCTTTTAGGAAGTAGGTAGGTAGTCGAAGTAGTGCTGCAGATATGACATTAGCTATAAAGCATTCAATTAGTCATCTTCCTAAGCAACGTTTGCTCAGGTTTAGTGGAAGGTACTCAAACTACAAAAATTTCATAAATTCGTTCGTCAAGCTACCCAAAAGCACTCTTAAGACTAAAGGAACATTATAACAGTGATTGCCCTATCTTTTTAGAATATATCTCAGAGTTTATCGAATTAACAAAAGTTCAGAAGACTTCCTCTACCTCTTAGCTTAGTTGATAATATTTCTGCGCTGTTCAGCTCACTACTTTCTATTAGATCGTTCGAGAATATATGTAATGCAATAATGATACCCACGTCTTAGGTTGATCCGGAAACACGGTCAAAGTGGGACGAGCAGCTCGACTATCAGAAGTTGTCTGATTGGAACGAGTGTGCAAAAGTACTTAATAAACGTTGTCAACATCTGGAAGTCAGGGATAGAAACCATCTTCGATTTGAGTGCAACCAGAAATAGTTCAACAGACCAAAGTTATCTTCTTACAATCAACGACCTCAAACTTTCTTGGCTGTCAATCAACGATGCTCTTTGTCAAAAGAGTAATCATTCAGTTATAAGTTGTTTAAGTTTCATTGCACTATCAAATTTTCAATTGCAAAAAGATTAGGGCTTTGCTTGAATTGTTTAGAAAATTGGCATAGCGTTTCCAAATCTCCCTCGTCGTATGGGTGTAAGAATTGCAGTCAATGACACCATAGTCTTTCGCATAAATCTCAAACAATCTATATATCTAGAACTGGAATTGAACCACCGACATCAGCGGCAGCGCATTCCGCATCTGAAAAGCAAAGAGCTCCCAAATAACAAGTTATTTTGGCAACAGCTCTGGTTCTCGTCAAGGACTCATCGGGTGGTTTTCAATTTGGTAGGGTTCTTCTTGATTCCGGTTCGCAGTTTAATTTCATAAATGAGAGATTCGCACGGTCACTTTGTCTCAAAACACAGAGGAAGAATGTCAACATCGTAGGAGTAGGAGTATCTGAGTATATAGATACACCAACTTTGAAATTTCTTTGGAATTTTTAGTTGCGCCATCGCTAACTGGGTATCAGCCTGAAGGAATGCTTAACATCGCTGGTTGGAATCCTTCTGAGAATCTCGAGCAGGTGAATGCTTCAATCAACCTTCTCAAATTGATTTATTGTATGGAAGAATTCTTCGATTTATTGCAAACTCGGTGAAGGACTGCCATCGTTGCAAAGAACAAAATTACGTTAGATTGTGTCAGGAAGATACAAAATCCAAGTTCACAACGACGCAAAAGAGGATTTGCTTAATCATATGTCGAGAGATTCTGGTAACTGGAAGAAACTCAGGAGCCTAGGACAAAATGGTCAGAAGAGCAACAGGAATATAAAACGCATTTCAAGGAAACCATCGAAGTTATAACTAGTGGTCGGTTAATGGTTCAGCTACCTCTTAAAAAAATCCTAATTGAATTGAAAAGAATACGGATTGGTAGATCATATGTCACTCGTAACAGAACCAAATCTCGATACCGCATTATTACTTACCGCATCAGTGCGTTATTAAACCTGATGGCATATTAACGAAACTGCGCGTCGTTTTCTATCTTGTTGCACTTCGTCCCAAATTTCCTTAAACGGAATCTTCATGGTCGGTCCTACAATACAGGGCGAACTTTTAGTTATTTTATTGTTTTCGATATCATCGATTCGTTCTTACCGCAGACATTGTCAAGCTGTATCAACCGGTATTAGCACATCCATCGCATAGGAGACTACAGTTTAATTTGTTTAGAGAAAGTGAAAATTAAATATCATAACATACTGTAAATCTCAAAACTCAAGTGAAATATTTCACAGAAGAAATCATAAAATGATTGAACCCTTTTATCGAGCAGAAAAATGGTCTTTTCGTCAACATTCCAGAAAAATGTAAGCATCCAATCTTACTTGCCAATAGCTCTAGATTTACAAGAATCCTCGTTCGTTATCCTTATTTTGGATAATCAACGTTAGGGAGCTGGCACGTCAAACAGTTCGACAGTGCCCACACTGTATCAGGTATTGACCAAAATTATTCGAACAGGTAATGGGAGATCTGCCTGCTGCAAGATTGACTCCATCACATTCTTTTTTCTGCTATGAAATGGATTTCTGTGGACCTACGATTGCGGTCAATACCCTTTTTATAATAAGAACTGTCTTGCTCCTCAAAATAGCTATTAACTGTGCCGACATCACTTCTTCATCGTTGGAAAATCTTTGACCACTGAGCCATTTGTTCAAGTTTGGGAACAGAAAATAATCCGAGGGGGCTAAATCTGGCGAATTCAAACTTTAATTCATTAATTTTGGCCTTTACACTCACGACACTGTTTTTGCTCGAGTGTGAGCAAACGCGGCACCCATCTTGTACACAGCTTTCTCATGTCCAAATTTTCGAATAATATGTGATGTACCACACTTTTTGAAATACCTATTATTATATTGGTTGGGCTAAGGCTTTTCAAATAAAAGTATTGTATCACAGAACGATGACCAATTTTCTCCATTTTTACAAATTCATTGACAACGTTCACTATTGATGGCTGCCAAACAAACACTAAACAACGTGGCGCCTTCAAACTTGAAACATATGCTTTATAGACTGCGTACTTTCCAATACAGTGATACTTCTGGGATCGCCTTAGTATATACACTCAAAGTGAAAAGTTGGCCTGCCCCTAAAGATAAACACCAACTGAAAAACTTCTTGGGACTTGCCAAATACTACAGAAGACTCGTAAAGAATTTTGCTGGTATTGCGAAGAGCCTGAACGAACTTACAGAAAAAGGGCGACAATTCAGGTGGTCTGCAGATTTTGATAAAGCATTTGAAGAACTCAAGCGGCAGCTGTACAGTGCCCCAATCTCCACTTCAAACTCCAGTCAAGTGCTGATGCCCTTTCTCTTCGACCGTGCGGTGTTAAATGTGAACACTGCAACCGTAAAGAAGCGAAACAACAGGCCACTATCCAAATGATCAGAACCGAACCAATAGAGGGTTGGAGTACAGATGGCATCCTTTCCTCTTAACAGGCAGATAATGACATCGAACCAATATTGGTTCGGAAGGAACATGGAGAAAGACAAAGCTGGTAGCAGATATCAGATCCTAGCTAAACTCTGAAGACACACTGGGCACAGTAGGACTCGCTTTGTGTTTGCTGAAGAGAAAATATGAAAGTGCAGATAAACCAACATCTCGTCTGCAGATAATCGTGCCACGGTCCAGAGTCAGTCAAGTACTCCATGAAAAAGAAATATATGACGGAATCTCAGGGGGCCATTTGGGAAGAAACAAGACTTTGGAAAAGGAAAATGAACAATTCAATTGGCTAAGCCCTAAACAAGGTACAAAAGTAAAACCACAAAGACAAATGCAACAATACAATGTCCATCGACACCCTCGTTGTCATGGATTACTTAAGTAAGTGACCGGAAATGTTTGCCATCCCAAATCAAGAGACTAAGACCGTAGCAGAAGAGATAGTCAGCAACTGGGTGAGCTGATTTGGGGTCCCAATGGAGCCACACTCCCACCAAGGGCGATCTTCCAGGAAGTGTGCCAATATGTGGGAATAAGGAAGATAAGAACAACGCCACTACACCCTCAATCTGATGGAATGGTCGAACGATTCTATCGGACTTTGATGGACCATCCGTCTAAGGTCGTCAGCAATTGCCTACGGCACTGGATGGACGCATACCCCTTTTATGGTATTAATGGCCTACCGAAACGCGGTCCATAGTTCAACAGGACACACACTATCCCAGATTTTATTTGGTCAAACAGTTCGGTTGCCAAGTGAAACAAAATACGGAACCCCCCTACGAGCGTGAAAACACTCGAGAAAAGATGAAGCTAACGAGTAACCGCATGCAGTCTGGGTACGATATCAAAGCGAAATTTTCCGGTTTCAACAATGGATATCTGGTATGACTGTATATCCTCTACGTAGGATAAGTTTTATTGCATAGGATAGGTCACCAAAATTTAAACAAGATTGGGAAGGAGCATGCAAGGTTCTAATCCGCATTAATGACTTTGACCGTATTCAATGTGGGGATCGGCGAAAATTGAAGATGGTCTCTTGGATAGAATATGTCATTTCAACGGAACGATGAATGAGGAAATTGTCCGGGAGGGAGCAGTGTAATATCCATTTGAATGCGAGCAGCGTCATGTATGTTTCTATAGTACAATAGAGATAGCAGAAGCATCAACCATCGGTAAGTGGAGAGTAGAATCGAATTTTCTAGCGAAATGAAAAATTGTATGTTCTCGAAATATGTTATTGGAGTATAAATATCAGCATCCCAAAGTATGTAAGTCAGTTCATCAGTTGAATTTTAAATTTGAATTACGACTTCTGTGATTAAGTGACTTAAGTAAAAGATAAAGAAAAGTAAAAGGGTTGAGGTAAGCGATTAAATTGTTAATTGTAATTGTATTAAATAAAGCGATTGTAGGTATTGAAAGGAATAAGTTCTATCATTTGTACCTACACAAACATTTTACAGTAATAAATTCTGATATCCATTTGAATGTGAGCAGCGTCATCTATGTTTCCAGTGCAGAAGATTTTAATAGCAGAATCGTCAATCGTTGGTGAATGGAGAGTAGAATTTTCTAGCAAGATGGAAAATTTTATGGAACGCTGGATGGAACAGATTGTTCTCGAAATATGTCATTGAAGTGTAAATATCGGAATCCCAAAGGTATGCAAGTCAGTTGATCAGTTGAGTTTTAAAGTGAAATTTAAAGATTGATTAATTAGTTTAAGTAAAAGACGAAGAGAAGAAAAAAGGGTTGAGATAAGCGATTAAATTGTGAGTTGTATTGAATAAAGAGATTGTATTGAAAGGAATAAGTTTTATAATTTGTGCCGCCTATGACGAACTATACGGAGTGGCATCCCTGACAAACTCGCCCGCTTCTGCAAAATCACAATGAAGAATGCACACTGCTCCGTCAAGGTCGGTTAAGAACTCGCCGAGACCTTCGATGTCAAAAAGGATTTAGACAAAGCGATGCGCTGTCATGTGACTTCTTCAACATTGTTCTTGAAAGAATAGTGCAAAACTCAAACGCTAACACCAGATGCAGTATCTTTCAAAAGTATGTCCATCTACTCGCCTGCGCCAACGACATCGACATAATCGGCAGAATGCAGCGGGATGCCACTGGCGCTTTGAGGTTACTCTTGGTTGTATTGAGAGGAAAATTTTTCGAGTAATTTTCGGACCCGTCTGCATAGACGGTGAATTGAGAAGAAGATATAAATACTAATTGAACGGGCTGTACGGCTACATCGATCTAGTCAGAAGGGTGAAGGTCCAACGATTGAGATGGCTGGGTAATATAGAGCGAACGAAAGCGAATACTCTGGCGCGAATGATCTTCTAATCCACTCCCAAGGGACGGCGCAGTAGAGAAAGACCGCGACTCAGGTGGCGAACGCAAGTGGAAGGGACCTTGCTACAGACGCTTGTTGGTTGAGGTCCAGGTCCACCCCGGACTGTAGCGCCATCTTAATGATAATAATGAATGACAACTGTAGCAGAAAGGAGCAGGGTGTCACGTTTGCTGAATTTAAACATTTTTATATTTATATTTATTTTTTTTATAATTGCTGTCATATCATGTCTTTTATTTATTAAGTATTTATATTGTATCTCTTTTTTTTATCATCATTAATTTGAATTATTCATTGGGGAAAATTATAATTTCGAAACATTAAAATGGATTTATTAACAGTGTTAGCTCTGACTGGTAACGGAATTTATCTTGTCGACAACGGGGCGAAAAGGAACGTTACAGGATCGGCACCTACATCATTTGGGTTTATCACGTGACGAAAATGGTGAAGACACATGTAGCGATGAGACATAATGGATCCCGTAGTTGAAGCAACAGTCGGGAGAGGGTTTTTTACGCTTCGTGATATTGAGAATTCATTTGCAACATTTGATGACACGGGATTTCTTACTCAGTGGATTCAATAATTTGAAGACAATGCCGTAACGGTGAGGTGGAATAACCTGCAGAAATTCGTATATGCTAAGCAATTGCTCAAAGGAGCAGCCAAGCTTTTCATCCATAGTCAAACAGGAGTGAAATAGTTTACAGTTCTAAAGGATGTACTTTTTGACGAGTTCGGGGTGAAGATATCGACCGTTGAAGTTTACAATAGGTTGAGGAACCGCAGGAAGAGATCAGCTAAGTCCCTGCTCGAATACATGTACAGTTTACTGGGGATCGGAAAAGCCTCAGACGTGGATGACGAAAGAATTATCGACTATTTCGTTAAGGGATTACTTGATTTATCGCCGAATACGAGTAATATGATGCTGTACCAGGCTAGAACAATAGTGGAGCTAAAGGATTAGCTTAGGGAGTATGAGAAGGTTTGCAGCTTAACTCAACAGTCGCCATACTCAAGAGGAATCCACCGAACACCGTTAGGAGGAAACTCAACAGTAAAACAAGAAGTTGCAGACAGGAAATGTTTTAGATGTGGAGATACAACGCACATCGCAAAGGACTGTTTAACGGGAACATTCAAGTGCTTCAATTGCGGGCGTCCAGGTCATTGTTCATTCGAGTGCAAGATAGCACAACCGCGAAGAAAACCAGAGGGAAGTACCGTTCATATCTCATCAACAGATTATAAAGCTAGATTGCCAGAGGCGAGAGTATGTTTCGCAACAGGCTCAAACAGAGTTTTTAAAACAATCAATTATTATCTGTCAGCATTGGTGGACACGAGAAGCGAATTAAGCCTCATACCTCAACGCTGCTAGACTACGTCGAGTTAGACAAAGCAAAGACTAGTCTGTCTGGTATTGGGTAGAACATGGTAATGACGTTGGGAAGCTTTCTCATAAATTTCGAGCCAGACCAACTGGATTTGAGTATTAGGTTCCATGTAGTTCGAGAACAACATATGTAGTATTCGGCAGTAATCGGCAACGATGTACTAGGCAAGGTGGGTGTGATTTTAAAAGATGAGGGTACAGAACTTCAGAGAAAGCAGGGAGGCGGAGAATTGCCTGATGAAGTAGTAGCTGAAGCAGGTGTTGAAGGCGTCAGATGTGTTGAGGAAGTACGAAGTGCTGACTCCACAAGTACGCAGAGTTTGAATCTTGAAGATAAAGGAAGTGGAAGCAATTTTCGAGTTACATTCCGAGTTTAGGTCCATTTGCGTTGTTCTCGAAGAAGGAGAATTAAGGAATCATCTGCAAGAAGTCAAGAAGTCAGCTGTACTGAAACTTGAATCGAAGAATACACTCCCAAGAGAAATAGCAAATCACCAGTCGAAATGAAATTAATATTAACGAATGAAATTCTTGTATATTAAAATCCACGACGAATGTCATATGCAGATCAAAAGATGGTGGAACAACAGGTAGCTGATTGGTTACGTGAGGGAATAATACAACCAAGCACCTCGGAGTATGCCATAACAGTCGTCATAGTGAAGAAAAAGAATGGGACCCAAAGATTTTGCAGTGATTTTAGAAAGCTAAATCAAAAAATTGTACGGGACAACTTTTCGATGGTGTTAAATGACAGCGCACTTGAGAGACTTTAAGGAGGCTATGTTTTTACCACCATGGACCATGTTCCAATAGATTCAACTTCAAGGAAGTATGCGTCGTTTGTGACACACAATGGCCAATTTGAGTTTCGATATTTATCGTTTGGCATCTCCAACTCACCAGCCGTTTTTTCAATTTACATCCTTCCGGTATTTAGGAGTTTGATTACCGACGGAACAATAGCGGCATATGTGGACGACATTATAATTCCATCCAAGGATGGATGGTGCTCTTGTGCTAAGGTTGATTGATCCAACGGCGTCAACTGGGATTCATACAGACGCTTGCATACATGGGTATGGAGCAGTGTTACTGCAGAAAAGTTCTGTTGTCCAACTTTACTACCCGGTCGAATATATGAGTCGGAAGACAACACAATTGTTGCAAAAATATCATTCTTATGAATTGAAAGTGCTGGCTATCATAGAGGCTCTAATGAGATGGAGAGTTTATTTGTTGGGAACAAGGATAAAGATTGTATCCGATTGTAATGCGTTCGGGATGATAATGAAGAAGAAAGATGTGCCGCTGAGGGTGTCGAGATGGGCAATGTCCTTGCACAAGTACGAATATGAAGATTGCTTTCGAGTCTAGTTAAAGATTGAATATTTGAAAATGTACATATATTCTTCAGTTTCAAAAATGTCTAATATTTTGACAAGATTTTTTTTTGGAAATCTAAGTTATAGAGTGAGTACCTTTAAATGATACATTATTAATTTTATGAATGTCACTAACTATATAATAGTACCAGCATAAATATTTTGTTGTATTTATTGTTATTATTATAATTTATTAACAAGTAATTACAAAATTACACGGTAATAGCGTTTAAAGAGCCTAGCTGCAGAGAATTATATTACAATAAAGTGGATATCCTTTAGAAAGTTTGATTGTACAATTATCTTTTAATCGAGTTTTAAAGATGTTCTTATTTAAGTAATTCTTACAATTTCCTAATTAAATATAATTTTACTACATATGGTACTTTCCATATTTATGACTTAAAGCTATTATCTTAAAATAATTAATTTTTTGTGTTATAATTGGGTATCTATATGCAAAATTATTACATCTTTTATTCTTATAACATATATTTTTGCATATTCTAAAATATTAACTATTGGTTTTTTTTCATTTTGAATAATTTAACGAGTTTCTTCAAAGTTTAATATTGTAGAAAAAAAGTTATTTGAACGTGCTAAACTGATTACTTCTACTAAATTCTTTAAATCAATATATATTTCATTTAATAAAAAACTATAATGAATTTTAATTTTTGCAATGCTTTGATCTTTTCGTCAAATTTATTATTTATTACGCGTTGTTTTTCATTATTATCTATCAGTTTGTTAATCGCGCTTTTTATTTTAATTATGTCATCATGATCAGGGTTTCCAGTTATAAATTTTATTATCGTACCTAAGGAATTTATAGTAAATATCTCTTTTCTCTCTCGAGGTCGTACAGTTGTGTTATTAAATTCTCGATTTTATCAAAAGTATGGATGTCTATCTTTTCTGGGTAATTTCTTCGTTTAATAGTTTCTAATGTTTGAGTATAATGTGTGAGATTTGTTATATGGTATAAGAATTCAAATTTTTCAAACGTATATACCATACATCGTCTTCCTTTATTAGGATGAATTTTCTATCTCTTAAGTTCGTGATATTCATTTCGGCATTTATTTGTTGTATTATGAATATAATCATAAATATTTTACTTAATATGTTCTTTACGGATGTCACTATTGTGTACAACCTTGCCTGTGCTTGTTAAAATTGTATTCTCACGGTTCTCTTGTACTATATACATATTTCTTGAATTTCGGGCTTGTTTTATTCCTTCTTTTTTGTCTAGCGAATATTTTTGTTCCTACCTTAAATTTCTTGTACATTCGTTTCTTATTTTCCTTTTTTTTTTAAATTTTTTTGTTGCGCTAATTCTAAGAAAATTTATTTTGATTGAAGTAAATATTTATAGGTTTCTCATTTATTACGGAATGAATTGTGTTATTGTATTGGCATGTATACGGCATTATAAATTTCTTCTTCTGGTTTCGTTTTATTTTGTTCAGATAATACTCGTGTTAATTCAATTAAAGTTGAATGGAGTCGTTCTACTTGACCATTTGTAATAGAATGGTTTATCGGTGTGAAATAATGTTCTATATTTAAATTTCGTAATAACATTCCAACCATTCGGTTTTTAAATATGCTTTCGTTATCAGTAGTCAAATATTTACATTTCGGAAATATGATTCTTAAAATTTGTTCAATATGTTGATGCAGATTTGTTTTTTCTGTAATAAAATATAAGTATGCGTATTTAGAATACTTATCTACGCATGAAATAAATGTTTGTTTTGCAATATAGAAGATGTCCATATGTATAGGGTTTTCTAATAACAACTTGACAAATTTTTTTTTAAATAAAAGGCAAACCATTTGAGATATTTCAAAAACTTTATTATTGGCTTTAGGTACAATCAAAACATTTATGAATGGAGCTCGACTTCGTTCATATGGCCACCGCGGGCACGTTTTCGATTTGTTAGACCTAATTTTTAACGACTGGGCCACACATTTCGGCCGAAACGGTCGCTATTTCGCGTTCAATGTTGGCTCCGAGCTCTTCCAACGTCGTCGGCGTGTTAGCATAAACCAATGACTTATCGTATCTCCACAGAAAATACTCAAGCGGCGTTAAATCGCACGAACGATGCGGCCAATCGACTAGCCTATGTCTTGAGATAACACGCTCACCATACTTACTCTTCAATCAATCGATTGTAGCGTGTGCTGTGTGGCTTGTGGCACCATCCTGTTGAAACCACATGTTGTCCGAGTCCATATTTTCCAATTCGGGCCAAAAATAATCGGTGATCATGGCGCGATAACGCTGACCATTCACAGTAACGTGACGAACGTTATCGTCGACGGAAAAATATGGCCCAATAACGCCGCCGACGTGCGAACCGCGTAAAACAGTTATTTTTTGTGGATAAAGTGGTGATTCATGAAGCACATGTGGGTTTTTACCCGACCAATAACGCATATTTTGCTTATTGACGAACCCATAAAATGAGCTTCGTCACCGAAGATGATTTTGCGATGAAATTCATCATCTTGTCGCATCTTCTCCAGAACCCAATCGGAGAACGTACGTCGCTTTAAATGGTCCCTCGGCTTCAATTCTTGAGTCAGCTTGATCTTGTATGGGTGTAAACCAAGATCCTTACGCAAAATACGCCATAATGTGGTCTGAGCGATGCCCAATTTTTGAGCACGCCGTGGAATTGACTAACTTGGATCGTTTGCTACGCTCTTAAAGTTGTAGTCACCGACTTCCAATATCTATAGAAAATTTTTATAATTTGCAGACGTTGCTCGTTAGTGTACTTTACCATGATGAAAATGTTGAGTTTACTGAATAATTTGACAGTAACAATTTGATTAGTGAAAGAGTGCGTTCACAAATTAAATTCAAAGTTAACAAGTCCCTATTCGAAAACAATATATATTGTTCCTGCAGTATCTAGTATGGGAGTTTGTTTTAAGATTTGTTTCTTTAGGTGCCTGTCATATTTATTCTTTAGACAGTTCTTACATGTTTCTGCATATTTTTAGGTTTGTTTAGGCAAATCAGGCCAACAATATTGTGTTCATAGTTCTCGTATATTATTTTTCCAGTTCCTAAGAGCTCTATTATGGGTTTCCATTGCGAGATGTAATTGCTTATCCGTATCTTTAATATCATCTATTGTAAATTACTTTGTGTAAATACCATTTTGTAATTACTATAATGTTTCATAATTTCTTTACTTAAAGTATTCCATAATTCTAGATTACAATGCAATGGAATGCTATTGTTCTTTTAGTTTTTAATTGTTTAATTAAGTAGTCTATATCTACTGTCTAATTTATACTGTAACATATCTGTATAGTTTGGAAATGTATTTTTAATATGTATTTTATTCAATGACTTTTCAACCATGTGCATTTGTGTCTTGAAAGCATTTAAAGGTTGACGTACCGTCTTTATTGCTTCTTAATAAGAGCTTTTCTCTGAATGATCACTGTGT
Organism: Volucella inanis; assembly: GCA_907269105.1. Classification (NCBI taxonomy): domain Eukaryota; kingdom Metazoa; phylum Arthropoda; class Insecta; order Diptera; family Syrphidae; genus Volucella; species Volucella inanis. Next base: position 124,441,869 of record OU026156.1, on the reverse strand, counting down.
GGCTTTTCCCCAGGGCTCGGCGTGGTGGTCTTGTAGTTTGAAACTCTGATGTATTAGGTTTCGATATTTTTCCCGGAGGTGGTTGTCAAACTGGAGCCAGTGCATCCTCAACCAATGGGTCTTAGCACGTGCTAGTTGTTAGTTTGTTACATTTAGCCCAGCCAGCAACTACTCCAACATCAGTGTTATGCCCTCATGTCAGAGTTGACGGGATATTTCATATAATTACATACAAATTCTTTGAAAAGAGTTTTTCAGAAAATTGCCTCGCACGGGATTCGAACCCGCGACCCTTTACTTGAGGAGTATATGCATACACCACTACACTGCGGCCACCACCAACTTATTTGTTGCCTTGATAATGCATCAGCTACTATATTCTGATGTCCTGATTTGTACTTTAATTTAGCTTCGTATTGCTCTAGGAGGTGTTTCCAACGTCTGAGCTTTGAATTTGCATTCTTTTCTGATATTAAGAATATAAGACTCTGATCTCGAGCCCCCAATTAAATAACCTCTTGTGGTTAATTGGAATAATTTTATAGTCTTTGATGGTAGTGTTTAGTTATTTCAATAACTAATCACTTCGCCGCACAACTTTGAATAAAAAAATACAATTTACTTTTATATTGTAATTTTGTATTCTTGTCGGCTACACATCTGACTATGCATTAGACACTTGTTCTTAATTTTATTCCGTTTTTATACTACTTTCTTATTAGTCTACTTATAAGTAACATTTCGTCTTATTTCTATTGGTACTTATATTCTAATCTGAATATTGACATAGGTATGTACATATATTCTAATTTGAATGTCAATATGCATATTTTTCTTACATCTTAACACGCGGCTATCATCGGATGCCGTATCAATGCTGAAACGCAAATGCACTTATCGACGGTGAGTTAACAGTAGAAGAACATAAACATGCACTTATCCTAAAATTATAACTTACAACAAACAACTGATAAGTCCATTACAGCCACTCAGAAACTGTATAAATAGCTCTAAGATAAAGCAAGTGCGTTTAAGTGTAACCAAAAAAAAACAAATATGTATCAGGGAGTCCGTGAAATACAGAAAGCTACAATTAAACAACGAAACCAGGGAATGGAAAGATTATAATTCCTCGTATCTACAAATCAATAGAGAAATAACCACTTCTCATCTTTAAGAACTACGAAAACCAAAAAAGAAGAAGCTTTGGCAGAAGTACTAGTAGCAGCACTAAGAATTCAGATTGATTTATTAACACAGCAACTGACGGAATTAAAAACAGTAAGGACAGTTCGTGACAACCAAAATACGTTTTGAAACATCACAGCCGTGGAACAACATCCCGATGTTAGAAGTTACAGATAAGCATATCATATAACTGTGAGAATGTATACAAAGTACTTATTCCAAGTTACCACATAAACAAATTATATGTCAAAAAATATGCAAACAAACTCAGTACTCCAATCCTATGTCAGCACATAAATAATAATGAGCTGTCAATATAGGGTACATCAGCTTTTCGCCTTTTCTTTCCTGTGTCACCGGACACTCAATTCAGCGATACTCGAGGGTATCGGCTCTTCGCCTTTTTTTTCCATGTCAATAAATAACCCTCTTAAAATAATGTATGGACTGCACATCGCAATCGATAAACAAATTCCGGGAACCAATTAAGATATTTGTCCAATCTGAATTATCTGTGTCTCAATTTCGAAAGTACAAAATAAGAAACTTCGAAAATGTACCATGAAGACAGTCTTCTCAGTCCATTTCTTAAAGTCGCGTAATAAAAATTAATATAAAAATAAGAACGTTGTTGAAATTATAAAAGGGGCGCAGTCGGTAGGATCGCGAAGTAATTCAACTTATGTTTTTACATTTAATCGCGAGAAGTGAACAACGGTTTGTGTAAAAATCTCTAAAAAGTAGATTTAACTTTTGTGCAAAATACTCTAAGAAGAGAAAACTTTAAAACGTTTAATATCTCTAAGAAGGAGATTTAAATGTGTAAAAATCTCTAGGCAGTAGAGTGCAAAATTGTCTTAGATAAAACTTAAAATCATTTAATATCTCTAAGAAGTAGATAAATTAGTACGAGTGAATATTCAAATTAAATTAAAGTGTAAATTGCGAAACAAAGTACTCAAGATCAAAACAACTACATAACTACATCAGCAGAAAAGATTCAATAAAAGCATAATATCAGCAGAAGAGGACTCAAAAACAACACCAGAAGAACAAGTAACTCTTAAAATTATTTTCTCCAAAAAACGGGGGAAAAAAACATTTGAATCATAATACATTATTAGTTATTATATTTTTTTAAAATATATATTTTCAAAAACAAATTGTTATTCTTTTATAAGTGAAAAATTATATTTTATTAAATAAATTTAACATTATTCTTGATTAAAGTTTAAGAATAATACAAGTATTTCCCAATATCATTTTATCATTTTATTAATTTCGAAAATGGCAAATAGCGATGAACAAGTAGCAAGAAACTCAATCACAATTGACCCGATAAAATATTTAACTGTTATACCAGAATTTATCGGAGGCTCGAGGGAACTACAAACTTTTACATACTTAATAGACTTACAGACACTTACAGACTTACGATGCAGTGTCACAATATCATTTTTCTGACCTTATAAAAAGCAAACTCAAAGGAAGGGCTTGACAAACAATGGAGATAAATTGGAGATATATAAAACAATCAGCATAGAGTTTTACAATAGTATTAAAAACAAACTGAGTAAATTGAACAACAAAACACTTTTAATATTAGGCGTAGGGTTAGCAACAAATGAGTATGCTCAAAACAATATGAGAACGGTGCTCAATATTTTCAATTGTAAGGTACCTGAACTAATGAAAACAATGGTTACCTGCAGGAACCCTAGTAGTCTCGAAAATGCTATGGATATTCTCTTCCAGGCCGGATATGCCTATTATGGATCTAACGGCCAGTTTGTGGTGGTTTGTACCTTAAACAAATGAGCATAAAAAATCAACAATTGATAGACAACAAAATCCTCAAGAACGAATATAACATAATCAGCAAATGCAAAACCATCGAGCAAATAACTTTCAGCCAGACAAAAACCACAGAGAAATCGGCCGTAATGAAAACAGATATAATTATTGCAATATTAATCAGGAGTATACATAGAAGACCTCCTTGTCGAGATCAGCACGAAACATTGCAACCACTCATAAAACCGATGGATATAAACAACCATGAGGCAACAGAAAATTTTCCTTTAACGGCCTCAACGGAAAACTTCCATATATAATGGTAAAAACAAAATTAAACCTTCTCAAAATGATTATAGATACAGGTGCTACCCACTCTATTATCAATCACCCCAAATGGCATATCCCAACAAACCCAATTAAAATTAAGACTATTCAAAACGAATTCATAACCACGAGAAGTTTAGAATACCATTGTTCGAAGAAATAGGTGATCCAGAAAACATAATACATAGATTTCCTGGTTTGTAAATTTCATAATGCGTATGATTGAATAACCGGAAACGATATCTTAAAAAACATGTACGTGAAAATAGATTACAGGAATAATACCTTAGAAATAGAAAACAAACAAATCCCTATCCTGTTCGGAAATAAAATAGAAAAGAAAGTAAATTCTACAGTCAAACAGAATGTTAAACAAATTAACGATAGACGATAAATTTCCCATCCCTAATATTGACGAAATACTCGGCAAACTGGGAAGATGCCTTTATTTCACAACGCTTGACTTGGCTAAGGGATTCCACCAAATCTAGTTAGCACCAGAGGACATCCACAAAACGGCCTTCAGCATAGATAATGGTCATTACTGTTGTGTTTCATTAAAAACTTGTTATTATTTCAATGTTCTTTATTCATGAGTACAATTTGTACTGCTTCTAAGAAACTGTCGAAGAGTGAAACCCACCACGCTAGTTGATTGCCTATCTAGAATGAATGTTCTAGATTAGTATGTAAAGGTTAATGATATTTATTATGTTAGAGATGGGACATTGTACATCATCTCAGTTCTTTTAATTGGCTTTACAAATCAATTCATAGCACTCAGAAGTAAGGGTACAAATAATATGAATAATTTCATGTACAAGAATTCAGTTTTACTGAGGTATATTGTTACGCAGAGCCAGCATGCAGAGTCAGCATTTTGAGTCAACATTGCAACAAAAAATGGGAATTGTTGCTGATACCATTTCCCACGGGTAAAAAAAACTGCAATCTTAAGCAGATTGCAGCTATAAAAACTTACAGTAGCATGACTCTGTGAGTTCATTCGATAGCAACCTTACATGAGATAATATTAAAACCTTGAATACACCTAAAATTTGTTGTGCGTTTAAATTGCTTTATTTTTGTGAATCGTATTCACTTGTTCGTTCGTTTTAGTTGATCTTCGTCACTTGTTTGTTCGTTTTGGTTGATAGTCGTCATTTGTTCTTTCGTTTTGGTTTCGCTTTTGAGCTTTTTTTCGTTGTTTGTGCTAGTGCTGAACTGCACTATCATTTTTCCAATTCCAAATACACAAAGGTAAAGCTGATGGAAAAAACTCTTCAAATACAACCAGCCCGCGTGTGAGTTAAGGTACAATTTTAAAAAGAACTATGCCGGAACAGGCATACCATTTCTAGTGGCAGCGGTGGGATATGCAAATGTCTCTAATAAAGTACTTTAACAAAGAGAAGAGTGAAAAGTGAAAGAAAAAAAAGAGAGAGAAAAAAAAAAACCAAACCATAAAGAAAGTGAAAAATTCCAGTGAGAGATCTAGTGTGAGATCGAGTGTGAGATCCAGAATCCAAAATTCAGAATCCAGATCCAGAAATACAGAAAATGAACCAGAATATTTTTACAGTTTTGATGTAAGTTTATTGACAATGATATTGTGACTATAATTGGTTCTTAAGTAAGAAAAATAGTGAATGAACTCCACATCTTCAAATAGATGTTTAAAATAGAACTCCCTTCAGGAGAGGAACTAGAAAGAGGTTTAACTTGTACAGAAAATACGGAAGGCAGGTGTAGAAATTTACTATCTAATTGGGTGACTAGGCAGGCCTTTATGTCAGTCAGAGGTAGTGATAGTGACATAAATAGTGACACAGAATTCAGTGTAGAACAGGGAAGTATAAGTGAGTTAAGACAACATTGGTGAAACATAAAAATGTCGGAAATCCCAATAAACGTATTAACATCCTTCATTCCTACTTTTAATAGTAGTAGTGAAGAGGTGTTCAGTTTTGTCGATGCGTGCAACGACGCAATCGAGTTAGCCTCAGTAAGCCAAAAAGTTATCCTTTTTAAATTCATTAAAACTAGGATTCGTGGCAATGCTACGACCATTCTAATGAATAAAGATATAACGGATTGGGAATTTCTTAAGAATGAATAGTATGGTGTCTTGAGAGAACCACATAGTGGCCTTCAATTGCATAGAGAACTAATAAGTATTAGGTAAAAGAAAGATGAAACAGTAATGTTATACACACAAAGAGTAAAAACATTAGAACGAAGGTTAATGCAAAGCAAACTGCATGACGTTAAAGAAGAGAATTCAAAAGGACAATTAAATTACATTAAGGATGAGTCTCTCACAGTATTTATAAATGGATTACACGAAAAATTAGGTGCGTATGTAGTAACGCAAAGGCCCAAAGCTTTAGCGGTGGTAAGTCGATACACTCAAGAAGAACAGCATAGACTCAATTTATTTAAAACTAACATAAATAAAGATTACTCGAACAGAAATTTAGCCAAGGTGAACTACACAGAAATTAAATGTTCTAATTGCGGAATGAAAGGCCATATCTCAAGGAATTGCCGGCTTCCGAGAAAACAAAAAGAGAATCATAGTTTTAGGGATCATAATTCAAGTACTGACTCAGCTTCCAGTTCAAATGCAAACCAGAAGACAGGCAAAAAAGATTTCAAGAACGAACGAAATGTGAGAAAAATAAAAGGTTATGTAGTATTAAATAAGTTAGGTAACTCAGAAAGTCCACACATAAATGCGTTAATAAACGGGAATATAAAAAAATTAATTATCGATACAGGGGCGGAAATATCCATGATTTGTGTGAATAGTGTTTATAAGCATGAAGTTGACACAAGTAGAATAATGAAATTTAAAGGCCTAGGAGGTAAACCCAAACTTTAGGTGAAATTTTTAAGATATTAAACTATTCACAAATAAAAAAGGTAAATTAAAACCAACTAGAGTTGTTACGCAAGTAATAGAGAACGATTTACTTGGCAACTATGATGGAATTTAAGGCAGCCATTTTCTTAAGGAAGGAGGCTACTCCATTTATTACAAGGAAGATATCTTGAGAAATAGAAACGAAGAAATAAATCTCAGGTATTTGAGTGAGGAAAAATTCGTTCAGGCTAGAAGTGAAAATTTTATTATTATCAAACTAAAAGATAATATCGATCTAAATGAAGAAATAGTTATTCCAAAACAAGAAATAAAACAGGGAATTATTATCCCAGAATGTATAACAAGGAATAGTAATGGTGAATGTCTAGCAACAATATTAAATACCACAGATGAATTATCAAGAAATGTGAGAATACTAGAACAGAAAAAAGACAATGCTATTTCGGATAATAGAATAGAATCACTAGACGAGGTAGGTGACATTATAGAAGACATGTTACGAGACATAACTAATGAAGATAGACATAAAAACGTCAACAATGACGTAGAAGTTGAAGATTCTTCAAACGAGACTAGTAAACAATGTGATCAAAGAGAGGTCAATGATTTAGACGAAAGACGAAACATTTTAGCGGAAAACCATAATGGTCTATTGTGAGGTCACATAGGACAAAAAGCTAACGAAAAAGTTTAATTGGAAAGGTATGCAAAAAGACGTAGAAAATTTTATCAGAAATTGCGAACATTGTCAAATGGAGAAGGTGATTAGAAAACCAACCCGGAATCCTATGAAAATAGTTACAACGGCTGAATAAGCTTTAGAAAAAATATCGATGGATTTAATTGGTCCACTTAAAGTAACTAGCAATGGATTTAAATTTGGTCTTACAATCCAGGACGATTTATCAAAATTTACAAAATTCATACCACTGAAGGAAATTTGAGTAGTAGCGAAATCATGTATTAACGAATGGGTTTTGAATTTTGGTCTACCAAAAATTATTTTAACCGATAATGGTAATGAATTTTGCAATGAATTATTTAAAAATATGTGTGAGATATTAAACCTCAAACATATAACGACGAGCATTGCCTATCCTCAAACAAACGGTGCTGTTGAAAGGGCACATTGTCGATTGACTGAATATTTAAAAACCACGGGAAGAGAATTAAATAACATGGAAGATTGGGATGGCAGAATGCTTTACGCTAGTTTCTGTTATAAAACAACCAGACATAATACCACAGGGTATACACCGTATGAATTAGTTTCTGGGAATATATGCAACCAACCTAGCCAAATTGAAGACCTAGGCGAAAAAACCATGTTTGATTATCTAGACGAACTACAGGCAAAGTTAATGCAAGCTAGTTCTAAAGCAGTAGAGAATACATTGATATCGAAGGAAAAATCTAAGGTAAGATATGACCAACATATTGGCAAACAAGTAGGTCAAAAAAAACTAGTTAAAAATGTAGTTAAAGGAAAATTATAAAGTGCATTTAAAGGTCCCTTTAAAATTTTAGAAGTTCACGATGATTTTATTATTGCTAAAATAAAAAACAAAAAGCAAAAATATAATAAACCTAACATCAGACCCTACTTTACAGAGTCACCTGTTGGTTCAAGTTCACGGCAGGAAGCATAGAAGTAAGAAAATTAAACGATAATAGCGGACTTTATTTTAATCATAAAGATCAAGCTAGGGAAATAGTAAGTAAGTTAACCTTATTAAGCAAGATTGATATAGGAGAATTAAACGACTACGTAGAAAATATTAGAAATATCATATATAACAGTCATATAACCAATTGCAGAAAATACCAAGAAGTAGTACGTAATAATTTAATTAAGATCGAACACAAAGTTCATGTAGTATACAATATAGTAGGTAAACAGATTAGTTCACGAAGGGGATTGATTAATATAGTAGGTACAGGTTTTAAAACATTGTTTGGTATAATGGACAACGAAGATGCCGAATACTATACGAAACCCATTAGCACAGTTAAGGGTAATGAAATCAGAATTAATTAAGTTAATGGCAAAATAAGGAAAACAAAATATTGATGTAGGCATAATACAAAATACAACCGCAAGTAATAAAAGCCGAGGAAAAAGATATTGAAAGAAGCAATTCCGTTCAATCATATTTTAATGAAATAATGAATAAGGTCAATTTTAAAATTGTTCAGCTAGAATTAGAAATAAAACAAATAATAGATAGTTTATTGTTTATTGAAAACGGGTTCTATATCCAAGAATCATTGAACCAAAGCAACTATTAGAAGAATTAAATAATTTACATCTTAAAAATTCTCTTGTTTTTGAACCAAGTATAAAAAACTATGCCTTAATAATGAAAGAATTAGAAATATTGTACAAGCTTATACGAAAGATAATTACATTATTGTATTACTAAAAATACCCCTTGTCACAGAAGAACAGTTTGATATATATGAAATAATTTCTGTGCCAAAGGTTAAAACAAGTGGCGTTGTTTTAATTGATATTAGTAATAAGTTTATAATGATAAGTAAAGATAAAGAATTGTATAACCTTAAGAAAACTATTGAAGATTGTAATGAAATTAATGGAACTTTCGTTTGTCAATCTCAAATATTTAAGAGTACGTTAGATTACAATAATTGTGAAATTAATATATTTATGCGAAATAGGGCTAATAATTTTAAATTGAAAACTGTTAATTCAAAAATTGAAATGTTTTATAAAATAAAAGAAAATATATTTTGATTTACTACAACTGAAGAAATAAAATTTAAATGCAATTGTGGTAAAAAAAAAGAAGAAGGTACTTTAACTAATATGGGAATTCTAATTTTAAGCGAAAATTGTAAATTTGAGACTATGGAAACAAGTATAAGAACATTTGTAAAACCAAAAGAAATAAACCACAAAGATACACATTAAACGATTTAGAAGATTGTTGTATTAACGTAAAATTAAACAAAGTTCAGTTGGATGTAAAACCTATTAATAGGATTAAGACACAGGATATCAAAGAGCTTAATGATTTATCAGTCGACGTCCAAAACCAAAAACACTGGGAGAATATTTTGGACCCAATTCCACAAAAATGAAGAAGCTTAATTGCATCTCTTTCATCCGAAGAGATTATAATGCGGAGTACTGAGCCTAGTTTAGAGTCAGCATTTTGAGTCAACATTGCAACAAAAAATGGAAATTGCTGTTGATACTATTTCCCACGGGTAAAAAAAACTGCAATCTGCTAAGATTGCAGCTATAAAAACTTACAGTAGAATGATTCTGTGAGTTCATTCGATAGCAACCTTACATGAGATAAAATTAAAACCTTGAATACACCTAAAATTTGTTGTGCGCTTAAATTACTTTATTTTTGTGAATTGTCGACACTTGTTCGTTCGTTTTGGTTGATCTTCGTCACTTGTTCGTTTGTTTTGGTTGATCGTCGTCACTTGTTCGTTCGTTTTGGTTGATTGTCGTCACTTGTTCGTTCGTTTTGGTTTCGCTTTAGAGATTTTTTTCGTTGTTTGTGCTAGTGCTCAACTGCACTATCATTTTTCCAAATCCAAATACACAAAGGTAAAGCTGATGGAAAAAACCCTTCCCATATAATCAGTCCGCGTGTGAGTTAAGGTACAATTTTAAAAAGAACTATGCCAGATCAGACATAACAATATAGTATAAAAATTTGGTTTCCGACTTATTCGACCAAATCTTGTGGTATACTCTCCGCTCGGTTGCTGCACTGATTCGGGTTCTTGATCGGCATTGTTGTTATACGGTAACGGAGATGAGTTGTTGTGATTGGCATATTTCATTTCAAGAGAAGATCGATTATTGTTTCTAGAGGCAACAGGTGTTCTCTCTTCCGCATCGGGTAGCCTTATATGAGGAGAGTTCATTGACCTGCGTATGTGAAATGTATTTCTACGAATGATTCTGTTATTTTCATTTTGAAGTAAGTATGATCTTGGACGTTCATGTTTGGAGACTACTCTAGCAGGTTCCCACTTCCCATTATGTCTATATATTATGTTTTCTCCTTTTTTAAGATTAATTTCGCGACGGGGTCGAACCGGATTTTCACGTACTAATTTTTTTTCTTGTCGTTTTTCTAATAATGATTGATTTTGGTGGGGGCGAAAGCCTCCATTTATTCGGCTTAATACAAGCTATAACTTAAAATTAAACTTAAACTAATACTTAAAACTAAGGTTGGTTGTTGTGGTGAAGGAGAACCGATTTGAGGTAGGAAGTGGTGCGGTGGAAGTCAAAGACGCTAGGGTTTGAATTAATTTTTCGTAACATGCGGGAGATTGGTTCGTTCGCGCCATAGGTGGTGTGGTGGGTTGGGAGATAGAAGAGACGAGGGGTACGTAGATTGCGAGGGTTAGTGTTGAGGAAAATAGAATTGTGAAGGGACATGCATTCAACCTGACCTGAAAGAAGACGATGAATGAAGAGAAAATCTGCTGCGTCTCTGCGTTCCTCAAGGGTGTTTAGGTTAATAAAGTTGAGACGGTTTTGATAGGGGGGCAGAGTAAAAGAATCATCCCAGGGCAAACCTCGAAGAGCAAATCGAAGAAAACGGCGCTGGATGCTTTCGATTCTCGAGATATGAACGCGATAATATGGGGACCATACTTGACTAGCGTACTCTAGAAGGGGACGAACAAAGGTAATATAGAGGGACCTGGTCACGTATGGGTTGGTGAATTCTTTGGACCATCGTTTTACAAAACCTAGTGCAGAGTTGGCTTTAAGGATTATCCCATCCATATGCAAACGGAAATTGAGCTCCCTATCACACAAAATGCCGAGGTCGCGAAGAGATTCAACGGAGGAGATCGGTTGGTTGTGGAGACGGTAGAATCGGGGAGGAGATTTGAGCCGCTTATGTGAAAAGGTGATGGACTGGCATTTGGTGATATTAAGTTCCAAACAATTTTTGAGGCACCAGATCGAAAAACTATCAAGGTCTTGTTGAAGAAGGAAGGAGTCATGGGGAGAGGAAATGGTTTTGAAAAATTTGGTATTAATCGATGAGAGATTTTATCGAAGGCTTTGCTAAAATCGGTTGCAACTACATCGACTTCGTTGCCGTTCTCTAGGGCAGAGATGGCAAAGGATACGAATTCAACAAGATTTGTGGTGGTTGACCTACCCTTTAGGAAGCCATGTTGTCTAGGGGAAATAAGTGATTTGCATTGGAAACTTAGAGCTTCATACAAAATACTTTCGAGGAGTTTGGGAATATGGGAGAGTTTAGCGATTGGACGATAGTTTGTTATTTCGTTCTTTGATCCTTTTTTGTGGATCGGGGTTATAAAGGAGGTTTTCCAAACCTGAGGAAATTCTCCTTGTGAAAGGGATAGACGAAAGAGATCAGAAAGGGCAAGGGAAAGAGACAAAGAACATTTTTTAAGAAATATGGCAGGGAGGCCATCTGGACCGGGTGTAAATTCGTCATTGAGTTGGTGTAATTTATATTCGATATAAGAGGGATCCAAGATGTGAGAGAGATGTGGGCCGTTGGAGAAGTTCGGTAGGTAACGAAAATAGGAGAGATCTGGTACAAAGGAGTCGTTGGTGAAGGATTGTTTAAAGAAGCTGGCAAATAGGTTGACAGTGGTGAGTGGATCGGTTGATGACTTGTTGTTGAAAGAGAGGGAAGGGGGTAACCATCGGACTTTCTTTTGTAGTTAACAAATTGGTAAAAGGACTAAGGGTCATTTATAAGGTTGACTTGCGCATTGTTAAGGTAACGCTGGTAAAGGGAATCGTAAAGTTCGGTGAAATGAAGATAAGCACCAAGATAGTTGGAATAGTCGGACAAGGATCTGGTACGCAGGAAAACAGCCCATAACTTGTTTCTCTTGTTTCGTAAGGAACGAAGCTTGCGATTATACCAGGCGATATAATGCGATAAATGCGATTGCAAGGCATTTGGAATTTTCGGTTCAAGATCTTCATCTTTTATAGGTAACCATGTTCTTAATTTACGATTCATAAGCATTTCTGCTGGAGAATACCCAATTCCTGGAATTGGTGTACTTCTATACTCTAAAAGATTTATATAAAATCAAAGTTTGAATTTTTGTGCATAATTTCGGAGTTCATATGAATTGAAAGGTTGAATGTCGGCGACAATATTTTGTGGAATGCAATTAATCGAAAGTATTTTGTTTAAAATTTTAATAATGTTTGATGCAGTTTTGTCTGCGATTGAGTGGAGTTCTATCCACTTGGAGTAGTAATCCATTCCCACCAAATACAATTTCGTAGTTGCGACAATCCATTCCAAGTTTCTGGAAAGGTCGTTCAGGCACAGAATGTAGAATTAATGACTGCTTTTTATTTTCCGGTCTAAACATATCACGTTTTCGACATTTAAAAATCATCTTTTCGATATCCCTATTCATATAGGGCTAATAAAGAGTGGTCTTAGCCTTATTCAGAGTTTTTTTTATACCCATGTGAGACTTATGAAGTACCTCTCACATTTTGTTAACTAAATTGTGTGGGACAAAAACTCGGTTCACATAAAAAACCAAGTCGTCTTCTACAAATATTTTGTCTTTAAATTGCCGATAGAACCTTAGATTTCCTGGAACTTGTTGTTTATTTGATGGCCATCCATCTTCGTACAGGCATACAAGAGTTTGTAGTTCAACATCGTTTCTAGTCTTATCTTCAAACATATTTCTTTTTGTATGACTCATATTGTTACTGTGTATGAGACTTTTTAATGGTGATTCCATATCCATCAAAGGATCATGAATAAAATTACGTGATAACAAGTCAGCTACATATAATAACTTGCCTGCAACAAACTTAATTTCGAAATCATATCTTGAGAGTTTCAGTTTCATGTTACAACGCGAGTCGAGTGAATTTCACCTACATATTTTTTTACCATAGCTACCAATATCTTATGATCAGAATTGACGGTAAAGTGGTACCCATAAATGTAATTCTTAAATTTCTGACAAGCATAAAAAACAGCCGATAATTCTTTTTCGATCTGTGCGTACCTTGTTTCAGTGTCAGTCAAGCTTTTAGATGCGTATGCCATTGGCTTACCATCCTGAAAGAGACAACACCCTAAACCATTTTGAGAAGCATCAGTCTGAACCAAGATTTGCTTCTTCGGATCAAAAATGTGAAGAATGGAATGTTTAGCACGAGTACTTTTCATATCTTTAAAAACTTTGCTATGATTCGGAGACCACTGAAATTCATTATTTTTTTTTTTTTAACAATTCCCTAAGAGGTGCATTTAAATTCGAAAAGTTAGGTATGAAAGCGCGAAGGTAATTGAACATACCCATAATGCTTTCTAATTGCTTTTTGTCATTTGGTTCTTTTAGTTTTATAATAGCTTCAACTCGACTTGGGTCCGGACAAATTGTATCACCCGTGAAAACATGACCTAAATATCTAACTTTATTTACGCACAGTTGCAGATTATCTTTGTTAAATACAACGTTTACTTCTCGAGCTCGTTTTATTACTCTTTCAACATTTTCGTCGTGCTCCTCCTTTGTTTTTCCTCCAACTATAACATCGTCAATGTAAACAAATGTGCCTAATAAACTGGCAAAATATTTTGAGTTTTAATTTTGAAACTTCTCAGGTGCCGTTTCAATGCCGTAAGGTAAAACATTATACTGATACGACCTGAATGGCGTGCTAAAAACTGTCAGCTCTTTTGATTTTTGGCATAATTAAAGCTGCCAAAATCCCTGCTTTAAGTCAAAAATCATCAAGTGTAGGAATTATATAGTGCTCATCTTTCAAATTCATGTTAAGGGCACTAGGATCTAGGCATAGTCTCAAAGACCCGTTGGCCTTTTCTTATACTACTAACTGGTGCGACCATGCAGACGGTTGATCACGGTTACTGACTATTCCGCGACGCTCCATATTTTCAAGTGCTTCCTTAACTTTTTGTCTAATACCAATTGAAATTCGCCTCGGAGGTTTACTTACAGAAATACTATTTGGTTTTAATTCTAATGAGCATTTATCTGGGAATCTTCCATCACCCGAAAATACATCATTATCTTTAAGAATAAATTCACTATTACTGCCCACTTCATGCACCCTTTGAATTAACCCTAAGTCTACACATGAACTTAGCCCTAATATTGGCTTTGAATTATTGCCGACTACCATAAAATCTGCCTCAATTATTTTATTTTTATATTAAGCGCGAAGACGAACTAACCCCTTCGTTGGAATATGAGAACCACCATATGCCTCTAATTTTATGTTTACAGTTTATATTTTTTACATCTTTAAGTAGTATAACGTTGACATCGGCCCCACTGTCCAATTTAAATTTAACCAAACAATTTTCTATTGTAATATTTTCATGCCAACTTTTGCCACTCTGTCGAACCTGACTAATCGAACCAATACTACCACCCGAACTAACATCAACCATCTCTATCGCATCAATATATGACTCATCTTCACCATCCTTGTAATCCATTTCGTTACTGTTAATATTATTTATACCCTTAAATCTACTTGCTGATGCAAAATGATTGTACTTGCCACATCTCAAACAATTTTTTCCAAATGCTGGACAGCGACCTTGAATATGGTTTCTTTTACACTTGTCACACCAGACAGCATTCACATTTCTTCTCGAATTCAACTGTTTTTGCTCTTTACTAGTATGGTGGTCTCCTTTCTTTCTTACATGCATTGGAGATCTATAATAAGAATAAGATGGAAATTTAGAAACATGATTGCTGTTACTGAAATTTATATTAAAATGCTTGTTATTTTGTCGTTCTGCTTGCATCTGTTGAGCTTGCATGCTTGCTTGCTCTGCCACGCGACAAAGTTCTTTAGCCTTAGGTCAAGATTATCGGTCTTCAATAGCTGCAAGCGTATGTTTGGCTCTACAATACCCATGACAATTCGATCTCTGATCATGTCATTCTTTTTGGCAATCAAAATCACAGCTTTCCGCTAATATGACGATATCAGATAAAAACTGCTCGAACGGTTTTCCTTCCTGTTAGCTTCTTGAGAATAATATATATCGCTTGTAGACCACGTTGCTTCTTGGTATACAATATGTTTCAAATGTTTTTATGACTTCATTAATTTTGTTCTTATTAGCCTCAGTTATAGGTAGCGTTTAGAGTATCTCAATGGCTTTTCCTCCAGCACAGGGCAAAAATCTTGCAGTCTCGATAGCTTCACTTTCAGTGTCGGTTTTTGTGGCCACCGTATATATTTTCCACATGTTGTAAAATTTGCGCCAGATCTCTTTGACATTTCCATCCACTAGTAAGGGGCCAGGTTTTTGGAAATCACAATTTGCCATTTTATTGTTTTAATATTATTGTTTTTCGGTTTTATTCTTCACTTTGTAAAAATATAATTTAAAAATTTTGTTTTGTTCTTTAAAGCGACTGCGCCATGTTGTGTTTCATTAAAATACTTGTTTTTAATTCAATGTTTTATGTTCTTTATTCAAGAGTACAAATTGGAATGCTTCTAAAAAACTGTCAAAGAGTGAAACCCACCACGCTAGTTGATTGTGTATCTAGTATGAATATGTAATTATGTATAATATAAGCGGTAATGATAATTCATAGGGATTAGTATGTAAAGGTTAATGATAGTTATTATTAAGTTAGTAATGGGACATTGTACATCAATTAGGAATTATTAAGGATGTCATTCGTAACATTGTAACAAGGCTGATGAACAAATTATTTAAGGATTATATAAGGAAGATATGTTTAGTTTATATGGTATGGACGACACAATCATTTTCTCAACTTTTTTACAAGAACAATTAGAATCTATTAGTAAAATATTTCGAAGACTTAAGTAAATAAATCTTAAAGTCCAATTAGATAAATCAGAATTTCTTAACAAAGAAATGGAATTTCTTGGACATATAGTCACCCCTCACGGAATTAAACCGAATCCAAAAAAAAAAAAAAAAACAAAATTGACTCTGTTCTCAAATTTCCCAAACCTAAAACGACAAAGAAAATTAAGCAATTTTTAGAATTGACCGAATATCATAAGAAGTTCATAAAAGATTACTCACTCATTTCTAAGCCGATGACAAAAGCTCTTAAGAAAGAAGCTAAAATCGATAAAGGTGATTTAGAATATCAAAATAAATTTGAGAATTTAAAAAAAAAAATTGCTAACAAATGACCCGATTCTTCAATACCCCGCTTTTAATAAGGAATTTACGTAAACAACAGACGCATCTAATTTTGCTCTAGGTGCCATACTTAGTCAGGAAAACCATCCAATATGCTATGCTTCACGCACATTAAAGGAACATGAAATAAATAAATAAATACTAAATATTTTAGACCATATCTATTCGGGCGGAAATATACTATAGAAACCGACCATAGACCACTTATTTGCCTCTTCTCAATAAAAGAGCCCAATTCAAAGTTGGTTAGATTGAGACTTAAGCTTTCAGAATTCGACTACAATATACATATAGTGTATAAAAGGAACAAAAAATGGTAACGCTGATGCATTATCAAAAATAGATATTGAGGAGATAAACATAACAGATATTACCTCGGTAAAAGAAATAAGAGTTGCAAATAGCGAATCCGCAATCAATATTTTTAAAAACCAAATAATAATTAAGAAAATATTATCTGGATCATTAAAAATAATAAATACAAAAATATTTATTAACAATCGCAGAATTATTAGCGCAAAGAAATTGGACGAACAGTCAATAATCAGCTTGGTGAAGAACCATTTTGACCCAAACAAGTTCAACGCTGTAATGATAAATGATGATTTCAACGATTCGTTTGAAGAAACAATTAAAAAGAATTTTGTAGAAAATCACAGGTTTAAAATCGTAAGATGTTTTAAGATATTAGAAGATATAACAGATGAAGAAAAACTAGCCGATTTCATCGAAAGAGAACACAAAAGAAACAATCATAGAAGTATTTATGTCGTATTTAGAGAATTAAAAGAAATTATTTATCACCTAAAACTAAAAATTTGAATTACACAGTCTATTAACAACTGCGAGATATGTAGTACCTATGGAAAAATATGATAGAAATCCCCCCAAGATATCCTATAAAATCACCGAAACACCATCAAAACCTAACGATATTATACATATTGACATTTTCTATACATAAGAAAAACAACTTTTTATGACTATCATAGACAATATCTTAGTACACAAGGGAAGATAAACAAAATAGTAGTCGATAGTGAATTTGGATTTAAAGCCCTACCACTTCAACTATATTTGAAAGATGAAAATATAGAAATTTATTTTATTTCAAATAGCAATCATATTTCTAAGGCTAATATAGAACGGCATCATAATACTGTCAACGAACACATAAGACTACTTAAGCACGATGAGAAAAATAACGATGAAACTATAGAAGAAAAAACGTTACGAATCATAAGAATCATAAGATGTTACAATCCATACGACAACAAACAGAAGGCCTATCGACTTCCTTAACGGAAAAATAAGTCAGTAAGAATACCCAAAGATTCAAGAGAGAATAATTAAAATAAAGGAAAACATTATAAACAAACTAAATAGAGATAGAAAAGATATAGCGATTAAACCAGATCCAAATTTCATTAAAGAAATTAGAGGAGGTAAGAACCACAGTAAATATAGAAAAATCGAAACAGAAAAATTAGGTAACGAACACATAAAAGACATAAGTAATAGATTTAAATACTACACTATAAGACACATGTACGGAAAGACAAAAAATACCAAGAGGAGAACAACTCTACCATTAAAGGGAATAAGACAAAAAAATTTAAACGATAAACATAAAATATTCACGCACATACCTATACACTGCAATAGTTTTTACTACCTTTATTCACTTACTGCTTCTTTAAACGCTAAAGGACATAAGGTAGGATAAAATCGACAACCAACTATGAAGTTAAGAATAGCCTTATATATGTTTTACATCATTGCCCAATCAGTTCAAGGCCAACTGAAATACAGGATTTGGCATAGAATAAAGGGTTTTTCAATCTGAAATAAGAAAATATACGACTTATAGTAAATTTCAATAAAATAATACATGTTATCAACATAACTGAGTACGAAGACACAAAAGAAAACATACGGGAAAACTTAGAAACATTTTTAGATATGTCCAAATGGTTAGGCCCAATGCTGGAGACAGTTAAGCACAACTAAAGAAATTTGGAGAATAAATTAAGAAATATTCTACCACACCCCAGGGCAAAAAGATGTCTTATAAACATAGTCGGAAAAGGTCTCAAATATATTGCAGGCACTATGGATGCAGACGACGAAGCAGAAATCTTAGAACAAATAAAGACAATAAAAGACAGAGAAAACAACTAACAAGTCAAACTTAATACAGACATTACAGAACAAATACATACCATTACAGAATATATTAAAAAACAACAATTAACACTCAAAAATTTTATACATAACATGACAGACGAAATTTACAATAGAATAGCAAACGTAGAAGTAAATGTTTTTCTACCCAAAAAACACCGAACGCCAACTTTTCGTTGGCCCAACTGTTCGTATTGAAAAGGAACAACAAGATTGCGTTATAACCTTATTTCTATAAATTAGATGTTTATATCTTCGTATCAATCTTAGAACTAACTACAATATAATGAGATACTTAACATCTGATCTTGCATTGGCCTTCGTTTCCACACAAGCTTGAACACGTCCGCGCGTGCAGGAAAAGCGTCCGGAACTATGCCCTCGCTGAGAGTTCTCGCATTACTGTTGGACAGGTGTTGAAAATTGCGGCGCTTGCACTTTTTTATTGGCAGGTGAATAGCCTATCGTGTTAACTGCAGACCTTTTAAATATCTGCGACAGGCAGATCTATCGCTGAGCATGTGGAACAGCTTGCTTAAGTTACTGCCAGGTCGTTGAACTTCCGTTGAGCGTTGAGCTGGGCGAGAAATGCGCTTTCGGCGAAAAGACAGACGAAGTTCCGGGATGTTGACCATCCATAGATCTTCTTCCATAGTAGGCAGATGGCGATAACTATGACTATGGCGGTAAGAATTTCTGTAATGATAGAAGAATTAAGGTTTTCCTTTAGGGTATTGATATGTTTAATATTCTGGACACTGATATCGTGCACAAATTCCAAATTAGGCTTGATCCTCTTGCTGGTTACGTTGGCCAGGACAGCTGGAAATGCTTGTAGACTTGTAGCAGACCCACTAAAGAATGCCTGGTCCTTGATGGTGACCGTGACCGTCCAGTTGGATGAGATAAGTAACTTCTAGAAGAATAGAATAATTTTTAGTTAAAATTGAACCATCAAAATTCGTCACGAAGATCGTATTTTCCCCAATAAGTTCTATGACTTCTTCATTAGGCATGTGTCTTCCGCTAGTTTCTTCAAAATCCTACCCTCGTATACTGATGTGTTTCCTATATGGAAGTGATTAACTAGTAGTTTTGTATAGTCTAGGTCAATTTGTCTCCCATTTTTGATTACAGCACGAGCGTTTATTAAATGGATAATGTTGGTCCCAACCTTTGGGATAGCTAGTACATACAACAAAAGGGTTCCATTGCTGTATACAAAGGGTCGTCCATACTCCACTGCCTCCGCGAAGTTTTGATAAGGTAGGGTTTCCAGTTCGTTTATGATAGTGTTAACCTTCTCAGCACCTAATATGTTACTATTAACTATTCCAGTCTTGGCCATTTGGCAGGCTCTTATTATTTCGTTCACCCCTTCCTTCAATATAAAAACTTTGTTAAGTAAGTCGTGGTTCAATCATTCTGATTCTCCCTCCTGTACCGCGTTATTATAGCTATCAATAATTTTGTTAACCTTATTCAGAACCTCATGCGTCGTCTCGAAAAGTTTTTCGTTGATTCTGTATTGGTCGTTGTTCTCTATTATGTCTGCTTGCGTCTGTAAAAGTTTGCTCCAATCAGATGCGCCAGCCCTTTCCAGGCACTTCCTATCTAGTCGATATATCGAGCCCGTCTCGTTTTTGGTTCATCTAGTTCCTTTAATCGATTTTTTACCTGGTTCAGATGGTAGGTTAGAACGGTTGCTTTTCCTGATCTGCTATATGTTTTGCGGCCAGTTGTTTGGTTCGTTCGATGAACGCACTGTATTTGCTTAAGTCAATAACATGGATTAGCTTGAAGTAGCCATTTATCACCCATGCGTTGCCCTCCTTAATGGTAACCATTTGTGTTGTGTACTCAAAAATGTGCAGGGCCTGCACAGGGACCAAGAGCACTAAACTGCAATTAAATTTCAATATAATTTTCTTAATTTCATTACTTCATTAACAAACTAAATACAGTATTGGACTTAATAGAATTGTTCAAAAGAAATTTCTTACTTCTATCGGAGACTGTTTTATAAGTTTTCTTTTTTTTCTTTTTTTTTAAACTGATAATTTTTTTATAATAGCTTAATTTTTTACTTTTTTGTTTTATTTATTTATTTTATTTTTTTTAATTTGTATTTAGGTTTTTAAGTAAGCTTAATGAATTCTCTTACCACCAGCTGTTGTTATCGTTACACGGTTGTCCTTTGCGACAATTTCTTTTCGGTATAAGAGTTTGTTTTTACCCTTTATGCATTTCATTCCGGCATATACTACCTCACCCTCGCAATACCTTCTGGGCGTGTTTCTTTTTAAATTTAATCTTACATTCCTGGGCTGCAAATTTCTTTTAATAATGACTCTAAAATTGTTATTGATTTTTGAACGTTAATTGAATGAATGATAATTAAAACTCTGAGATGTGTTAAAGAAAACATTTGTAGGTTTTCGTTCCTTAACATTGAGATCCGGGTTTTCGACTTTAAGGCAGCGATAAATTTCCAATATTTTAGAATGGGCCCTTTCTATTTGTCCATTCACTTCGGCAGGAGGGGGTTAGATAGAGCTTGAACCTCTAAGGTTTTTATAAATTTCAATACTATTGGGCTAAGAAAACCCAAAATCGGTTGTAATTCTCACCCTAGTAGACAGGCAATAGCAAGTTTAGTGCAAAAATTTGAGTCTACATATTCGTTGTGTGATGTTGCCGTGTCATTGAGACAACGGGTTGGTCGAAGTGTCGAAAATATCGCTGCTGTTCAGACGTCCGTAGCAAACGATCCAAATCAGTCAATTCCACGGCGTTCTCAAGAATTGGGCATGGCTCGGACCACATTATGGCGTATTTTGCGTAAGGATCTTGGTTTACACCCATATAAGATCAAGCTGACTCAAGAATTGAAGCCGATGGACCATTTGAAGCGACGTACGTTCTCCGATTGGGTTCTGGAAAAGATGCACCAAGATGATGAATTTCATCGCAAAATCATCTTCAGTGACGAAGCTCATTTTAGGCTCAATGGGTTCGTCAATAAGCAAAATATGCGTTATTGGTAGGGTGAAAACCCACATGTGCTTCATGAATTACCACTTCATCCATAAAAAATAACTGTTTGGTGCGGTTTGCATGCCAGCGGCGTTATTGGGCCATATTTTTTCATCGACGATAACGATCGTCACGTTACTGTGAATGTTCAGCGTTATCGCGCCATGATTACCGATTATTTTACGCCCGAATTGGAAGATATGAACTTGGACGATATATAGTTTCAACAGGATGATGTCACACAGCACACGCTTCAATCGATTTATTGAAGAGTGAGTATGGTGAGCGTGTTATCTCAAGACATGGGCCAGTCGATTGGCCGCCTCATTCGTGCGATTTAACGCCGCTTGACTGTTTTCTGTAGGGTTACGTTTAGTCATTGGTTTATGCCAACACGCCGACAACGATCGAAGAGCTCAGAGCCAACATTGAACGCGAAATAGCGGCCGTTTCGACCGAAATGTGTGGCCGAGTCGTTGAAAATTGGGTCCAACGAATCGACCGCTGCAAACGAGAGATGTATGCCACAGGTCTTTCCTTACCATGCTCACCCTGAGATATGACAGCACCAATGGCTTAGTCGGATGAATCAGTTGTCAAATTAAAGCCTTTCTCGAAGTCCGGGAATGCCAGGATGTCTACAGACGTAAGCAGCTCTTTCAGAGCTTCGAACGACTTTATTGCATCTTCATCGAGGGAAATCGCAACATTTCTCTATTGATTGGCTCTAACATGCGAAAGATCCTCGCGTGTTATGTTGGTTAGGGGCATTACTTTTTTAGTATAGTTCCGAATAAACTTTCTATTGTAGGATGTTAATCCGAGAAAACTCTTCAGCTCTTTCAGATTTCTTGAAGGAAGGATATAAACATAACACATCTTGGCAATTAGCTCCTTGAGCACATCATCAATCATCATATTCGTATTTACCGTTCAGTGTTGAGAAGGCTGTCTTCGGGATATCATCAAGATCTGATGAAATCCTGAAGTCAGATCAAGTGTCGTGAAGATTTTTGTGTCTCGAAGACTAGAAAGTGTGCTATTAATATCCGGAATAGGATACGTGTCGGGGATTGTTACAGCGTGCAAACGCTTATAGCCAATGACCATTCTATGCTATTTTTCGCCATTGGGTTTCGGCTTCTTAGGAATAATCTATATAGGGGGATTATATGTGCTATTCGAAGAACGGATGACATTTTCGGGCAGAAGTTCCTTAACCTGTGCAGGGTAAAGGTAAATTTTAACATATATTGGTTCATCCGTGTTTGTACTTATTGTAGCTCTTACATTGGTTCTTATTTTTTCGATACCCACAGGACCGAAGTGACTGTTGAGCTTTTCGCAAATGGTTTCAAATTTAGATTTAGCAGACATGGAAATGTCTTCACTTAAGGTCAATATTTGATTAACTGCATTTGAAGTGCGATTTTTTAAGATAATTACTTTATTGGATTTTATGTAAGTTTATTGGTTTCCCTATCGATGACAGCTTTTATTTGCTTGAGCGTATCGTCGCCAATTATGCCGTCGAATGATGTTAAACTCGGGAGAACAAAGAACTTAACATTTTATTCACAACCTAAATCATGAAACAACCTTGCATAAATTTTGCCTTCGATGAGAATTTTCCCGCGGGGCTATTTACATAAAATGGGTTTTGTACAGGATCAGGGCGTGGAACCAAAGTTGACTTAGTCAAATTCTTATTAGCCCCAGTGTCCACTAAGGAATTTAGAGCGACCCGTCCTGCGCAACGCACTATATGTATGGTACGCTAGAAACGAGGCCCCTGCCATAAATCAGCGGATTACACCACTTCCAGATTTTCGGAACCAACCGATTATATATGGTGCAATCGCTGTTGCTTGCGTGGGTTGTATGGTAATTGTCGAAGCTCGGTTCACGTTTGAACTTGTTGTTGGGCCGATTCATATAATTTATGTTCCTAGTTTGTACGGAGCTGTACACCTCCATTTTTATATGTGGTTCTGGAGCTGTCGGCCGTTGGGGTGTATGTTGCTGTTGGAATCCCGAGTTCCAGTAGGGGTATGAGCTTTGGGCAAAGTTATTATTTGCAACCGGTGGCCTACCAAAGCTTCTGGAGGGTCCAGCGTTATCCCTGAAATTTTGGTTGATGGGTGAAGTTATCAAGTTCGGTGCCTTTACATGCATCGAGTTGCTCCTAAAATTCAGATTTTGCATCTCCAGACAAGCTGAATATGCTTTGGGTAGAGTCTTCGACCTTTGGATGATCAAAAGCTGTGAGAGGTCGCCAGTAAGCCCTCTAATGAACATATCTATAGCTAGATTTCTGTAGGTCTCCACCAAGCGTTCATGATTTCGGTTGAGTAAACCTCAGCTCTGATTTTACTGATAATCAGAGAAAACTGATGGTTCACGGTTGCTTAGAAGTCATCAACCATTGAGTTACCTTATGTTAACTGGTTGAGTTGATGCTCGAGTGCTCGCATGTCCCTTTTATCGGCGTAGTGGAGTGAGAAAACCCTCTTTATCTCAATCTAATCATTGTCAAATACATTATAAGAGACAAAGGTAGAGTCTGCCTTGCCTCTGACCTTCTGATGAATATGTTGTAGTATTTCCCTGTAGATGGGCTTACTACGAACTATTTCGTAGTCCTTTAACACAGTCTCGACGCTGTGGAGCGAGGACACGTAATGCACAGGATTTCCGTCGAAAGTTTGAAGTTCTTTGACGGAATCTGGAAGTTTTGAAATGTCTTTCAAGTCTTGTTCACAAGTCGGCCATTTTAGTGGTTCTGATTGTTCGTTCTACCTCTGGGCGGGAATGTCTGTCATACCTAATTGTTTCAAGGCTAAGATTCTATCTGAAATTGTACCTAGCTGGTTGTTCACGGAGTTAATTGATTCCCGTGAACTGGGAATCTGGGAAATTGCTCCATCCTACCAAATCGATTATCCATCGGAGTTGATCGAGGACGGAGTTGACTGCACCCGTGAGTTGGGTGACTGAACTCCTGAGCTCATCCATTCTTAGAGTGCCCTATAGTAATCGAGAGTAAGCAAGTAAAAGACTTTTTAAATATAGTAAATAAATGACAAACTAATGGCAAGTGAATTCGTATTTAGTTTTTATATAAAATTTCACGATTATATACATATATATACTGCTAAATACAGGATTTTCTTTTTTTTTAGTTAGGTTCAAATTTCATATATATACTGCTAAATACAAATTTTCCTTCTTTTTTAGTTTGGTTCAAATTAATTTTTAGATTTTTAAAAATTTGTAAGTTTTAAAAATAACAACATTGTTTAAATTATAAATGTGTTAGACTTACAATCTCCGATGAGAAAAATATAAACCTTAAGGTATTCGAATCCCAACCTCAATTTAACGGCAACAAAGCGGAGTACAGATCATGGAGAAAAAAGAGCTTGGAAGCTAATGGAGGATATAAAAAATTTACAAGAAAGACCTTAGTATTACATTGCTCTTGTTTTACTACACAGCAAGATAGTGGGACCAGCAGCAGACAATCTTACTAACCATAGCACCAAGATGAATTTCTACTCAATTATAAATAGCCTCGATTATACATCCGCTGGTCAAAGGCCGTTGAATGTACTTCAGGATAAAATGAAAAAGATACGACAAGATAGGAAAAACATGTCCGAGTATCATGATGATATTAAACAAACACTTAACCTTATACTCTCGAAAATTTATGTGTCTAATGAAGCTGGGAAGGAAACTCTTATGACCTACGCCAACCAGGATGCTGTCCGTACCTTCATAAAGGGACTTAACAGTTCATTCTCTAGAGGAATATTGTATTCCAACAATCCGAAGGATTTAGCACAAGCGTACGCTATTGCATGCACAAAATACCATGACAATGAATATCAACATCTTGATACACAACCAGGATACACTGGTAACGAAAAGATTTCTTACCACAACAGTACAAAAAAAAAAACCCACACCAATGGAAGCAGATGAATCCAGACAGTTTGTGCATCGAACATATTACAACAACCAAAAGTCTAGATGGAACAACGGACCCAGGCAAAATCTTCCACACCACAATCCTTTCAGAAAAACCAATCCAATAGAGAAGAAAGAAATTCTTCATCACAAAACTACAGTCAACACAAGATGCAGCGGATAAATCAAACTAAACAATAGAATACGGTGAAAAATTGGTATATAAAATAAACCAAGGCAACAGAGAGTAGTCGTGATGCTTTGTCAAGACAGCAAATAAAAATTACCACTGATCGTTCAAAACACTCGGCGGAAAGCTCATCAGTAGAACAACTGAAACGAGTGAAACAGCCATTTATATTAATTCGTTTAAAAACCAAATTATACCGATATTGGAACAGGGTAGAAATGAAATTATTACACCAACAATATTTGACCATCGAATAAGACATACTATCTACTACACACACAAAAATGAACTTATCTTTATCTTAAGATCTATAGCTAAACCGTGAATAACAAATGTTATCAAAATAAATGAAGAATTTTTGTTTCACATCAAATGCGAAATCTTATCTAACCTTGCCTCATGTACAATAGTCATAGCACAAACTCTACTAAAAGACATTAGTATTTCTAAATATTCTCGGGGAATTTATTTCTCGCGGAATACTTTTTCTTGAGAAAAAAATCTTACATTCTTAATTTTGCGGGAGAACAAAAATAAAGGAGAAGAATTTCGAAAATCAGCTGTTCTGCCACTTTTTGACATTTTACAGTGATTTGCAAATGAAGGAAAAAGCTAAAAATTTAAGTAAAAATCAATTAAAACGGGAAATTTAAGACAAAAAATCAAAAAATTCATAGTGATACACAGGGTGATACACTACAAAAGATTTTTAGAAGGGACCTGCGAGATTGCGCAAACCCCCTGGTGCCTCAAACTTTGTAAGCACAAATGCATATTTTACATTTATTTTTCTAAGCATCGCCTTTATCTCCAGGTTTGTGAAATACTTTAGGGTGAAAAAGCCCGCATTCCGATATCTATTGAATATTTTGACGTCCAATATTCCGCCAATAAAAAAACAATTTGACATTTCTCTGCTGGTAAAATTGAGTGCACTTCTACGATTTTTCCGGAAGGCGCTCACCAAACCGGAGTAGGCGAAGATTCTGGTGTGGCTCTGGCTCAGTCCATTCAGCAATTTTTTTTTGAAAATGTTGAACGTATTTGAAAAACATTTGTGACTGAAGTGTATAAAAATTGCTTGGACGAAAGAGGAAAAGCGTAAAATTGCCCTTGCTTTCTATATGAAGCACGGCATATCCGGCGTAGTTGGTTGCATTGATGGGGCACATATTAACATATGTAGAAAATGAAACTTTAGTTTAAATGTAATGCTGGTAAGATATCAATAGTATTCGTTCTTATTTGATGAGTGTTAAAAAACATATTTTCAGCTATTTGATCATGACCAGAGAATTCAAATGTCAATTCAAATGTTAAAAATCTAACGTTAACAAACTACGTCAATAGGAGATGCTGGATAGATTTTAAAGACATGGCTCTAAACTCCGCATAGGGTTGCAGAAGAGGGGTCAGCATCGATGAAATTTAATGAAGTTCAACCAAATGCCGAAATGTTTTAGAACGTACAAATGGGGTGCTGAAAAATCGATGGCGATGATTGTCGGGAGCAAGAGAATTGCACTATTCACCAAAAAAGCTGAAAAATCGTTAATGTGGGTTGAGCTCTACACAATCTTTGCACTGACTTAAAGTTGACTTTGATAATGATGAATTCGTATTGATATCTCAAGAAGCTATTGAAGCCAGAGAAGTAACATCATTAACCTCTGCGCAGTACTTAAATACAGCGCATAGAAATAGAAATAATATTGGAAATAATCTGTAAATAGTTTAAGTGTAAAAGTGCAAAGTTTTTGTGGTGTATTACTCTGCTTCTCTTCTTCTGTTACTATTCTGAATGCAATACTATACATCACAATATACAATATAGGGTTTTCTAATAACGAATTGACAACTTTTTTTTTAAATAAAAGGCAAACCATTTGAGATATTTTAAAGACTTTATTATTGGCTTGAAGAACAATCAAAACATTTATGAATGGACTTCGTTCATATAGCCACCGCGGGCACGTTTGCAGCGGTCGATTCGTTGGATCCAATTTTCAACGACTCGGCGACACATTTCGGCCGAAACGGCCGCTATTTTGTGCTCAATGTTGGCTCTGAGCTCTTCCATCGTCGTCGGCGTTTTGGCATAAACCAATGACTTAACGAGGCGGCTAATCGACTGGTCCATGTCTTGAGATAACACGCTCAGCATACTTACTTTTCAACACATCGATTGTAGCGTGTGCTGTGTGGCTTGTGGCACCATCCTGTTGAAACCACACGTCGTCCAAGTCCATATCTTCCAACTCAGGCCAAAAATAATCGGTGATCATGGCGCGATAACGCTGACCATTCACAGTAACGTGACGATCGTTATCGTCGACGAAAAAATATGGCCCAATAACGCCACCGGCATGCAAACCGCACCAAACAGTTATTTTTTTTGGATGAAGTGGTGATTCATGAAGCACATGTGGGTTTTCACCCGACCAACAATGCATATTTTGCTTATTGACGAACCCATTGAGTCAAAAATGAGCTTCGTTACTGAAGATGATTTTGTGACTCCGAATATTTGTAGAAAATTTTTATGATTTGCAGACGTTGCTCGTTAGTGTACTTTACCGTGATGAAAATGTTGAGTTTGATGATAAGTGAAAGAGTGCGTTCACAAATTAAATTCAAAGTTGTCAAGGCCCTATTCGACAACAAACTCGCAAGTTAAACGGATACGTAGTATGCAGGAAAATAAAACAGCACCCGGAGAGGAATTATTTAACGCAATTAAGCTATACAACAAAACCATCCTTTCAAGTACAGGACATAAACCCGAAGATGTTTATTTTAACCGTGAAAAATATCCTGAAATAGAAGATACACTGTGTAAAAAACAAGAAAACAAACTATAAAAAAGGAGACACTGCTTACGTTGAAACAGGCAGATCCAAACAAAACAAAGAAGATGATATGATGAAATATGTCAAACAGAAATGATAAGACTACGTTCTCAACAGGCTCGAAAGTTAGGACACTTTTTCTTAACAAGGGGAGAGTTAAGGAACCTTATACACACCAAAACCATCACCACCATTCTTATCATCGGATTCCCTAAACGTCTTAGGAAAAAATCACGTAGCGTACATCCAAAAGTGGTTATACTGATGACTGATGAGCATTTATAGCAAGACTGGTGTTACGGTTTGAAGGGGCGAAATTTCACTCTGAATTTCGGTACAGAACTGACGATGAAAATAGCAGTAAAAAAGGTTAGATAGGAGATATTACGTCGGTGTTTGAAGGTATCAATTGATTGTGTAATATTGGTGTTTTGGACCTTAGCTAGCAAGTGCACAGAAGTCTTACTTGCACCTGACAAGATGGATGGGGGATGGGGATATTTCTTATTTGGTTTTAGACAACCTAGACATTTCCCAGTATTTTTGGCGACATCGAAGATGTGGTCATTCCAACCTAAGTTGTTGACACATTGACACATATACCGACAATGGAAAGTTTTTCGGTTTCGAAAATGCAAGTGCTATTCATGGATAATGGCTCGGTGATTAAATTTTTCTTTAACGACAGCAGACAGCGTTATGTTTTGGTCTCATTAAATTGGGGGTTCCCCATTTAATAAGGATGTTTACATCGGATCTTAAAGAGTTTAGCATATGCTGTCGGACCCGTTCAACAGCTGAAAGCAGGGACGTGAGTCCGGGAACGAATATGAAGTACTGTCGTCAACAAAGGAATACATTGGATTATATGTTTTTAGCAGACAAGAGATCATTGATGAAGATTAGAAAGAGTGGACACCAGAAATTATTTCGTGAATATCAGACTTGAAACAATTCAAAACAACTTGATTTGAACTTTGCCAAAGGTAATTTCTAATCCATGGAAGAAAAAAGCCGTCGATCCTAAAAGTACACACTTTTCCCAAACCCTATCAAATGCCTTGGTAATATCAAGTTCAACTATCTTGTTTTTGTCAGATTGATGTACGCTTTGGTGAGACATGTCATCAAATTACCAGTGGACACGTTGCTACAAAAACCGTACTGCCGGTCATTTAGAGCTTTTCGTGTTTCGAGATATTTCATGAGCTGATGGTTTATCAGCGTTTCCAATACTTTTGAAAGAAATGACGTAAGTGCAATGGGTCCATAGAAGGAGATAAAAGAAGATTCGCTTTTTTAAGGGGTGGACTGAAAAAATGCTGTATTTCATTTACTCGGAGAGAGTCCTAAAGTTTAGCATTGATGAAAAAGTTTACGCAGTGGTTTTGCCAGCGAAGAAGATTACCTCAGAAGGGGAGATATTTATGTTTATATGTATATTAAGATCTCTAAGTACAAAGTACAATATGGAAGTGTTGAGCTAGCCGCAAAATGTGTGACAAGCAGAATGCCATTATAAATGAACATTGTGTCATTGTCATTGGGCCCCCGTCCAATTATCAAGGCTTCGCCCATCAATGACGTTGTCTAATAAAAATCGGGGGTAAAACAATGTACTGGTCTTATTGTAAAAGTTTTTGAAACTTAACGCCTCTGAATGCTACTACGATTTGACCAGTTACAAGCGGCCGGTCAGAGGTCCTGTTGGGTGGCAGGACCACCGGTAGTCCCTACCAGGACTTAAAACACGGTACCATGGGTGTCAGGACTTGAAGAGTTGGCCCTCTTGTGGGAGGTCATGGTGGCTGTGGCTTAAATCCAAAGTCGCGGGAAGGGTTCTGACCCAATGTAGAGTTGCAAAATACTGGATGCTGTATTACTGTTCTTACTAAGAACAGTAAGAGGTTTAAGGTCGGCCTCGACACATACCAATTGTGGAAGTTCTTTGGTATCAGTGTATTTACGGTGAGCCATAGCAAGGCGTATTCTTGCTCTATGGATGTATGGGCATTCCATTACCCAATTACCCATAATAATTATTTTTACCCATACTATTGCAAAAGCGGCAATTTGTCTCTTCCAGAACGTTAAAAGAAAACATGTTGGACAATTTCTGATGGATTTAATATAAGCTTTTATTCCAAAAATGTGTGTTTAACTTTAACCCTAAAAAAACCGCAGAACTTATTGAATAATATAAGCCACACAAAATAAATAAATTTATTTAAAGTTTTGTGTTGTGTTGTAGTTTATTGTAGTTTGCTGTCGCCATGAATGGGGATCGTGTCCCGATGGCGCAATTTTTCTTTTCTTTTGGGTACATAATATTGTACGTGTTTCAAATGCCTTGCGATTGGGTGTGTGTGTCACTCCTGAGACGTACGTATAGGTCTGCGAAATAGATTTAAATGTTCATAAGTGTAAATGTTTTTTTTTTTTCGTTTTGAATGGGAGAAAAATTAGTGTATGTACAAAGTTGTGTAGAAGCCCGTACAATCACGTTGGTATTGATATGTAGTATGAGTAGGATAGCTGCACTTACGCCTTGGTTAAATTCATTCAATTGTATGAACAGATGCGATGCTCTTAAGCTGAGCATACGTGATGATGATGTGTGTGCGGAACACAATTTGTGTCGTGCGATTTTATGGATGTATGACAAGTGCTTTAAATCGCATGCTAATTTTTGTTTACCTTTTAAAAATTGATTTTGAATTCTTTAGATTTTGATTTATTTAAGTTGTATTATTGTTATTATATCTCTATTTATTTAATTATCTATCTGCCTATTTCTTTACAGACATGTGTCTTTTATGTGTGCTTGAGATATTTGTTTTTTTTTTTTCTTTTTTTATGAGTGGAATTTTGGGTGAACTTTTATAAATGCCTTTTGTTCATTTTACATCACTTAACTGCGCGTGTTAAGTTGCTTTGTTTTTGATGTTTTGCATTACGCGAGTTAGATTCCACTTCGTGGGTGGAAGTCGCTCGTCTTTTATAAGTACGGGGTTTTCGATTTTTATCTCTGGCTGTTGTTTCTGCCACTTTTGTTGTTGTTGGCGCCGTATCAGATATTCCGAGCTCTATTTTGTCCAAAATATTTAAAACAAACATTGAGCGCGCTACTATCGGTCGACATAATTCGTCCTTGATTTCCTTCTAATATATTTGAGCAATAATGGTTTCAATAAAATTAGTGACTATGGACTATATAACTGGGAGTAGATTCCTCGTCGAGCAGTGAATCTCCTGAAAGTTGCTATAAATGTCTGAGTAGTCATATTGCTGACTACCCGCGTGTGGATTGTTTTAGTGGCCAGACAAATAAAGATGGCGAAGTACGCCTTTTGTGTCTTTGAGCCTCGTCCTTACCATGCCTCGATGTCTATGGAACTTGCGTAATCGCCTCCCGTATGCGTAAAAGGTCGTGTTATTTGCACTCTGGGACCCGTTAAAATACTATCAGGCGGGTTGCCTTGTTTTGCCCTGTACCGGAAGCATATATTATGTTGCAGCCATTAATATGTCCTGCTGTGTTTTATCCTCATGATCCAATATTTTTTTCTAATGTTTGCTGTAATTTGTTGCAGGTCAACATGAAACGTCCTTCAATGTGTATGCTGTAGAAGAAGTTTAGTAAAGTCATGGTTGCTGTGTTATTGGGTGTTGCTGCTGGTATGAGAGATTTGAATTATGTAACCTACCATCAACTCTAAGAAGACCTACGGGATCAAGAAACGGATTCAGGGACTTGAGTGTTTTTGTTTCTAACTCATTTTGAATCGCTGTGATCTCTGTCGAAAACATTGTTTGCTGTATGTTTTTTATAACAACAGCAATAGCCAATTCTGTTTCAGATAGAAGGTTGCTCTTAAGCGTTTTTAATAAATCTAAAAATGTAGGAAACCACTTTAATTAATATAAGTAACTTTAAACATATATTAAAACGGTGGTGAAGAAATTCTAGCTCGTTCTACTAGAATTGTGATCTAACCAGTACCGTTGGTGAGGCTTCCCGACACAAAAGGTCAGCTGGATTAGGTTTTGTCGGGGTATGGTACCAGAAGTCGTGTTGCTGTTTTTGTGCTACTCTGATGCTTACGAATGTTTTCTAAGCCAAGGTTAGCGTTGAGTCCGTCCATGCATACTGTTTTGCTTTCTTCAATATAAGAACCGTGGAAGTTTACTGCAGAAGAGACACAAGCATAGTTCCAGATGTGAAAGTGAGACGGTCTATAATGGAACAACATTGGTATAGGATATCAGTAGGTTCATATGGATCTTACCTTGTTCATCTATAATACATAGTATCTAGTATATTGCTACACCGTTTGCACCTTGTGAGATACGGAGAGATAAAACCAAGGGGATTAAAAAGTTTGACGATTACCAACAAAGTTGTCCTTTTTGTTTGATCTGATGGATCAGAACTATCGTATAATACTGAAAAGAAAAGATGTCTTCAAAAGGATACCATTTGATACCCAATGCCTTAAAATGATAAGAGGAACCTGAAGGTAATAAAGAATAAGCTTATCTTTCAGTTTCTGGTATGCATTTTAATATTTCTTCACAAATAATGTTGTTTCTTCTTTTCGTTCTACAAGGGCCTTTTCAACAGCGTCAACATTAATGTTCTTCTTTACTATCTTTACGCCAAGTGGATAGCTGTCTTTTTCATCAGATGCCACTTTATTCATCTTGCGAATTGTAGGTGGTACATTTTAATTGGCTCTTGTGAATTGTTATACCAATGCATGAGTTGGTATAATATGACGCCTACAATGTTGTTTTGAATATTAGGATTTCCTAAGAGATGGTCATTTAACGGTGTTCCACTGGAGGTTTTGGCTGCTGCATCAAAGACAACCCCCAATTTAGTCCTGGAACTTGACTTCTTGAATACTGCATGATGAGGTAGAAGCTATTGAAATGGAGTATTCAGAACATTATCATCAAGATGGCTGTGGTGTAGTGGTATATGCATAGACTCCTCAAGCAGAGGGTCGCGGGTTTGAATCCCGTGCAAGGCAATTCTCTGAAAAAGTCTTTCCATAGAATTTGTATGTAGCTAAATAAAAATCCCGTTGGCGTCAACTCTGACATGAAAGCATAGCACTGCCTCTCTGGGAAAAATATCAAAACCTAATACATCTGAGTTTCAAACTATTACACCACCCGCCCGCGCCCTGGAGGAAAACCAGTAAAAGATTATTCATATCCTCTTGGTGCATGTGCGGGATTATAAAAAAAAAATCAGCCGGTGTGTCCCCGGTCAAGACATTCTCTGATGCAGTTAACGACTTTAAAATGTCTAGACAAAGGGTTAACTCAGAAAATCCACAATTACATTAGATATAAATACCACTATTCCGTTTCGGTTAAACATTATAAAATTGGTATATTTTATTGGGGAAAATTCTATTCCTATTCTTTTATTTTTCATAAAAATGTCATAATGCTGCGAACATTACAATTGTTTTTTTTTTTTGTTTTACTTTAACATTTAGAATATTACATTTAGTTAGGAATTTATGAAATGTATGGTATGTTTAATAAATAATGGTCATAAAAAGTCTTCGCGGTTTTTTGTCACTAGATGGTTTTGGTTTAATATTATCTAGAAACGCTAATATAAAGGCGATCTATCAGGCTACATTTTTTTGTGAAGACAGCAGTGTAATTCGTTTTTGTTGTTAAAAGTGATACTGATTTGAATATGAGTGAAATATTTGAAGAAATACGCTATGATATTCTTTTTTACTATAAACAAAGGAAAAACGTTGCAAAAACATGCCGCAAAATTTGTGCAGTTTAGTGGTTTGTTTGATTCCGTTCTCTAAATTTCGATGTAAATGATGCACCTCGCACTGGTGCAACCATTTTTGAAGCGATCCATTACGGGCGAAGAAAAATGGATTAAATACGAGAATATCCAATGCAAGCAATCATGGTCAAAAGCCGGTGACCGACCATAAACGACTTTAAAGCCTGAATTGACGGCAAACAAGGTTATTTTGAGTGTTTGGTGCGATTGTGTATTATGAGCTGCTAGAACGTCAATTCGATCCTCTTCTGTGCACAACGCGACCTTTTAAATTAAGCTATCAAGAAAGAGTGACCAGAATTGGCCAACAGAAAGGGAGTTGTCATCCATCATGACAGTGCTAGGCCACACACATTTTTGATGACACGGAACAAATTGATGAAGCTTGGTTGGGAAGTTTTGATGCATCCACCTTATAGCTCGGACCTTGCACTCTCTGATTACAATTTGTTTCGGTCTTTGCAAAGCTCTTTTGATAGTAAAAAATTGGCCTACCGAAGAGCGCCTGAAAATCACTTGGCCAAGTTTTTCACTTATAAACCACAGAAGTTTTACACTGATGGAATTATGAAGCTATCCGGAAAATAAATAAAGAATATGTATCAAAAAACCGAAAAGAGTTTTTATATGACCTTTTCGAAGAATTGGCATCAACATTCACAACGTCATGAACTTGTTCTCAACAAATTTTGGTACATTTTCAAAAATCGCAGTGGCTGGTTCCTTGTACATCGTCATTTTAATTCCTCTTCTCTGCAATTTTCGTCTTACTATGTTATTCAACGTAGAAAGAGTGAGAAGCCTATTATTGTCTTTACGATTTGCTTCTTCCGAATACGGCTCTTTCTTTTGCCACTCTTTTGTCATATATTCGTCCTATAATAACGTCGGTTAGTCAATTTGAACGAAATACGCGATCGCTTGTGTTAAGTTTACGTGTATCGAGAAGTGAATTTCTGTGTTATTAATGTGTTTGAGAATATTAACTAAATATATTATTCTATTAAATAGGAATATGAGTGTCATTTTCATAATAGTATCTTGCTCGTTTACGAATGAAACAATTATGGGTGTGAGTATGTGTGTTAAGAATGGAAGTTTGACATATTATGTTGTATATGTAGTTGTAGGTGGATTTTGAATGAATATCTGGTGTGTAGCTAGTGGTGTATGCAATTGGTGTTGGAATGAATATTGTTTTAAGACTGTGTAACTATTGGGTTAAAGGTGCCTAATGATTGGGTTGTGTTGTGTTGAAAGGGATTTTGATTTGGGTGAGATGTGCCAATAATGGTTTCGTCGTCGAGTGACTTGTGTTGAGTGGTAATTATAGATAGTGTAGTGTTAAATGAGGGTAGGGAATTTTTCGATTAAGCTGAGTTGGGTATTTCAATGTAATTTATTTGTTAGTTTACTTTTATTATAATTATTAAAATATATATTATTGTGAGAACTGTGTAAAAATAAGCTCGATGCGAGTGTGTGTAATAAATGAGTATTTAAGTGGATGTGTAATGCGGCGATATGTGGATTGCGGAATGAAAATGACGGCCAATATTTAAATTATCAATTCTTGCGTATGGCAATGATTACTAGGAAGCAAGCATATTTTTGTAATTGGTCATTAAAACTCACCAGTTTGGGTTTTAAGAGTAACGACTCGAGTAAGCTTGTCTGTTCCAGTGTGTAGCTTTATAACGCCCGCTGTTATCCATTGTGAAGGTTTCATCGCTGCGGTTTCTCTTTTACCTAAAGCCCTTGCTCTCAAAAGGTCTGGTATATCCTTTGTATTAGCTTCCAGCGATCGTTGTATGTAATCTTTTCAGCTGTTTGGTTGAGCTCTCTCCAATATGAGAAAGTGTGCTGCAGTTAAAGCAGTAAAATCATTGAGATCGTTGGTGAGAGGACATAATTGCTTTGAAATTAGACATTTCTCAATTTGTGCCAATAGGATAGTCAGTTCCTCAAAGGTAAGATTTCCATTTCCAGCTCTTTTGAGGTGGTGATTCCTATAATCCTCCAAAATAAGGAACGTGTTGGCGGTTTCCGTGCTTTTGTAACTCGTGGCCTTGCGTAGATTTTCCAACTCCCGGTTTGTGCCGACAAGATTCTTCCCGCAGTTACTAAAAATCTCCCTGCCGAATCTCTTCTCGTCGTAAGTTGTCGGAATGCTGCTATGAACTCCTGAGAGCCGTCGCGTCAATGACAAGCTCAATGTGCAGCGCTTTGATGGTTCTCTCGGATCAGGCAAAGAACCCATCATCTGTTGACCTGGTTTGGTCGGATGCCTCAAACAGATGTTGCAGCCGTAAATAGACTTCTTTACGGTGCTTCTTATGTTCAGTATTCAGAACTGGTGTCGAAGATACGAGATGCCACCATTAAAGGTTTTTTTAATGTGCATCTCTTATGATGAGTTGTGTGAAATGATAACTCGTTTTAAAAATTATTGGTTGACGTTGGTCGAAACGGAAATCCGCATTGTCTAATCTATTTCCTATCCTCAATATAAAATAATAATCCAAAAACGGACTTAGTTATTTGATACCACTTACCTTTACCTGCTTTTCATTAGGGTTTGATGAGCCGTCAGGGAACATATAACCTTGTACTATGTGAATGGAAAGTCGAAACGCAGATTGAATCTCCAACGTGAGAGTGAGCGTGAGAGTGGACAATTCTCACTATGTTGCTGGTTTTCGAGTATTGGAAACAAACCTGTGACAATATGCTATGGTTCTTTAAAATTTATGGAGATTTGACTGGCAAAGAATCACCAAGTCGATGTTATTATCTTGAGCAATAGCTCAGTGCACTTGCATCTTGAGGTGTTGCCGTTCAATAAATATAACTTTACTATTATAAATAGCATGAATTATTTGAATTTTTGTTATAAATAAGCATTAATTAATTGAATTCGTAAAAATAAACTATATATAAATCTTAAAGAAAACGATGTAAACGCCCATCAAACGAGAACATTGCGAAAGCGCCCCCTGATCTCACATTCTACTAACACTCATTCTTTCGTTAAATTTCTGAATTTCCCTACACTTATTTTTTCGTTCAATTGCAAATGGGAGCGATTGCATCGGAATGCTTGCATTTGATGGAGCGTACACTTGCCGAAGGGACACAAAATTGTAAGTATTTTCACCACATTTATACAGGGTGAGTTTTTTAACTTGAGACATCCAAATTACTCGAAAAATACGCGTTATCGCGAAAAATGTTTCAGACAAAAGTCAGAAGGTTTTGAAGGGTACATAAGATGGTGACCACGAGTTAGACCTTGAGCCCCATTTTCAAGGTCAAACGAAGGTCACTTTTGATTTTTTAAGGGGAACCCCTACATATGTACATATATGTATTCTCTAATTTTATATTCAACAGAATATTAAACAGGTTAAACAAAATTTAAATGTTTGCCTTTTGATATTGTCCCGCACGGCCATCATCAGCATCTTTAATATTAATTTTTGATATCAGCCGCCTTTTATCAATTTTCGATATCGGCCATCTTACGTATAAAAATTCTAATATCGGCCATTTTGTGTCGTCCATTTGCACCATCAACTTCTTCAGTGCCAGGTATGTACCATCATTTTAATAATACTTCAATCTAAAACACATACGAACCATATGCTTTCGCGCCTACATCACCCATAAAATTGCCTGCCACTACTAGCTGGTCGATCCCACTGTATCAGACTCACTACCCACCAATTCGAAAGTGCCAAGAATTACCTGTCTTCTCTGGTAAGCCTGAGGAATGGCCCATGTTAATTGTCGCGTTTAAGGAGACCTCAGCCACTCACGACTACACCAATTTAGAGAACCTTTCGCGCTTACAACGTGCCTAAGAAGATGCCAAACTTAAGGTCAAAGAGCTTTTCATTAACCTTAATAGTATACGCGCGATAATTAGCACCCTCGAAATTCATTAAGGTCGCCCGGAAATGTTAATAAGGAGTCAACTGTCCAAGATTAGGTCGTTTCCAACAATGATTCTAAAATCAGTGAGATCATTAATTTGAGTGTTTTGGTATCCAACTTGACTGTTTTTTTTAGAAAATGTCTCTGCATCGTCTCATTTAACTAATCCCACCTTACTCGATGAGCTGCTAATGAAACTGCCATTGAATAAAAAAGGAGAAAGGGCCCGCAACACTATGTTACTTTTGCCACAGTACCCCTCTATTCGCGATTTCAATAGCTGGCTGTGAAAAGGATCATCATCTTTACCAGTGTTCCATTTTCTGAAATTTTTCTGTTGACGATCGGTGAAAATTAGTCAAAGCGAATCACATATGTTTTTTTTGCTTCCGTCCTGGTCATATAGTAGCTAAATGCTATAAATAAAATAAATATCTGTCCGCCGTAAAAGTCACAACCGTCTGCTCCATGACCTCAATGAAAAGAAATCCATGGAAGGGAATTATGTATATAAAAAAACAAACTGCTGTTCTACAGTAGGTAGTATCACTATGACGGATAAAAATTTTCAAATAAACGAATTTGTAAATACAGTAGTAAGAGCAATTGGTTGTCAAGAGAAAACAAAAAAACTATTTTCAAATTTCTTCCTGTGAGGTTAAGATGACCGCTAGGTTCTGGTGTCGTCATAGCATTTATAGATGAGGGGGCAAAGTTATCTTTGATCGAAGAAAGGGTAGCTAGATCCATCAGAGTGAAGGGTGTATCAGATTTGCTGTCGATGAGGTGGATATCGGATAAAATGATTACGGAAATATCTCAACATGTTGACATTGAAATTTCTGGTGTGTACATATAATAATGCCGTTAAGAACCAGGTGAAAGATGTTCGCACTACAAAAAATTTATTGTTACCAGATCAGACTTTACGTTTTAGGGAATTTCAGAGAGAATATGCTAAGCTGGGTAAAATTCTTGTGGAAGATTATGTCGATGCTCTACCACAGATTATTATTGGTATACCGCACACAAATTTAGTGAGACCCATAAGTATTTTAAACATTGGTAAAGTGTTTGCTGCTCACAACACCAAACTGGGTTGGACTCTATTCGGTTCTAATGAAAATAGTCATTCTGATGTTATTGTCAGCTGTATTGTTCCAGAGAACAATGATTTAAATGATTTACATATAATTTAGAAAGTTTAGAACGACAGCCAGAAAATGAATTAATTCCTGAAAATGATAAAAGGACAGAGTTTATGTTGAAGGCAACCACCAAAAAAATAAACAAAAAATATGAAGCGATCCTTGGAATATACTGGAACTCGAGCACAGATACGTTTTGTTTTAAACTGAATTTTGCCAGGATACCTCAAAGCGAACAAGATGGTTTAGTAAGCAATACCAAAAGTCGGGTACTAAGCGTAGCTATGTCTATATTTGACCCATTTGGATTCTTAGCAAATATTACAATTCTATCCAAACTTTTATTGCAGAGGTTTTAGAAAGTAAATATGGCATGGAACGACTTAATACCAAAAGATATTTGCATAAAATCGTATAAATGGTACAATCAGCTTGACAACGTAAAATATTTAAAGATTCTGAAATGTTATCATATGGATTTAACTAACTTAGACTCTGAAATTCAACTCCATATATTTGTTGAAGCCAACGAGCTAGCCCTTTCTGCCGCAGCCTATTACCGGTTGCTTAAGGTTGTATGTTGGGTCCTAAGAGCAGTTGATAAACTTAAACTGGTATTTAAAAATATCGACGCATGCAAAGGGATTCCAAGCATTTGTCGACACTTTAGAAGCTAAATCCTCTTGCCAACTATGTAAAAATATGTCAGCAATTTCGGAGCCGACGCAAATGGGTCAGTGAATCGTTGGAATAGGAATGCACACTAGCAGAAAGAATGTGGGAGTCCCTTCCTCAGTCTGAAACTTTACAAAGTCTTCTCATTGAAGCTGAAAATTTAGTAAATTCGCGTCCTCTAACTCACCTGCCGCTGATAGTAATGAGGCTGAACCGCTTACGCCAAATCTTTTCTTTCTTGGATGTCCCAACTACATGCAGAGAGTGTTGTCATTTAAGCTAAAAAATAGCAGTCCACGCGATGCGGGGTCAACGGGGCTTACCTTGTTTGGAACGTTACTCCAGATACTGCCGTTGTTGGTAATACGCTGAATCTCTGCTACAACATTACCGACGAACGTCTTCCACTTTGATGTGGGTGCCATAATCCATGCTAAGGTGATCGTTGAGTCTGAACAGGCGTAAGTCCTTATATTGTCCAACCTAAACATCTTGGCTGTATATCAGTGCTCCGCAAAGCACAAACCTTGGAAGTGTCACGGCCTTTAATGGAGCCACGCTGGTCCTGGACATAAATACGTGTCCGAGACACGCAAATAAATGACCGCACCGTAAGCCTTCTCCGGTACATCGCAACAGGTGAATCCATCTTGGGATACGGATATTCTCGACCAGTGGAAACTTCCAAAATAAAATGTCCCACGCATCCTTGAGATCAGATGGAACTGGCAATCTGCCTGTACATTTTTGTGATGTCGGCAGTAAAGGTAAACTAATGTGCTCTCCCCCTCTTAATATAATATCCGTTATATTGTTTTGTTTCTTACGGCCTACCATCAATCACTTGCTTTATCCGAAGTCTTTGCCGCTACGTCGAAAACGACACGGAGTTTGGTCGTTGAGCTGGTCCTTTATTACGGCGTGATGTGTCAACGAAAAAGTGATGTGGGGTTTGAAGAACTTCATTATTCCTTCACTTAGAGTAATTTTTGTGTAGCGCAAGGTTGTTTTCTATACGCTTCTCCAGTTGATGAAACCTACGCAAGGCTCCTAACTTCGTGGTCCAAAGCGCAGGTTAACATCGGTAAAGAAACGTCTAGTCGTGTCGTTAAAGTGTTTCTCACACTTAAGATTTTCATCGGTATCTTCTACCTGGAATGGAATCTCTTCAATCTTCCAGAATCTCCGTAGTAGTTTTGCAGACACGTTACCTTGTAGAACCAAACCCAGCTGGGTATTTTGTGCAACTAGTGACGCTGCATCCCCTCTTATGATTTCAGGAAGTACTAGTTCCACATACACATCGCAGCGCAGCAGAATATCCAAGGTAGTAGGTTGGAAAAACATTAGATCGACTAAAGTTTTTCCGCAGTTGTGATCCCGAACGAGACCGAACGAGATGGTATGTTCCACCGCTGACTTGCTCCAGCTCTGACACAATAATCGATATTCGAAGAACATACTTGCCTGGGATCGTTAGGTTAAGTATTTTCCATTTGAATATTTAACCATAACTATAGCGATTTCGAGCCACTGCACTACTACCTGCCAGCTCCTGGTAAACCACCTGGCAAGTATTTACATCAGAATGGGATCGTACATGTGGAGACAGTGTATTTGTATGAGGAGTGTGCATACAACAAAGAATGATACTTCTGCTAGAAAAAGTAGCAACGCGCCTGACTGTGGCTATACGCTAGGCAATTACTGCAAACAATGATTTCATTTACAGTGTTAAAACATTCAACGACATCCATTTTGACGAAACGGTTACATGTGCGAATTGCATGTTAGCCTTTACCACACACTCCAGATGTATTGATCCTTTTGCCTAGGTTGCCTAGCATGAAAAGTATTTTTTGCTTCTGGTACCTTTGGATGTGAGCCCCTAAAGAAAGGTTAACCAGACTTTGGCTGCTGCAGCTTCAAGAAACTCCGATAGTCCATTAAACCTTGGCAACTCTTTGGATACACCAAGCCGCTTAAATTGCCAATAAAAGAACACACACATTCTTTAAAGAAAATTCTAATAAAATGTTTTTTAATGCTTCTGTTGCTAAAGACATCTCTAATACCCTCCGCATCCGGGGATTCAGCTAAAGACGTTCAAACTTTCGACGGCAATCAAACGGGGATTAATTTTTGATTTTGTAAGCAACGTAGAGGAAATTTTATTTTTTATTTCTCATTTGCGTCTAACGTTGCTTACAAAAGAATAATCATGAGAGCTATTAGAAATGGAATAGTGGGATGAGCAAATGAGGCCCTAAATATGTTTTGTACAACAATAAAGTGAGACAAGAGGAATGAGGCTAGCTTGATTAGGGATCTTCATCAGTTGAATCATGGGCGATGTACTGTTCAAATATTTTATTCAAAAGTTGTTGAAATTCTTTCGGCCATGACCAACCATGCACGTGCACGAAAAATATACAACAGTTATTGAAGCTAAGATAAAATTATATCAACACATTCCTGTCAAGTCTGAGGGAACCTTTAGAGTCGACGATAAGGGCAATGCGCCCAAGTCAACTAACAGATAATTTGTTTGTTGAGCTTATACAAAGTAAGAAGAATTCTATCCGTCATCGAGATATATACCTTTTCGTTTTTTCTTATTTTCAAACATGCTTTAACAAATATGTTAAGCGCACTCATGTCTGGTAGACCAATCATTGTCGTGAGCTTTTTATCCGTATCCCAGAGGGAAGTGTAGACGGCGAACGGATTCACGTTAACTTGAATGCCTTTATCCACAGTTCGTAAGACTAAAACACTATTCGCAGCTTCATCTGGCTCTTCATTTAATGACTTGGACATTACCAAAAGTCATTCTTCAGCCGTATGTGTATCCCTAAGAAAAATGCAAATTTGAAAACTCGATAAACAAATATAGTTATGGATTTACCGTTTGCTTAATGTATTAATGGATCGGACCAAAAGCCGCTTTCCACTGTCAATCATTAATTTCTTCACCGCAATTGAACTTTTTGATAACTTTAAACTTACAATTGATAAAGGTTCAAAGGTACTGGAAATATGGATAGCTGACTTTTTCAGAATCATCATTCAGTATAACCTCTTTTAGACCGGCTGCTAAAATTTGTAGACAATCCCACGCTTAGTTTTGTTTTGACACCCATTTCTAAACATTGTGTTATTGATTTTGCGACCATGGAAGAAGAGCAGTATCACTCTGTGTTCCCATTCTTGTTTTTGAGTGGCAAAACCTGCGAGGAAATCAAGCCCATTCTAGATGGTGTGTATGGGACCCATTCACCATTCGCAGAGTTTCGCCGTGGCACACGTCGGTTTTTGTTGAACCGCGCACAAGTGGTTCAAAAACGGTTACCACAGAGAAGACCGTGGACAAAATCCGTGATCTCGTATTAGCGGATCGCTGAGTGAAAATTCGCGAATTGGCTGAGATAGCAGGCACCTCAACTGAACGCGTTAGCCATATCCTGCATGAGATTTTGGGCATGAGAAAGCCCAAAGCTTCCAGCAATTTATTTTTGTTCTCAAACCTTAAAAGATTCCTCACCGGAAAGACGTACGGGTTGAACGAGGAAGTCATCGCCGCCGCAGAGGAATATCTTGCAGGCCAGCAAAAGTCGTACCATACGGAAGGGTTTAAAAAGTTGCAGCACCGTTGGGAAAAGTGTATCAAGCTGAAAGGGGATTATATTGAAAAATAAATTGTTAAAACCTAAAAAACTTGCGGTAACATTTCTAATCCGGGTATTCATCAAACAACTCTTGTATTTTAAACAAATATTTTTGGCAAATTTTGTTTTGGCGTCATATAATTTTGGCTGTGTGAAACTGTCTGATTTTATGCCTAATCATCATTATTTGCAGGAAGTGTTGATTTTCTTC
Organism: Volucella inanis; assembly: GCA_907269105.1. Lineage (NCBI taxonomy): Eukaryota > Metazoa > Arthropoda > Insecta > Diptera > Syrphidae > Volucella > Volucella inanis. Next base: position 124,397,760 of record OU026156.1, on the reverse strand, counting down.
TTTCATTCGAAGAAAATAGTGGCTGAAGCACATTGAGAGCTTAAAAAAGTTTACGGGGATGCTGCTCTGAGCGAAATAACGTGTCATAATTGACTCTGTCACTTCAAAGACGATGTTGACGACCGTCGGCGTAGAAGGCCAAAATCCTTCGGAGACGCTGAATTGGAGGCATTGCTCAAGGAAATACAAGAAGAGCTTCCTTTAGCATTAGAAGTTACCCGCCAAGCAATTTTTAAGCGTTTGCATGCATTGGCAATGATTCAGAAACAAGGGACTTGGATTTCTTATGATCTTATGATTATGATTTTTTTGCCTGTGAACAGCTGCTCCAGCAGCAAAAAAGGAAGTGTTTTCTTCATCGCATCGTGACAGGTGATGAAAAATGGACTCATTACAGCAACTCAAGGAGAAGAAAGTAATGGGGACTGCCCGATCTACGTCTTCGGCTCGGTCAAATGTTCATGCTGCTTAGGTTATGCTGTGTATTTGGTAAGACTAGGTCGGTGTTATTTGTTATCAACTGTTAAAGCCCAACGAAATCATCACTAGGGAACGGTATCGACTTCAATTGATGCGATTGAGCAAAGAACTGCACGAAAAGCCGTCACAATACAAGCAGAAGCACGAAAAATTCTACATGATTCTACAGCATAACAACGCTATGCTTCAGGTTTAAAACTCGTTAAAACCTACTTGGAAAAGCTCATTATTATTAGTTGTTCCGATCGCTGTTCCGCTCATATGAAGGAATCAAGAAATGGCTTGATTCGTGGATAGCCTCAAAATATAAACACTTTTACCATAACGGTATTCGAGCTCTGCCAGAAAGATGGGAAAAAGTTGTAGCTAAAAATTTGTAGGCAAAAATTTGAATTAATAGTTTCTAACCATTTTTTAACAATAAAGTTGCATTTTCATTAAAAATAACTTAGTTGCGCACCTAATATTATCTAACATTTTCGAAAAACGCTATATTATGCTTAGTTTAGACTTTTTGTTAAGATGTCTGCAATCACACAAAGGGCATTTTTTAAAATCACTTTTCATGAACATCGCTTAAAAAATGTACACGTATATCAATACTCTTACTTATAGCACGGATTACCAGTATTTTAACCAATTGCTGTGCGCTAGGTTTATCACCAAATAAAGCTAGAGGTTCCAAAATCAGACAGCCAAAGCCAACTAGTTCTTTCTATTAATTTTGGAGGTGCTACAATATTTTAAGTAATAAAGCACAATTTATTACGGGGCAGTTTGCTTTTATTTTCCTAACTTTGGTCTATATCAAAAACGCTTGTAAATCTATCACAATGTCCCCAACGACAGTTGTTAATCCCTCTCATATTGGTTAAATAATACACGTACCAACTGTAGGATTGCCCCACCTATGACAATCCTACCCTTTCGATTCATTCCAAATTTTTGGGGCGCTTTAGCCACTCTTTCATATCGCGTGACATAACTGTCCACTGTATTCACGGCTGAGGCATTGAGTCAAATGTATTCCCTAGTGTATCTGCTCTCATATGCTTTTTCGAGAATTCAGGCATAATTGTATTTGCCGGCGGAGAAGGCAAGACACCAGGTGGCAAATAGAGGCTGGCGATCTCCTCAGTTGTCATTAAGTTATGGGATCCCTATTTACAACAGTTGATTCGCTATCAGAAATGATTCTTTTAAGATGACCATGGGTTGTAATGATATCACGCAGTTTTGGCTTTACTTCGTGCGAGGACATGTAGTGAACTATCTTTACTTCCAGCCATTTTGACATCGAGTCTACTATGATTAAAAATGTATATACCTGACAATGTCCAGCGAACTCAATAAACAACGTATCCAGAAGAATTTCCAGAACTGCTGCTCGAAATTTTAAGGGAACAAACTTACCTACCCCATAGTCAGCATACTTTATGCGTGGAGAGTTCCATTTTTTTCGAAGATTTAGAATGAATTCTTTATTATTTATAAATATTATTATATTTATTCTTGCGGCTAGCTGTGTAATAACCATTTGATAACACGTGGCTTAATTGGGTCCTTAACTGTTTATCCGCAGGACCTTTTATTGATGCATGATGTTAGAGGTAATCGACTCATGCAATCCACCTTCATATTTCTGGCCCCTGGGCGATATTCTATCTTTAAGTTATTCGCTCATAATAACAGACACCAACTTGAGTACAGGTGACACTCAGAGCGATTTCTTTTGACCTATGGAGAATACCCAGGAAGGGTTTATGGCCATTTAGGATGATAACCTCTTTTACGGCCACTTACTCGTACTTTTGAAAATGTTTCATTACAAGCAAAATACTCAAGCCCTCCTTGTTAATATGTGCGCAATTTCGTTCATAAAGTGCTTTATCCCGATGTGCTAAGACAGCTCCCACAATATACAGAGAAGCATCGCAGGCGAGAACAATCAGTTGAGTGATATCATATGTATCCACATCGATTAACGCCTTTATGGTATATCGTTGACTACAGTTTGGTGTAGTGCATTTATGTAATTTTATGGCGATCGACGCCTTCTAGATAAGAAAAAATTTTAAATAAATAATAAATACGAGTTAAGCGATATCCCATTTGTTACAACACGCGCTTTAATTTGAAAGATGTTATTCTAAATAGAAGTCAACATTGTTTTACAGTTGTATCAGCTGTGTAATTGTGTATTTTTTGTAGGCAAGCATTTTTAATTCGATTGTTTTTCTTACATATTTTTATATAGCGAAACAAAAAACAAGGCACTCAAGAGTTTACTAAGCAATCACCAGTTGTGTTTTAGAGTTATTCGCCGTTGTTCGGTTGCGACGGTCAATTTTCACACCAAACGAAATTCCACTGCCAAGAGCTGAAACCTATACCAACCTGATCAGTAACTAGCGAATTGCTATTAAATCAAAATAAGTCTCAAGTAACTTGAATATCCAAGAAAAAAACTAATCTAAATCTATAATGGACTTATAGCTTAATATCATAATAACAAACTCAAGGTTGTAGGATTTGTCACTGGTCTGGTCTATATAAACGAAAAAAAAAAAAATTCCCACGAAATTAACTGATATACAGCCCAATCGTGAATAAAATTTAACCCGAAGTTTTTCCCATCTTTGAAAAATTGGTATCTTCCCCCGTTTTTCGAAAAATTTTTGCCAATAATCGCTATTGTGAAAACAGTTTTAGATAAAATTTTAAGTAATTTATCACCAAGTTATTTCCCTGACATTTTGCGAGAACTTTGTGAACGTAAAATGTAAGAGTTCCTTTGTTCTATATTTGAAAAATTTTTACAGTCACTCAATTTTAAATAAAACTCAACGAATAAAATTTAAATGCTAATTTAATTCAAATTTTCCTATAGAAGCCTGTCTGACCGTTCCCTCTTTTATTGTCCTTCTGTCTTTTATTATTGTAGGATATGCAAGTATGCGTATTAAAGCAAATATTTTCAATTGACAAAGACGAAATATAAGAATTTCGTACAGTATACAAAAAAGATTTTGAGCAGTCCCTCAGTAACTGTTTCTCGCTCGACGAGTGCACACGGTTCTAAAATGCAAATATTCAAGGTCGACACGAGAATAAAAGTGGAAAAGAAAGATCATTTCAAGGTAATCAACATACTGCAGAAGCTGATATTACCATAATTTTGTGAGTACAAGTGCAGAAAGATAACAGTGTCTTTGAAATAAGCCATGACATTAGTTTCAAGTACGTTCTAAACAGTTTCGCTTTGGTGTTTGGTGCGTTAGAATCGGCGTTAAAATTTAAAACTTTGCAACAGTGATATCAAATTTTTGGAACATTCACCTAGAGGATTAGGATTTAAGTTGTGTGTGAAATGTTCGTGCCGAGAATATCTGATTTATTCATGTCCAATAATAAAAAATACGTATGAAATTAATCGACGATTTACTAATGTAATGAATTAATCTTTTTTGCTCGTTGATGGATTTAAATATTTTTCATAAGTCTTTCTACTATCAAGCGATTGAACAAATAAGTGTCGCTGTCAAAGCTGTTACTGACGTTGTGTTTCAAAAAACAATAAAGGAAGAAAACGGAAAAAATGTTAGAGAAAGTTACCCAGAAAATCACTTAACGGTCTCAGGAGATGGTTCGTGGGCTAAGATAGGTTATTCCTCTTTCCTGGGCATTGTGTCATTGATGGGAACATTTTTCAATAAAATTATTGATGCTATAGTTAAGTCAAGCATATGTAAGGAATGGTAGTATCTAGCAACGAAAGACCCCATCGAAGCCGAGAGTTTATATGATAATCACAAGGACAATTGTACAGCAAATCAAGAGGACAGTAGTGATCAATGGGATTTCGGAAATGTTCAAGCGTTCTGTGCAGCGTTATCGTGTTAAATATATGAAGATTTGTACATCGGAGATGGGCAGTAAAACCCACAAAAATTTGATTAATGATGAACTTTACAATGTCGACCGGGAAGTAGAATGTCACATAGAAGTAGAATGAGTATTGCGCATGAAGAAACGAATTTACCGAAAAAAAAGGCCGCAAAAGAGATAAACGGAAAGTGCTCCGAAAAAGCGTAGGACGAAGAGAGACTCGTCTACCAGCGTTGGCTTTTTTATTTCAGAAGAATACTATACGAAAGTCTGTGTACTTCCCCAAAACAGCTCGCAATTTATTTTCTTGTTAACAAAATTCAAAAAACGTCGAAATTTCGGCTGTCACACCGATAAGGACGGCTTCTGTCGGCCAATGGAAAACACCATTAGTTTATCATATTTAAGGCCTAATTCATCTAATCAGAAACAATAACTCACTGCACTCTTCAGAAACATATTACACTGTGCACTGTACAAACCAACCCAAACTTGTTCCTATGCCACAATTTACAATAATTACACGATTTGAAGCAATCAGTGGAAAAATTAAAAGTTATTTAATAATAATAATAATTATTTAATTTAATAATAATTTTCTATTTAATTTCAAATAGAAAAATATATATATTTTTTAAAGCGTTCAAACAAAAAATATAAAAATATATCAGGGAAAAGGCAAATAAATAAAAATACTGTTCAAATATCTTCAGGTACATATTTATATAGACAATACGAAGACAAATTATCAAAACTTATCTTAAGTGATAGAGTCATGTTTGGCTTAAATAATCTTCATCCTGAACTTCAAGATTTCAAATAATAAAAAAAAAAGAAACATTTGTCTTTGCCAATCTGTCTACAGCTCTTTAGCTTACTTTTTAATTAATTTTCTTCGTGAGAGAGAATATTACCTTAATTCCTTTAAATGGTTTGACAGTTTTTACATACCATATTTAATTTAAAATGTATGTGAATAGACCGAGATTGACAACAAGTGACAAAACGTTCGAACATAATTTCGAAAAATATTTTCAAATTTTGGAGGAAATGAATTCCGATAAAAATGTACGATTAGAGAAACGATTTCCCGGAAACTAAAAATTATGGGGTATTTTTCTTTCCATTGGAATTTCCGATAGCTATGAGTCTTATTTACGTTACTATCAATCATCACAATTGAACCCACGTACGATTTCCTAACTTTATCACAACTGAATGTATAGTGTGTGCCATTGAATGAGATTCAGATACTAGGCGAAATGTGTACTTACTCGTATAACTAGATTTTTCATACTTAAATTTTTTTTTTATTCGCATTAGGTTACACCATGATTGCAGAACTATTTGACTCTCTCCACTAAAATGAACCCCTTTAAGGCTTTTACCCCTGTCCTAAAAGTCTTCAAATATTTATACATAAGTAATGATTTTCCTATCGATCCTAACGAGAAATGTGTCCAACATTTAAGCAACTTTAGATGGGGCATTTTTGACATACTGCGTTTATCAAATATGTAAACTAAAACCATGCATAGGTTATGTAGATAAGAGGATAAGCAAGGATTAATGCAGTGGATATTAGAAGGAAGACAAGATATATACGGAAATAGTGAATTTTGTAAATATTTGGTGTTAATGTACTAGGAGGTTAGGCTTGTGCAATTTAAAAGGGTTAGTGTTAATCCAGCCTTAATCTTGTAAGCAAAAGTCAAGAGCTTCAACTCTTAGGATGTAAATTTATTGTAAGAGTGGTCAGTTAACCAGCATTATCAAGAGCTGGAGGCTATGAAAGGAGTATAGGCATATTTAGAGTATACAAAGAAGCCAGAAAAAATTTCACCCACTATGAAATTATTAGACAGCTCAGAAAGAACTGAATTACATGTATATGTAGATAAACTCGTATGTACTTGTTAGAATTTATTTTAAAGTGAAAGTGATATATAGTATACATTGGATTTTTTTTATAATCCAAGGAGATATGAATGCCCTTTTACTGGCTTTTCTCCAGGGCGCGGGCGGGTGGTGTAGTAGTTTGAAACTCAGGTGTATTAGGTTTCGATATTTTTCCCAGAGGTGGTTGTCAAACTGGACGGGACCAGCAAGTGCATCCTCAACCAGTGGGTCTCAGTACGTGCTAGTTTTTAGTTCGTTACATTTAGCCCAGCCAGAAACCACTCCAACATCAGTGTTATGTCTTCATGTCAGAGTTGACGCCGACGGGATTCTCATATAACTACATAAAAATTATACGAAAAGACTTTTTCAGAGAATTGCCTCGCACGGGATTCGAACCCGCGAACCTCTGCTTGAGAAGTGTATGCATATACCACTACACCACGGCCACCCAAATTTGACCGAAAAAGACAGTGGAGACTCTTGTAAGTAAAAGAGCCAAAGTTCGCATTTATTTTGTTTATATTTTCAGTTAATTTGTATACTTTTATTTTGGTAGTGCGAGATTAAATTTAGTAAATAGCCTCAATATTTTAAAAGTGGCATTACAACATAATTCGCATTTCAAGGTTTTATAATAAGAAAAAATTTAACCGTTCGGCAACGAGTGCTAATTTAACTGCCAAGTCCATTCCTTTTCTTAAAAATCTGCACTCGCATGACATATAATCAAATGCTAACACCTCATATTGATATTTTGTTTTTGGCTTAATATTCCATTAATTCTCTCAGTTTGGTAGATAAAGGTTTTCTACGTAAATAGACATTTACACCTGTAAATCGTTTATAATAAAATCATCATGAGATATAATGATTTTAATACAATTACTTTTAAAAATATATATATGTATATTTTTTCCAATTTGCATTTAACATATGCATAAAATAACTTTAATGAAGTGGATGTAATAACAGTTGTCTTTTAAGAGTGACGCGATATGTAAATTATACGAATAAAAATGTGGGTAAGAATAACAATTATATAAATTCTAAGGATAAGCTACATATATACTATCTCCATACTCGGCTTGTGCTGCCTTATTGTGCAGTTGATTTTGATTACTTTTATTCGTTTAAAGCAATAGTTCTTAAAATAGCTTCAACGACAGAATATGGATCACAATTAGAACTAGGACGTCTGTCCTCAAAATATCCTTTTCCATCTGCACTCACGCCGCGTGGAATGCGAATAGAACATCCACGGTTAGCAACGCCAGCACTAAAATCATTAATAGAACTTGTCTCATGGTGACCAGTCAAACGCCTTTCGTTGTCTTTTCCTTGCTTTGGATCATACGCACGTATATGGCGTTCATGACATTTGGAAAGTTTTTGAACAGCTCGTTCTATTTCCCTGTAAATATACGTTATAGTAATTTAATAATTCTTAATGGTTTTAGTACAATACTTGATGCCACCATCTTCTCGCATTTTCCTCGTGGACACATTTGTATGAGCACCGGCACCGTTCCAATCACCTGGCATCGGCTTTGGATCCAAGGTTGCTACAATCTATATACACGTTCATAGAAACGTTAAAATTTGTACGTTATTTAACTAACCCCAAATTCTTCAGCAATTCTGTGAAGCAAGAACCTTGACATCCATAAGTCATCACCAATAGAAATACCCTCACAAGGTCCTACTTGGTATTCCCACTAATAAAAGAAATTTACAAAAATTTTGAAAGCATATATTTTATCATCACCTGGGCAGGCATAACTTCAGCATTTGTACCAGACACCTTGATTCCAGCATATAAACAGGCCCTGTAGTGAGCATCTACAACATCTCTAGCATATACCTAGACAAAAATAATTTTATAAACGAACATAAACCAGATATTTAACTATTAAAAGTAATTGCTTACTTTATTAGCTCCAACACCGCAATAATAAGGTCCTTGGGGCCCCGGAAAGCCGTTTTTCGGCCATCCTAGAGGATGGCTATCAAAATCTAAGAATGTGTATTCTTGTTCAATGCCAAACCATGGTTCTTCATCCAAGCATTTGTTTACAGCTTCCAGACAACTTTTTCGTTTATTTGTCTCAGTTGGAGTTCCATCATATTTATATGTGTCACATAGTACCAATATGTTGTTGCCCCGGCGGAATGGATCTTTATAAATAGCTACTGGATACAGATAAGTATCTGAGTTTGAACCCTTAGCTTGATAAGTGGAGCTGCCATCATAGTTCCAAATTGGTAAATCTGTAAAAAAAATAAGATTTTTCAAAAAAATTGTTTTATTTGTGGGAAAGCACATCATATATGAAATCCCAATGTGTTGTAAAGGTGCACTTTATTGACTGAAGCGTCAGACCCACAGACTTTATATATTGAGGAGTAGGTAAACGTTTTCGAGTAGAAGAATATTATCTGGCATGGCAAATTATTCTAAACAAATTTTTTGAATTTGCGCACTTTTTTCAACTACAGCTCCTAAATTATTTTTCCGAAAAAAGTAATGACAAAATCAAAATTTTAAGCTTTAGGAAAAAACGTTTACTTCTTTTGATCTTAAAGAACTTTAGACACTTTAATTAAGGACAATATTTACTTTTTTTTTTAAAGAACTTAACACTCAAGTGAGTATGACTACACTTATGATCACAAAGCATAATTAATTAATGGGGAGACAAAAATGTTTGTGTAATTGGACTTGTTGTAGATATTAGTTGACTGAAAAAAGAATGCTTTCGGGCGCGGTTTGGATTGAATGCCGAACCTTTCAATTTGGAAGCTACTACTACTAGAGAAACGACCACCCACCCATCTTGAAACAATTTAAGTATCTACTCATAATTACGAGTTTAACGATACTTACTCCATTCGTTACCATACAATTCAAAGATTTTATTTTTAATGAGTCAAAACTCTTTGCTTTAAACCTCAGTATGTCGGAGAGGATAAATATTTAATCCTACTCACGGCCCTTACGATTTTTTAACAAATTATGTTAAAGCATTTCCTCCTAAAGTCTTCGGCACGTTATCCGGTACACCCGTACGTACATAGACCACATACCCATAAAATAAATTTTAATATAAAAAAAAATAAAAAATAAAAAAATAAATAAACAAGGTAGTTTTTCAATCGAGCTAAGACAGTGGGCAAGAATGAGTATGGCGCTATTAATCCTTCTTGTTATTAGCCAAATCACTTATCCGTTATACCAATATTTAAAATATCCCTATTATAAAAAAATATCAGACGTTTCATTTCTAAGCCTATCATTTGCAACACACCTTAAGTCTTAATCGCTGTCTTAATTTACACTTTGGATTCATCTGATAAATTGATTTGTATACCTTGGGGATGCTGATATTTATACTCCAATGACATATTGTATTTCGAGAAGAATTTGCGCCATCCAATATTTCATACATTTTCCAATTTGCTAGAAAATTCAATTTTACTCTCCACTCAATAATGGCTTCTGCTATCAAAATCTTCTGCTATGGAAACATAAATGACGCTGTTCACATTCAAGTGGATATCACACTGCTCCCTCCTTAAAGTTGTTCGACCCGAATAACTTCGTCATTTATCACCCCGTTGAAATGACACATTCTATCCAAATGAACCATCTTCAATTTTCCTCGATCTCAACGCTGGATACGGTAGACAACGTCATTAATTCGGGTTATCACCTTATATAGTCCTTCCCAATCCCGTTGCAATTTTAGTGATTTTCCTTTCTTACACCGATTATACACCCACATCAAATGTCCTTCGTTGAAGTAGGAGAATTTTGCTTTGATGTCGTACCTGGTCTTCATGCGGTTGCTCGCTAGCTTCATCTTTTCTCGGGTGTTTTCATGCAATTTATGAATCCTGCTGCGCAACTCGTCTACGTAGTCGTTCACCTCCTTGGGCTCCGTTGGTGTGGATTCGAATTTTATTTCGGTGTGTGTGTGTGTCCTGTTGAGCTATGGATCGAGTTTCTGTAGGCTTTTAAGAAAAGGGGTTCGTGTCGATCCCAGTCCCGTTGGCAGTTGCTGACGACCTAAGACAGATGCTTGTATAAGGTCCGATTGAATCGACCATTCTATCAGATTGAGGGTGTATTGGCGTTGTCCTTGTTTTCCTTATTCCCAGATATTGGCAGAATTCCTGGAAGACCTTTGATTCAAAGTTCCGCCCTTGATCGGAGTGTAGCTCCATTTATTATCTCTTCTGCTACGGTCTTAGCCCCTTGATTTGGGATGGCAAACACTTTCGGCCACACGCACACGTTATGCGTGTGCATAACTCGACATATTGTTAAGCACTTAGTCAATAGAAACGTTCCCTTAACTTTCCCAACGACTTGTTTATTCTCAAATGGGCTCCTGAGATTTCGTCATGTATTTCATGGGGTAATTGGGTGACTTTGGACCGCGGCACGATTATCTGCATACGAAATGTTGTTCCGTCTGCACTTTCCCATTTTCTCTTTAGCAAACCATCTTGCACACAGAACGAACGAGTCCCATTGTGCCCAATATGCTTTCACGATTCGGCTCCGGTCCGATATCTCTTGCCAGCTTGGTCTTTCCTCGTGTTCCTTCCATGCCAATATTGATTCGATATCATTATCTGCCTGTTGGGAGGAACGAATTTTATCTGTACAATAACTCTTTATTGGCCTGGTCCTGACCATGCAGATAGTGGCCTGTTCTTTCGCTTCTTTACGGTTGCAGTGTCGACGAGAGAGAGCATCAGTATTTGAGTGGAGCTTTCCCTTGCGGTGTTGCACTTCAAAGTCGTAGCCCTGCAACTGCTCGATCCATCTCGCAACTTGGTCTTCAGGGTTCTTAAATTGAAGTAGCCATTTCAGAGCTGCGTGGTCTGTCCGAAGAGCTAGCGCCGAGTTACGCAGTAGTTCCGATCAAGTCTAGAGAATACCTTGGTGTAATATGCGACTACTTTCTCTTGACCATCATAAACTTGGGAGATCAAAGCTCCGACCCCAACATTGCTAGCGTCTGCGTCAACGATGAACATTTTTCCGGGTTTGGGGTGTCTCAAGATAGGGGCCTTGCACAGCTGCCGCTTGAGTTTTTGAAATGCTTTCTCATAGTCTGCAGACCACCTAAACTGTTGGCCTTTCCGATAGTTGATTCAGACTCTTGGCAATACCAGTAAAATCCTTTACGAACCTCCTAAAGTACGTGGCAAGTCCCAGAAAGCTTCTCAGTTGGTGTTTATCTTTGGGGACAGGCCAAAATTTTTACGGCTTCGATTTTGTCAGAATCCGTCTTTACTCCTTTTGCTGATATAATGTGACCCAGATATTTCACTTCTGGACGGAACAAGGCACATTTCTCAAATATTTCTTTTAGGTTTTCTCGATGTTCCTCGAACGTCTTTCCTATAACGATAGCGTCAAGGTCTTCCACTTGAGTCCTTGCAATGTTCGTTCCATTAGTCGCTTAAAGGTGGGCTTAGCGTTACATAGTCCAAACGGCATCACTGTTAACTCCCAAAGACTGCTTCCTGTAATGAAAACCATTTTCTCACGATCCATACGATTTATCTCTTCAAGTCAAGAGTAAAAAACCATTTCGATCCAAAAAGCGTATACAAAGTGTCATCGATTCTCGGAATGGGAAGCTGTCCTTTTCAGTTACATCGTTGAGACGTCAGTAGTTTACATAAAATCTCGTGCTGCTCACAGTCTCTGCGATTCAGTCCCTCAACATTCATATTCGACACCATTTCGGCAACTTCTGTTTGCTTTGTCAATGGAAGGCGCCTTGCAGGTTGACGGATTGGTCGGGCATCTCCGGTATCAATGTTGTGTTGAACAAGTTGCGTACGTTCATATTCTCTGTCCTGTGTAGCAAATATATCAGCATATTCTCTCAATAGTTTTTCTGCCAGGATTCGCTGCTCTTGATCCAGATTACAGAGGCTGAGAATTTTGTTCTTGGTTTTTATGCTCTGAACTGTTGCGACCGGTGTTTCCCGTTTTTTCACCTTTACACTGAACGTCTTTGGATTAAGAATTCTTACAGGGACCATGTTGTTCTTTGGTTCCACTAAGGGCTTTCCCACCGAGGGCTCTGGAATCTAATTTCTGCAGATAACAACTTTTATGACTTAAGTACTGGCCTTTCCGTATATTATTGGTATTTCCATGTTTCCGTATTTCATGGTTTGTGTCCCAAAGTCATGTTCTCTCATGAAGTCTGTACCAATGATACATTCATCGTATATCATATGTAAGCCACCAGAAAAATATGAGAGGCGGCTATTGCGCCAGGTGGATTTTTATACGGACTTTACCCTATACCTTCGCTGTTTCTCCCGTACCTGTTCTCAAGCTCTAACTGCTCTTGTTATGCAACCACGATTTTTGCCATCCATTTTTCCCTTCCACTGACTACTCCTACTAGAAGGCTTGCATTGCAGCGAGACTTGGATAATGGTCCTGGGGCTATCGCTTCCTGCTACCAACTTCTGCCCAAGAAGTTGGTGCTTAATCATTTCCCGACTGATGGCTTCGGGAAGATGGATCGGCTTCTGAATAGGCATTTCTGCCGGTTTCTTCCTCTATTTGCTTGTTACCACAATGAGGGTAACAAGTAAATAGAGTGCCTTTGAAAATGTCTTTTTTTATTGCAGTTCCAGCAGCGCGTTCTTCGTCTATCCCGTGGATTATTTCGTTCCTCGGTACTAATTCTTGCGCAGGAGCATTCAACAGATGCTACATCCCCGACGAAATGTGTTCCTTTGGAAGTCTGATTGGCTGCTTCCATCGCCAGAGCGAGGCATCCTCGCCTCGAAAAGGCTAACTCAAATCCGAATTGGACAAGAGAAACCTCAGCGCTAGTGGAGGAAAAAGTGACAGTGCTCCGACATCTGGAAGCTTTGAACAACGACGAACATGATCCGGATACATACTCCTTTGACGTTGACGAGGAAGATCAAATGAGTACTGCCAACGACATGGCTGCGATTATGCAACTTCTCCTGTTGAAAAAAGAACAGCCTCGAACAAAAGCTGGTTGAACAAAAGAAATATCTAGACGAACAGAAGAACAGTCTAGAACAAAAACTAAAAGAACAAAAGAACGTTCTACAACAAAAGTTCGAAAAAATTGATGACAAATCTGAGAGAATAGAGAAGAATGTTGAACAAATGGACAGCAAATTTGAGCAACTGCCAAAAGAGCTCGATACCGTGCGGAAACAGAAACTTCGAGAATATTCTTTAAGCGGTGCAAGCAGAAAAAAGTTGAATCCTCCTTCATTCGATGGAAACAGATAAGAAACAGCTTGAAATGACTGCCTGTTCGAACGATTGGGACAATGAGAAGAAGTGCTTAGTCCTAACAATGGCCTTGCATGGTCCAGCAGTAGAATTGCTGCAATCGATAGACATCCAAAAGCAGAAAGATTATGTGTCTTTAGTACAGGCCATCGAGAAACGGTCTGCGGATAGCCAAATGCAGGAGGTTTACAAGGTCCAATTGCAAAGCCGAATGCAGCAATGAAAAGAAACACTGCAACAGCTCCAAGCAGACGTCAGTAGACTTACACATTTATTTTATCCCATCGCATGCCAAGAAATAATCGATGAAATGATAATAGACAGTCAGCAGTAAGGATGGTCGGGAAAAGATCCCTTGCTGAAGCACTTGCCTTCTCTCTGGGGATGGAATCAGGCTTCCAGGGGAACTCATTTCGTCAGGGAAGTGGCATCTTTTTAATGCTCCTGCGCCAGAACTCGTGCCGAGGAACGAGATACCCCACGGGATAGACGTGGAATTACTTGGAACTACAATAAAATAAGACATTTTCAAGGGCAGTGCAAAGAACCGGTACGACGAAAAGGCTGCCTTTACTGGGGTTATAAGCAAATAGAGGGAACCAGCAGAAACGGCTACCAAGAAGCTAGTCAAACTTTCCGAAGCCATCAGTAGGGAAATGCTTACTTCGCGGGACAGAAGACGGTAACAGGAGTCGGCGATTCCGGGGCAATTATTCCAGTCTCGCAGACAAAACAATGCCATGGAAGTCTCCCAGAAGAAGTAGTCACTGGTAAAGAAGCGAAAGAAAAAGCCACTATCCACATGAACAGGACCGAGCCAATAGTGAGTTGGACGCCACACTGAAAGTATCGGTTCCCACTAGATCACCGAAATCAAGCAGCGTTGGGCGCGGTAAGTACGTAGGTGGGTGTCCACATGGGAACTCAGTAGTCCGCGTGCTGTTGACAAAACGCGCCACATGGGCATAGTACCCCGGCGTTAAATCCCGGACTCTACAAATTAATTTGTATCGTTCCCTTGATAATAATAATAATAATAGTGGGTTGGAGTACAGATGAAATCCGTGCCTCCCAACATCAGATAATGACATCGAACCAATATTGGCATGGAAGGAACACGAGAAAAGACCAAGCTTGCCAAAATCTGAAAGAATATTACACAGTGGGACTTCTTTGTGCACACGATGGTTTGCTGAAGAGAAAATGGGAAAGTGCAGATGGAACAACATCTCGTATGCAGCTTATTGTGCTGCGGTCCAGAGTCACCCAAGTACTCAATGAAATACATGACGGAATCTCAGGTCATTTGGGAATAAACAAGACGTTGGAAAAGTTAAGGGAATGTTTCTATTGGGAAAGTGCTAAACAACATGTCGAGAATTGGTGCAAAATGTGCATAAGGTGTACGGCTACGAAGGACCCAAAGTAAAGGCACAGGTACGAATGCAATAATATAATGTTGGAGCACCATTCAAACGAATAGCCATCGACATCGCTGGGCCGTTTCAAAAAACCTTAAATGGCAAACGATTCACCCTCGTCGTCATGGATTACTTGAAAACGTAAATTGCATGAAAACATCCGAGCAAAGAAAAAGTTAGCGAGCAACCGCATGAAGACAAGGTACGACATCAAAGCTATATAATCCTCTACGTAAGAAAAGAAAATTACCAAAATGGCACTGGAATTGGATTGGAAAGCACCATACAAGGTGATAACTCGAATTAATGACGTTGTCTACCGTATCCAGCGTGGGAATCGAGGAAAATTGTAGGTGGTCTATTTGGATGGAATGATCCATTTCAACGGGATGATAAATGACGAAGTTATTCGGGTCGAAAAACTTTAGGGAGGGAGCATTGTGATATCCATTTGAATGCGAACAACGCCATTAATGTTTTCATAGGAGAAGGTTTCGGTAGCAGAAGCATCAACCATTATTAAGTGGAGAGTAGAATCGAATTTTCTAGCAAATTGGAAAATGTATGGAATGCTGGATGGCGGATATTCTTCTCGAAAAATGTCTTTGGAGTATAAATATCAGCATCCCCGATGTATACAAATCAGTTTATCAGTTGAATTTAAAGTGTGAATTAAACAGTGATTAAGTGGTTTAAGCAAATGATAAATAAAAGTGTAAAGGCTAAGACAAGCGATTACATTGTGAATTCTAATTGGATATTGTATTGAAAGTTATAAGTTCTATCAGTTGTACCCACACAAACATTTTACAATACATACATACATACATATATACAATATACATATCTATATATCTATATCCCAAACGGCTGTATCTTGACCCTGATCCTCGGTACGAGTCGTATGAACTAGCCATGGAATAGAGGGGATGGTGGAGATGGGTAAGGAGGAGGAAAGTGAGCATCCTTTAGTTTTAAGACTCATCTGTAGAACTTCTCGAGATTAATTGACCTTACTCAGCCTCTACAACTCGACAAGTTCGAAATTTAGAGTAGAGGTCGATATGGTACATTAAAGAAGACCGAAGAAGGATTTTATATTAAATATTATTGTACATTAAAATTTCTAAATATTAAGTAGAGTTGTTTACCTGGGGAGAGTACGATAGCTTTGGCGCTTAGAATTGATAATGAATTTTTGTAGCGGGATTTATTACAATAATTTTTTAATATGGGAGGAGGCGGGTCTTTCTCACTCCGTTAGGCGGGAGGGACAATATTCTAAAAAGAGTCTTAAAATTAAAAAAAAGATTTAAAAACAACGGCAACACTTACAATGCAAAAATTATAGGTTTTCTGAAAGCCAGTTTATCGATTTCACACTCTCATTAAACTCATTAAACTCATGTAGGTATGAATGTATGTTAAAAACCGAGATCAAAGCACATGAATAAAATAGATAATCTAGAAATTATAACAAAGCCTTTCGAATTTTCTTGGTAATCCAGGTAATCCAGAATTCTGCTAGTTTTGTTATATATATTGCGCCGAAATGGGCGCAACCGATGGATCATGCCAAGAACTTCCTGATTAAGAGAACCTGTAGTATTTCCCAGTGGTTTTTGATATTTCATATACTATTAGAATTTAGTACAAGCTAATCCGAAAGTGGTCAAAAATTGGATTAAACCTGATCATTTAAGCTTGAGAAGTTTTGGTGAAGTTAAAAAAAGTGCGGCAATTGGGTTTATCTCCTCTTTTCACCGTGCAGGAAGGGATTAAATATACGCTTGAAGTGAATTGGAAAAAAGTAACATAACTTTAGGAAAAAGATTTAACTAAAGATCTAAGCTGAACATGTTTTTTTTAAGAACTTAAAAATCATAAACGTGTTTTCACCATCCTCTCACTTAGAGGGGAGGTAACCTGTCATGCAATTTCTTATTTTAGTCTCACCAAAAACTATTACCCATAAAAGCTTGGCCGATTAGATCTGTGACTTGGTGCATTTACGAAATCGTAGTTAGTAAGGTTGCATTGACGGTTCTGAAATTGTTACTATTTCTTTCATAACTCAGACAAATCTTGCCCTATTTTTTTTTCAAATTTTCTTTTTATCGGTGCTTTTTTTGTATAATACATTTTGATTATTACTTCAAAATCAAAATCACATATTTTGTATATGTTAAAAACTTAAAAAGTTGTCGGCCGATTTTGGTCGAAATCTAGTGGCCGCAATTTTGCATGAAGACCCATCATCTGACAACAATTCAAATCGATAGTACCATTCTCGTTCGCAAATCAACGTGGTCCAAAAAATTGAAACACAAACTCACACCAGTGCAGCACTGGGTTTCAGAATAGTGCCGCATATATATATATATATATATATATATATATATAGGGTGATTCATCGTGAGGTTTGATTTATAATGTAAAATAAAACACACAAAACACATTTGAAAGTGAACTTAAAATTTTTACTGTCGGTTTTTGAAAATGATATCATGTAAACTTTGGCCATGACTGTGTCAGATGTGGTCCATTCGGAAGGTCCAATTTTGGGCGACTCGTTCGAGCATACCGACTGGTATCTCACGGATAGAACGAGTAATGTTGGCTTCCAAAGCGTCAATCCTAGCTGGCTTATTCCTGAAGACGTGAGACTTTACATATCCCCAGAGAAAATAGTCCAAAGGCGTGATATAGCACGATTTAGGCGGCCAATTTACCGTAGCAAAACTTGAAATTAAGTGCTCACCAAAGTGATTTCTCAACAAATAAATTGTTTCACGCACTGTAAGGCGCCTAGCGCCGTATTGTTGAAACCAGAGCTCACCGAGACCATGTGCTTGAATTTCAGGAAGCACGTAGTCTGTTAACATACCGCGATAACGGTTACCATTGACAGTAACTATCTGATTTGTCTCATTTTTAAAGAAATATGGACTAGTGATTCCACCAACCCATAAACCACACCATACCGTTGTTTTTAATGGATGTAATGGTAGCTCTTGGTACTATTCCTGTTACTCATCAGCCCAAATATGGCAATTTTGTTTATTAACGTATTCATTAAGCCAGAAATGAGCTTCATCACTGAGCAAAATTTCACTATAAAACACCGAATTTTCATTAAGTTTTTCCTGAGCCCATTCACTGAAAATATGACGCAAATTAAAGTCACCTGGCTTCAATTCTTGCACAAGTTGAATTTTTTACGCTTTTGGGCCGATATCCTCACGAAAAATACTAAACGCCAAGTTGTCGAATACGCTAAGCCAAGCTGTTGAGAATGACGAAGAGTCGATTCGTCACGGTCTTCGCGTACACTCTCAGCTACAGCTACTATAGTCTCTTCACTACATGCTGGATGTGGTCTAACCGATCGAGTATCATCCACAAATGTAAACTGGGACTCAAATTTGGTAATGGTGTTGGCAATAGTGGTTTCAGTAGATTGATTATGCGCACCGTTAGTTCATCGAATCGCACTAAAAACATTTCCCACAGAACGCTGCTTTTCATAATACAGCGAACAATTTGGAGACGCTGTTGTGGTGTGAGTCTTTCCATGATAACTTGCCAAACGATGCTGAACAAAAATAATGAAGCAGTTTGATAGGAATAACGCGTGACCTGTCAAAAAAAAGTCTATTGAAAATTAAACCTCAATTATAACAGTAGATGCGAATAAAAAACACCCTACAAAATCATATCTATTGGAGGATACTTACGAGTAAGGTCTAAGGATGACCGAGTCCAGTAAGGTCTTAACTAAGGTATACCGGAAAAACGATTAAATTTTTGATAATCGTGGACTGATTTTTAAAGTATTTTGTAATAATAGTAAGTCACAATGAAATCAGGCTAGTGCTGCAAGCGCTTCGTCATAATAAGACACTGACAGGCCTCAGAAAATGCTCAATGTTCGTCACTGTTAAGTTGATGGTGTAGGTCTAGATGTAATATACCCTGTTTAGTACAGATGTGGCTCTGAACACATGACACCATAAGAGCTTATGTCAACCTTTGCATGGCCTCACTGCTTACAAAGATAACCATGAGATCGCATAGTGACTAAACATCCGAAAGATGACAATGGCTTTAAGCGGGAGCCCTAAGGACATGAATTCAAACAAAACAAACTCTAATTTAAACACAACACATCTCCAGGATACTGAGACACCGTACACCAGGATACCGTAAAGACAACCATGGATGGAATGCCAATGAAAAAGAATAATAATGAAGAGTTCCCAGAGCCAAACCTACTTCCAAACAGATCCGATAAGAAGAAAGATGGATAAAAGTCGTTAAAAGCAAAGTGCAAAAAAAGCAGCATAACGTAAAAAGATATCTCGTATGCAGGGATACTATGTAAAGTAAAAGCGCATATTGGCGCATAAAGCCACATTGGAAGCCGTTGGAAAAGCGGTATCAAGGATCAGAAGGAAGCAGAAATGTGCTCTCTTGTTTCAGCTGAAGGAGATTGGCAGGAAAGCAGCCGTGTGTTCTATAGGTGTTCTAAGCCAAGCATTGGGGTTGCAAGCGAACGTTAAGGCTCTGACGTACCGTGTTACTGTCGCTTTTGGTGTCATCCGGTAATAAACCTCACTACAGAAGAGACAAAAAGTTGATAGATGCCGGAAGAATAAAAATTGGCTGGATTATCTGCTGAACTCGTGAAAAGATATTGCTAAAAAAGTGTTTCAAATATCTGAAATTTGTTTTGAGTGCAATAAGCACCCCTTTTGCATGTTTTGCAAGAAAGATTATCCGGAGGGCGCAAAACACCTAGTCGGCAGCAGTAGATGCCGGATTTTCAAGAAAGCTATGACGATCATACAGCTCAATCTCTATCATTGTGACATATATCAGGATATTTTGAGACAGAAAGCTAGATGAGCGTTGGGAATTTAATCCTGGTCAGCGAACCATATAAAACCCTAAACAGCAACGTATGAATCTGCGACCAAACAAAACTGGCAGTTTTATTGACATGTGGCAAACATGCATTCCTAGAAACACTCATGGATATGGTTTTGTCCGCAAAAAAATAAACGGCGTACACTTTTATAGCTGTTATTCACGACCAAACTGGACAATAAGTGAATTTGAGGAAATGCTAACTAACCTTGCTGGAGACGCACGTGGAAGATATCCAATTGTTATAGGAGGGGATTTAAATGCATGGGCAAACGCGTGGGACAGCATATTTCCCAACCGCAGAGGCTATTATTTACTGGAAACACTCTCGTTCTTGGGAGGCAGGGGTAGGCTTTATTGTCGATATAACTTTCTTAGCAACTCCATTCTGTCAAAAACAATATGAAAAGTCAGCGAGGAAGTTACCATCAGACGATACTGATAGACATAGAGCATAGAAAGCAAACAAAACAACCCAAACTTACGGGTCATAAATGGAAGGGCGCACTCTTTGATAAGGATATGTTTAAAGAAATAATTTTTTTTTTAAAGAACGTAACACTCAACACAACACTTAACACACTACTCTTAAAATGCCGGAGTGTTAAGTTGTTCGAAAAACTGGATAGGGAGAGAGAGAAAGATGTTTGGACTAAGTGATTATTTCTCTCCATGGGTGGCATCCAACGTTTAATTGGGAGACTAAATTATTAGTGTAAATTGATTTGTTGTTGTATTTTAGGCAACCATTTATCTCGCGTGATTTTACTCTGACTCTGCTGGCATCTATTGTATAGCTCTTCCCACAAAGACCATCTCTTACGTATTATTTAAGAAGAAATTATCATTGCATAAAGAAAAATAGACGAAAATAAGGCGCATAATAAGGACATGTTTATAACAACATACTAAAGATGTCTGAAGGAAGAAATTTTTCCTGACCCATGGAAAAGACTGCAATTGGTACTCCTGCCAAAGGGAAATACGCCACCAGGTGAACCATCTTCATATCAAAAAATAGTGTTATTTTTTTTAAAAAAAGTCACACTCAAGAGGGTGTGACTACTCTTAAAAAGTCCAAGTACGAGTTAAGTTTTTTGAAAAATTGGATAGAGAGAGAGAGAGAAAGATGTTTGAGTTCAGTGGTTATTTCGCTCCATCAGTGGCATCCAAGGTTTAATGGGAACACTAGATTATTAGTATAAATTTACTTGATGTTGTATTTAGGCAACCACTCATCTCGTGTGATTTTAGTTACCTGAAAAAAAACTCTTTCGGGCACTGCTGAAATTAAACCCCGAACCGTCCGGTTGGGAAACCAATACACTACCAATTGAGCCACGGTTACGATCTTTTAGATACCCTGGGTAAGATTCTGGAACGTATCATTTACGAAAGACTATTGTCAGTAGCTGAGGAAAAAGGAGCTTTACCAAATTCCATTTTAGAAAATCACTGTCTATTATAAATGTCATAAATAACATAACATAAATAACACTTGACGTTAAGAATGCCTTTAATTCTATAGGCTGGTTACCCATAACAAGAGCACTTTCAGAATAGTTATACCACGCTGTTTACTGGTAGTAAGACCACAAAAGGGGCATTCTAAACAAAGCTCGCGAGTTTTTTGCCTTTTTATGCAGACACAATATAGATATCGGTTTAATACCAGAAACTTGGCTATCCGATAACGTTAACTTAACCAATTAAACTTATGAATGCTATCGATGTGATAGTCGTGACATTGTGATAAAAAGATCTATTCAACATTCACTTTTACCTGTAGTGAGGACACAAGTTGCTGAAAACATTACCCTTAAGTAATGGTAATTACTTAAAAATTTTTTCAGTGCATTTCCTAGGTGCTAGTAGAAATATGAATTTTAAGCGTCAATCGTTTAGAAGCGACATAGGGAAACTCCCAAGTGTTAGTGGCTTGCTTCTTCTGGGTGGGGACCTCAACTGACGTCATTGCATTTGGAATTGGCTTCGCGCTAATTCATACGGAAATATTTTGAATGATCTAATTTTTCGATGCTCTTTTTCTATAATGTATCCTCCAAGTCCTACAAACTACCCACAAATCCTTCTACTCTCGCTCTTTTTATAACAAATGCAGTGAGGGTTGTAAGTCAACCGCTAGGTCTGATCACTTACCAGTAAAGTGTATCCTTTAAAGTGCAGTGATACAGAACGAGTTTTTGATCAAGGATATTAAAAGTTCTGATTGGTTGAGATACCAATTATTACTTAATTAAAAGCTTAATATTGTATTTAGTGAACAAACTACATGTGCAAGTAGTTAATAACCTCGCCTTACCTCACAAAAGCGTATATGTTTCTTTGGGGGAGGTCAAAAGCATTGTTAGTACTCTAAAGACATGCAAATCAATAGGATTCGATAATTTTAGAAATATTTATTTAAAAATTTTTCCCAAAGTTGGTCTAAAGATTACTTAGTGCGTATTGGATATTTATCAAATATATGGAAAATTATACCAATTTTGAAACCTGGCAAAACTTCAAACAATCCGAATAATTATCGCCCCATAAGCAAATACTTTGAAAAAAATTGTATAAACAAAATAATGCACCACATTGACGAATTTAATATTTACCGTCAGAACAGCATATATCAAATATATGGAAAATTATACCAATTTTGAAACCTGGCAAAACTTCAAACAATCCGAATAATTATCGCCCCATAAGCAAATACTTTGAAAAAAATTGTATAAACAAAATAATGCACCACATTGACGAATTTAATATTTACCGTCAGAACAGTTTGGTTTTCGTCCAAGTCATATCACATCCCACCACCTCTACAGGGTTAAAAATCATGTACTTAACTCCTTTCATTTAGGTCATAGTACTGGTATGATTTTGACACCGTTTTGCATTAAGGTTTGATTTATAAGCTATTTTATTTCCGCTTTCTCCTACCCCTGGTCAAAGAAGTCCAATCGTTTCTGATGGACAGAAGTTTTAAAGTACTTGTGAACTCAGACTTACAAATAATCTCTGCTCTAGCTCCAATACTTTACAACATCTACACATCCGATTTTCCCTTTCTTCATGGGTGTCATTCTGCAATTTTCGTGGATGATACTCCTTCTCCCACTCCTCCGATTCGGTTGGTTTATCAATTGAAACCAACCTGCAATCAGCTTTGGATGACTTTATTTCATATTGCAACAACTGGAAAATCAACATAATTGCTCAAAAAACTCAAGATATCTTTTTCACTCGTAAGAGTGAATGTTATCAATAAAGTTAATCTTACCATTAAAATCTTATACCCTTTTATATGTAGAAAGCCAGGATTAAGCAACAAAAACAAGCTGATTATATTTAAATGTATTTTACAGGCCATACTTTTTTATGCAGCTCCTTTTTTAATTGCCATATAAAAAAATTACAAATTTGCCAAAACAAAATTCTTAAACTAATCCTTAAACTGCCATGCTATTTTTCTACCTCGCTTCTTCTACAAATAGCTAACATTGAGACTGTTACTGATCAGATAGATAAGCTTAGTGATCAATTTGTAACTTTGTGTAATTTTTCCGACCATCCTCTTATATCCAGTTTAACGAGTAACTAAACTTTTGTGTTATTATTTTTATCTAAACTATCTATTGTTACCAGTTGTTTAATTATTTATTTACTTTCTTTTAATTTATTTATTTACTGAGTTATACAATATATTATTAATTAATTAATTAATTAATTAATTTATTTTCTAAATTATGTATTTATTTATCTACTTATTTATTTATTCACTAATTTATTTATCTATCATCTACTACATCTAAATTCCGAACGTAAATTCTTTCCTTTTTTCTCTTACTATTACTTTTACTTTATTAGTGTAAAGCTTCTTAAGCAAACTGTGATATATACGAGCGAAGGTTTTTACATAGCTTTTCCTTCGAATATTTCTTTCCATTTATCTCAACTTTGTGCTTGCTTTTATGTAATTTTGCTATTAATAAATACTAATTCTACTACTACAAAACAAAAAAAAAAAAAAAAAAAAAAAAAACTGGGGCAATTTTAATAACCAGTCGTAAAACCATGTAATATGCAATCTTCCGGGTTTTAAGTCAAACAATTTGGTCTAAAGGAGCACTAAAATACCTGGAAGTAATGTTAGATAATAGACTGCAGTTTGCACCACGTGTCTTCTATGAGAAGGCATCTTTACTACAAGCGGCATTAACTCGAATTCTAATCGAATAATAAAATATCGGTGGACCCGGTTACAGTAGAAGGGTGTTACTTTCAAGAGTGATTAGCACAGAATGTTAAGAAAAAACTATTGTCGGCATACAGACTATGAGCATTAAGGACGATATGTGCCTTTCGAACGATATCTGATGTGCTTCATCATAGCTGTTAAAGCTGGAGTAGTACCCATCTACATACTCGCGGATGAGATGTTTAGGGTATACAATAAAATTGCGCCAAACGGCCAAGTTTGTAAATAATCAAAGAGGAGGAAAATATGACCTTTTTTTTTAAAAGATTTCAACACTCAAGTGGATATAAATACGCTTATAATGCCTCAGCAACTGTTAAGCTTTTTAGAAAATTGAATAGAGAAGTAAAGAAAGATAGTTGGGCTCAGTGATTATTACGCTCTATGGGTGCCATATAACATTTAAAGGGGAGACTAAATTCTTAGTGAAAGTTGCGGAGCATGCAATATTTTATTGCATTCGTTTCACAGAAAAAGAAAAAACGTACCGAGCCCACAGTCCCTCGTCAAACATATGTTGCGATCAGAGGAAAACTTGGCGGGAATTTGTGAGTTTATAACCTCCGAGCAGAAAGAACTCCGCCGAATCGAACCGGTACGACGTGCTGAAACAGCAAGGACCGAAGAGGTAACACAGATGTTAACCAGCCCCGCGAAGTCATATCTCATAGGACTACCGGTGGGAGAGTGGATGAAGTGTGCAGGACATGGCTTAGTACACTCTTTATACTTTATACTTTAGTTTAGGCATACTCCTGACATTGAAAAAATTCATCAGGAGCAACCATAAAAAAATATATTTATATATATAGGCACTCTTTCACTAATCATCAAACTGTCACTGTCAATATATTCAGTAAACTCAACATTTTTACTATGGTAAAGTACACTAACGAGCTACGTTTTCCGATTGGGTTTTGGAGAAGATGCGCCAAGATGATGAATTTCATCGCAAAATCATCTTCAGTGACGAAGCTCATTTCCCACACGTGCTTCATGAATCACCAATTCATCCACAAAAAATAACTGTTTGGTGCGGTTTGCATGCCGGCGGCGTTATTGGGCCATATTTTTTCGTCGACGATAACGTTCGTCACGTTACTCTGAATGGTCAGCGTTATCGCGCCATGATCACCGATTATTTTTGGCCCGAATTGGAAGATATGGACTTGGACGACATGTGGTTTCAACAAGATGGTGCCACAAGCCACATAGCACACGCTACAATCGATTTATTGAAGAGAAAGTATGGTGAGTGTGTTATCTCAAGACATGGGCCAGCCGATTGGCCCATCGTTTGTGCGATTTAACTCCGCTTGACTATTTTCTGTCATGCTACGTTAAGTCATTGGTTTATGCCAGCATGCCGACGACGCTGGAAGAGCTCAGAGGCATCATTGAACGCGAAATAGCGGCCGTTTCAGCCGAAATGTGTGGCCGAGTCGTTGAGAGTTGGTTCCAACGAATCGACCGCTGCAAACGTGCCCGCGGTGACCGTATGAACGAAGTCGAGTTACATTCATAAAAGTTTTGATTGTACTTCAAGCCAATAATAAAGTTTTTGAAACATCTCAAATGGTTTGCCTTTTATTTAAAAAAAAAGGTGGCAAGTCGTTATTAGAAAACCCTATACAAAAATATCGATATACAGTATCGGATAAGTAGATTAGAAGTATATGAAGTGGCCAGAAGTGGCCAATGGAGTACTTGCATGAATAAACATTTACTATTTTAAAAGTAAAACGCTATTTTTATCACCAGTGTTCCAATGAAATTGCCAATACTACTCTGGATTTTCACACTCTAATAGAATGCTCGTAAGTTTCCCCGCGATTTCTTTTTTCTAAGACCTAGCTCAATGAAAAAACACAGAGCATATTCAATAAATCTACAAAATATGTCTGTTATAAATATCAGCGATAAAAGTAGTATTGTATTGTGTATTCTATATATAAATACATGCACTTGTATGTATTGTTTATGTAATTTATTTCGTGCGGTATTTTTTTCGAAATTTGAACGTTTATTTAAGAAAAACATGTACAATAGTATTATTCAAAGTATTGCCCATCTGAAACTATGACTTTTTTCTATCTTTCTGGCAATTTTTGGATCCCATCCCAAAAGAACTGCTTGGCTTGGCAGCCAAGAATGAATCAAGCCAATTTTTGATATTCTGCTCTGATGTGAACTGTATTTCAGTGAGAGCGTTCAGCATCGACCGGAACAAATGGTAGTCAGAAAGGGCAAGATCTGGGCTATAAAGCGGGTGGGGTAAGACTTTCCATCCACTGTTTTCCAAATAGTTCTTAACCGGAATAGCAACGTGGGGCAGAGCGTTGTCATGATGGAAAATTACTGCCTCGTGTCTTGTCGCATATTCCGGGCGTTTTTCGGCTACTGCTCTCTTCAAACGGGTTAATTGTGTTCCCTAGCGTTGTCCATTGAGGGTTTCACGCGGTTCTAGCAGCTCATAATACAGCACACCCATCTGATCCCACCAAATACAGAGCATTACCTTCGCTCCATGGATATTCGGCTTTGCCGTTGATTTGGCTGGTTGGCAGGGTTTCACATATGATTTTTTGCGCTTGGGGTTATCGTAATGGATCCATTTTTCATCACCAGTAACAATCCGATGGAAAAATGTCTTCCTTTTGTGGCGTTCCAGCAGCATTTCGGACAAGCAAAACCGCCTTTCGACGTCTCTCGGCTTGAATTCATGTGGAATACAATTTCCTTGCAGTTTTCAGTAATGAAGAAGAACTCCCCGCAAAAATACTTTTTCAGGCACAAAGTTCGACATATTTGAGTGAAAAAAAAAATTATAGTTGCTTACGCTTCAAATGAATGACATATTCTGAAATGACGTACAATGACAGTAGCTTTTCAACGCATGTTCCAATGGAATAATAGCAATGGAATAATACAAGTTACAAGACACCAGTTAATTTCCTTATTCTCATAGTGAGCAGAAAGCTTATCGTTTGGTCCATAAGGGATAGATAAATGTACTAAAGTTATGTATTGTATTAATCTGCATTGATCTTAGGCTTAATAATTTTTGTAATCAAATCATAGTTCATAACCAGTCAATTTGAAATAGTTTACTTCGTGTTAAAAGTTTTAAGTACCGCGTCTAGAAAGATTGCCAGCGCGTTTTTATTTTAAATTAATACCACCCCACTGAAGGTTAAGGTTTAACTGATAAAATATGATTCTACAATTAAAGAATTCAATTAAAGAATTCTTCTTGGTTTTATGTTCACAGTTGAAAGAAGTGTGGATTTAACTTAACACATTTTTCTTTTACCGTTCCCATAGAGATATCAATTTCGATCAAAGCGTGATCTCCGACTTATCAAAATCTTATTAAGCAGTTGAATTAGTTTACTTATAGACGACGACTAATAGGGTACGTTTACGTTTTACGTTTTGCAAAATCATCGATATATTAAATAACTAAAAAGCGTGATAGCGACGTTCTTTTCTAAAGAATAGTCTCGCGATCTATCTTTAGAAACAACAGAAAGCTTTATGACCGATAAATCGACTGTTGTGCAGGCATGTTGGGACTAACCAGAATCAAGTTATGATAATGTAGGCGGCGCACGTGATCAGTGGCCTTTGCCTGCTAACAAAGCTATAACAATCGACTTGTGTCGTCAGTTTTATTGTCGTTTCACGCTTTGGATGAATGAAACTTTTATCTCCAAAATGTCGTGTGCACAACTTTATAATGACGACGCGAATTGTCTTTGCATCGTTCTTAAAAGCGAACTAAAATAATTACTGACAGAAGTGTGTAGATATGGTTGTTTTGGTTTTTAAGTTGGGCATTTGTTCCTTGTATATATAACGGGTTTCAATGTCAATTGGTGGAAATTTGTACCTTTTGATATATGTACGTAGTAGAGCTACTTTAAACGAGATTTTGTTTTAAAATAGGTTAACTTAATGAATCTGCGTAGATGTGTGCATATGTATGTATATGAGAGCGCCTCATAGCTGTAGTAAGATTTACAAGAAACTATTGACTTTAAAAAAATTATGATGAGGTAATCATCATAAATAAATGTTAGGTACAAAAGTCAATGTTTAGCTGATATTTATTGGATAGAATAGATGATTATTAAGCATTGGAAGGATAATTCATTAATTTGTTATTTGCTTTATAATATTCAATCATGTGTATCTGCAAAAAATAGCTTCTAATAAGATTTTTTTTTTCTTAACTTGATCCATATACTTCTAGGCATAATTAAAAAAGTTGATGTATTAAGCTGGATCTTATTTATATATTGGATTTATAATGTAGTTCCTATTGAATGTTACATCATACATAGGTATATGCACATAGATAGGTATATAATTATCTTTTCAGTGATAAAAATAAATATATAATACTTGCATCTATGCACAAACATATATACATACATACAAATATGTTCGTATGCAAGTAAATTTTTTTTTTTGTGAATTTAATACGAGACTAAAATATAATAAGATTTAAGAATATGCATACGTACGTATACATATACATACGTTGGGTACATATGTGTAAATATATTCATTTATATGAAGCACATCCATGCCTAGATGTGTTAATTAAAAAAAAAAGGTTTCTTGTATGATTGATCTTCATGTTTAGAAGCTATGAAACTGATGTATATGTGATTCTGGCTAAACAAAAGTTTGTTAATAATAATATGGTTATAAACTATTATACTTTGGGCTCATAGTAAATTATTATACTAATGATGAATATAATATGCTAACGATTCGAACTACCAAATGTTATACTTCAAATTAGTATATGCATACCTAATTGCTTTTATATTATACTCGTACTTTGTTTGAGATCAGAGGAAAACTGTCGTACATTATTTATTTTAATGATGAATAAATACATGGAAATATTTGTATAATAATCAATTCAATATCGTAAAGTAAAACGAAAAGTTATGTTTCATTTTGCATTAGTTATTAAAAAGGGGCTTGGTCAATTTTATTTTTAGCAAGTTTACTTGCTTATGTGAAATTGTTAATTTTAATCTTTTTGTTTTTAAAAAGGAATGTAAGGGATGTTATCAATTTATGGTTATAGATTCTATACATATAAACCATTTAATCCTTCACCCTACACTTAGGATACGATTTTAACTGTAATTTGAATTTATATGCATAATATGCATATGTTTGTTTTTTGTATCTTATAAAATTCTTATTATGAACCGTAAGTTAGGTTGGACCAAGTAGTGTGGGATTCTTAAGCCACTAAAAATGTTTGTCTATTAAGGGCCGATCTAGGAAAGTTCGACAAATTGGTTTTCTTTCTTATATTTAAAATTGCGTTGAAGAAAGTTTACAATTTTAAGTAAAAAACGTTCCCATAGCTTTTAGACCATTATCACATGCGGTTTGGTTCTTCTTAGTTTCCTGATATTGTCTCGTACACTAAAGACGGTTTTGCACTCGCTTATTGTGTGACACTGCATCTTTTTAACCAACTAAGTGGTCTCACGGAGAGTAAAATTTTGAATCATTTTTCAAGTACCATATATTGGTTAGTATCTCGCTTATAACACGTGTAATGTGTGATTTGACGTATCCCCATAGAAAATAGAAAATAACCGAACTCATTTGTCAATTGGTTCATCGATTCGCGTGCTGTGTGATATACAGTCCCGTCTTGCTGAAACCACATGTTGACCAGGCTCAGTTCAGTTTGAAATTATTATTGCTTTATTCATATTGTACTTAAAGCATGCAAGTGAGAACAGGTTGACATTTCCGGTTTCATACTGCATTCATGCCATAGGATTACAAAAATTAGAAAAAGCTGTAGTAGTGTCTACTCCTACGATAAAACAATACATTTATGATAAATATGTTCTTAAACGTAATTCCTCCGTTCTCAAAAAGAACTTTATTTTCAAAGAAAGTTCTGAAAGGTAGGAGTGTTACATAGATAATGAAGATACAATATATGAATATGTTTGAGATAAAATATAGCGTATGTGTGGTATATTTTACTCTATCTACATGAATTTTTTTAATTCGGAGCCATTATCCATCACTATTAACTTTGGTGTTCCGTGGTGAGTAAAGAAGGTAATTTATCATATTTTTCGTATTTATTTAAAATTAAAAGTAAGCTTACAGCTAATAAAGACCTTGAAAATGTATCCATTAAAGTCAGAATTTTTTGGGATTTGATAGTAAACGTATCTACATGTATAATTTCAAAGGGCTTGCTAGGAGTTCGGGTTATCTATTATACTGCGATGAATTTTTCTAACTCTATCATTTTGGGATTGGTCGTTTTAGATATCTTCTAAACCTTTATTGCAAATAACTAGGTTCAATGCAGAGATTTTAAATGTATTTTTAAGAATTGTAGTAAATCGGTGTATTAAGTCGGGTGTTGTTAAATGAACTGCAAAATTTTTTGAAGAGGTGATAAGTTCTTTAAAAATATTGATTATTTCAATTTTATTTTGAGAAACATCAAAAAATGTTCTTGTTCTGTTACAAAATAAACGTCGTATTTTGGGTGGTTTGGGGGAATGAAAAACATTTTTTTAAGAAAATTTGATTTTTAAAATTATTAATAGGTGTTTCCAAAATTGGTATTTCTTAAATGGGGTTTTCATGTCTTGTGTGTACAGTGTTCAGATTCATTCAATATATTCATTCATGCTGTTAGATACTGTAAGATGGATTTGTTTATTAACAGTTGTTTACACATTTCAAAGCATTGAATATATTTTGTGTCGTGAATAATTTTAGAACCTTTTTTTTAAGCATAATGTCAGGGGTTTCGTGATTTTGGCAAAGTCAGGGATAAATTGTCTGTAATACCCGAGAAGTCCTAAAAAACTCTTTTGATGTTTAATATGCAGTTTCCTTTTTCAGGAATTCCGACTTATTTAATTGAATTTTAAAATTGGTTTCTCGAAGGCGTTGGAATAATTTTTTGAGATTAACTAAATGTTCTTGAATTGATGTGGAAAATACAACTATGTCGTCCATATAGACGAAACAGATCTCATTTTGGAAGCAATATATCCATTACACGTTGAAAAGTAGCGGACGCATTCTTTAGACCAAATGGCATTCTAGAAATTAAAAGTGATCATTTTCAACATTAAAAGCAGTTTTTTTTTTTTTTAATATTATCTGGGTGTATTTCAATTTGATGAAATCTATTGTTCAGAAGTAATTGCATTTTCCAAGTTTATCCAACACATCAGTTATATTCGGGATTATATTCGTCTATTGTCTTTTTATTAAAATTGTCTATTACAATCTGCTATTTCATTTTCGTTTTTTTTTTTTTTTAGAACTACCCATTCGTGTGAGGCCTATGGTGAACTGCTAGGTCTAATAATATTATGTTTCAAGAAGGTTTCAATATTTGCTTTTATTACACAATATTTTTTTAAATATGCACTTCTGAGTGTCTTCCCAGTAACCAGTACATTTTTCTGTAATTAAAGTTAGTTGCTCTTTTTTTTTTTTTGATATATTCTTTCCATTTTAATTTCGTGGCCAAAATCAGTCCAAGGTGTGGCTGTTTTGGCATAAGAAACAATTTAATTATTGATGAATATGAAACGTTTACCTTTTATTTCGGAAGTTGAAAAATTTCTATGTTGGTATAAGTATATGTTCTAAACATATGTTCACAGTTTCAATTTATTAGTTAGACATGTTTTGGTGTGCTCGACGATTTTAAATTATTATAAAAAATGGAGCAAAGAATTTGCATAAAATTTTGTGTTAAAAATGGAATGAAGTGCTTTAAAATACTTGAAATGTTTACAATGGTATACGGTAAGTCTACTTTAAGCAAAAAAACTAAGACTGAACTGAAGGGGCCTATGAAAGGAGGGAGATTTGCAACGATTGTGGAACTAAAACCAGCATCACTGGGAGTGCTCAAGGCTATATCTAAAAGTGCTTATGAGAAGTGCTTCGATGATTGGAAAAAGCGTTGGCACAAGTGTATTATATCTGATGAGGATTAGTTTGAAGGAGACAACATTATAGTAATATTGATGAATAAATAATTTTTTTTTACAATAGAAAAATATATACCTCACTTTTTGAACCCAGCTCGTATCTTAAAACTTTCTCTTTTATTAACCACAGTTAAGCTTTTAGATTCACTGAGAGTATATGCAATTTTTGTAACATTTTGCATACAAAACTATTAACTTTAGTATTATAAAAAAAATGTATTGATATAATCTGTGCAGGTATTTCGTAGGACATCTTAAAGTTTGAGAATCTGTAATGTCGATGAGGAGCAAAGAAGAGTATCCCCATAATTGGAAAGCCTTTCAACTCTTGAATTCATTTGATAATTCAAGTACGATACAAGAAAAACTGCTGCTTCACTTCTACTAGTTAAGTTCAAGATATCACCCAAATTAGATTTTCCCAATTATTACGATAAGAATAATTGAATTGAAAATAGTATGTTTTTGTATTGTTAACTGTGTGTACTATAATATGTAATATTATACAATTTTGTTTATTAATGTTGTTATGAACATTTTATAGGCTATTGTAATATCCAGTTATTTAAACTTTGGCACTTTGAATTTAGTTGATCATATTTTTTTAGAAGCTGACATATTTGCGGCTCTCAATTAGATTAATATACAATAAAAATCCAAAAAAAGAATTTAGCTTCATAGAATAGAAAAGTAAATTTAAATTTAAATATAAGCATTTACCTGAAAGTATTAAATTTAATTCTCTATATATAAAATTGTAATTTCCTGCCTTTTATTTCTCAATTACTTTTTATTTACTTTCATCATGTATGTACATCTGTATCCCGTATGACTACAAATGCTCGCCCTATATGTTTATATTTAAAAGAAAATGATAGCATATATGTACGTATGTATAACAAATAGAATCAACAATGAATTCTTTTTTATCGTTTCTTAGTACTAGCAAATTGTTTAGAACTTGATAAATTGCAAGTTAAACTGGAAGACTTACGTGCTTATAGATACGAGTATAACTTATAATTATAAATACGTGTTTAGTTTACTAAGTAGATTCTTGAGAAAAGATAGTATCACCTGTTTGTTATTGATTTGTATGCGCACACTTATTTTTATATCACTATGTAACATCTAACGAAATTCGATTGTGCAGGGCTTAAGTGCGGGGAATGAAGTTCTAATTGAATACAGGCTTAAATGATCTGTTGAACAAATTATAGAGATAATTTATATTTGTTGGGGATACTTTGTCTTTATATTAAACAAAAAAAAAAAAAAAAAAAAAAACTATCATTTGTGTTTAACAAATGCATTGAATATCTATCAAAGCATAACCCGAAGCGCTTAGTAGATTTCGAAACTACGGTCGTCGTCTTTAACAATTTAAATTGTAGATCACTTCAATAGGTTTGTCTATTTTACGACTTAAACACCTTATTTTTTTATTATAAATTATAAATAATTCATTATAATTAAGTAGACTGTCGACTCGCCCTGCTTCCTCCTTTTTTAATACTTGAGCTTCGATCGCGTATTATAAAAGGCTAATTGCAATTTTAGTGAGAAAGAGCCTACAATAAGCAGAATGGAGCTTAATTAAAATTAAAAAATAATTTTATCCTTGACAGCTTTTTGTCCTGAAATCTATATGCTTACACTATACGTGTCAAATTACAATTTTAGTGAATACTACCAGCAACATAAAACACGCTTTCGCAATATCACTTCTTCTGAACAAGTAAATGGTTTAACTTCAATGAATTGACGCTTGTTTCTTATACAAGTCTTCGCGGCTATAATACGAACTGCATTTTTAATTATTGTACAAGAACTTACTTTAAGAATGAAAAGTTATTGGCCAAGCAATTTAACAACATGTTCTTCCCTGACTAAAAGGACGATGTTACGTTAGTGTCGAAATGTTTGGGAAATCTAAGGAGAGGTAAGAGTTAAAGTGAGACGGACCGAGATGCGGTCTTAGCGCAATTATGTAGTACATATGCAATATGAGGGATTCTCATATACCATAATTTTCCGATTATTTTTCATTGAATTTCTTTGCGATATATATATATATATACATATATACATATTGATTTTGCTTTTGTTTCAATGTACTTAATATACTTATATTATTAATTCACACTAGAGTGGTATGTGGCCAATCATAATTAAGTAGTTTGTCTTCAATACTTTTGTATATAGTGATCGTAAGTACTATATAATAAAACTATTTCCTTCTAAGATTATAGTGCAAGCGTATACCGATTAACTTTGATTTTGATGAATATATCAAAGTTTACTTATTTTTCAATGTTCATTATCAGACTGAGTATTTAATCAGATTTTGTAAACATATATTTTTATAAGATTGGGAAAGACGTATTGGGACTTGCTTTCAAGCAATGCTTGTCAAAATAGAATTGAAGAACATGCACTCAGATGTAACGATGTGCGTGTAAATAATTTTTGGAAGATATGAACTTACATGCACATAATAAAACACGTTTTGTTTATCAAGTCTTAAAACAGATTACTGACTATAATTGTCATACCATTTTTGAAATTTATTGGCTATGAATTGTCTTAAAAAATTGATTTCTTAAATGCGATACGTAATAAAATAAAACTGTTTGTTGATCACGTGACCAGTGTCCTTTTGAAATATTTTTTTACTTCACATACCAAAAGTCCAAAATGAGTTAGTTTTATCAACTAACCGTTAACTGATGTTAATCGACAATCCGGTTTAAATTGGCTTGTATGGCCGTGTAGACTAGGTACTTGCATATTTTAATTTATATGCATTAAAAAAATAAATATAAAATATAATATTTATTATCATTATTATTATTATTACAATAATATTTAATTGTAAGAAAAAGGGTAAGTTGTTATCACTAGGCGTGCATGCAGCTGGTTAAGGCGCGTCTCTAATTTATTTACTCGTTAAATTAATTAATTAAAGTAGTCTAATTGTTTCAAAGTAAATGTTTCCCTAAATGTGTCAAAAGTTATTGAAAATCAAAAGTTTTTTTTTTTTTTTTAATTTTAAATTTTAACTTTGCAATTTTTTTTCGAAAATGTCAAGATATTTCATTTCAGGTCAGTAGTTCTCAATATAAGACCCAACTTTATTATTCTATAGAACTCAAAAGCGAAGTATTCTTTAACATAACTATTGTAGTTGCTTGTCATCTCTTTCTTTTATAAACTGTGGATGAAGTCGCTAATTGTTTTCGCATTTCGCAGAAAGTTCGGGTGGTAGAAGTTATAATTCTTCTTAAAAAATATTTTTAGTGCGCTAAAGAGACAAAATGAAAAGGTAGTCCATTTCGTTATGGGAAAAAATTAATATAATTCTAGATTTAAAAATGGAGTTACCTAAACTCACTATGTGTACAATAAAGAAACATTAAAGTTAACTTCTAAGCTTAGCTGCGGGTGCCATGGAATCGTGATTCACCTTGAAAAAAGGCGAATTTCAGAGAATTAAATGGTTGCTGGTGAATCCCATATTACCTTAAGTACTGTTCTCTGGAAAGTCAAAGCTCAAACAATCTTTACAAAAAATGATTCCTAGTTTTAAAGGGAAATTTTTGGTTATCCAACAATAATTGTTTTTTTTAATGTTATATTCTTTGTTAAAAAAAAATGTTAATAATCAAGTTATTTTGACCAAACAAAGGAAAAACATTTGTTTTCGGGTTATAAATGTCACAAACGTTGGTACTTGTGGTTGAATACATTAGCAAGAGTTTGTTTTACATAGTACGAAGCAAACAAATTGACTTTTGTTTCATCACTGCAGAAAATATTTTTAAAGCTCCTTATGCCCCTTTCGTTAAATTCCTTTACCTGGTTTTCTGCAAGTGCGTTCTCTTTTCTAATTTTAACTTACTAGTGACAACTTTTAAAGAGCAATAATTTACAGATCGTTTTTGAAATACAACTATATAAAAAGCACCATCATATGTTACGACGCTTTAGGGATCTTCGGTGCAAATGACATTTTAGCTGACAATTCACTAGCACTTGTTATTTTTTCCAGTACAGTATGTAATTTTAAAATATTTTATTTTGTGAACTGAAACGTATATACCCTACTTAATACTTATGTATTATGTACGTAGAGAAATAAACGAGTTTTGAATAATAAAAAAATAAACAATCAATATCTGCCTTTTCATTTTCAAAATTTTCTTTTTCACTTATTTCGTTCTCTATATTTGTTTTGTTTTTGTGCTTATATAGTATTTAAATATTAAAAGTGTATTTAAATGAAAACACATTCTCTTTTTGTATGGTCATGTGTCATTGCTCAAGGCAAATGTACTACATATTCACATACATGTGTACAATATATTGAAGAATGATACTGAAATAAAGAAAACAAAGTACTGAAAATGATAACTATATACATGTATTTGTACATTTGTATGGGTTCCTTGACTTCTAGGCTATTGGTATCGTAAAGAAACTTGAATCATCGGTGTAAATAATAATATTATTCTTTGTGAATTATCATATACTATATTGAGAAACTGCTTTTTGACAAGTGTTTTTAAACTGCTTAGAGCAAGTTTTTGTTTTTTTATTTCACAAAAAAAGGAAATTCAGGATAACATGTATGTGTATGTACCCTGAGATAATTGTTCTTATTATTTAAAGTTTTAAATTAGTAGTGTTCAATTTATGGGTAAAGTTTTTCCAAGTCAACGTGTCGAATAACCTTATGTGTTTTGTTGATATTCCATATGTACTATATGTTCTAGTATATATGTCATATTTTTCGAAAAAAATTCACGTTTTCTAAAATTTATTAGAATCAAATAAAAAGGAACAATAAGAACCTTCATATTCTGCCATTAGTTGTGTGAATAATATGCGCAAATCAAGAACAAACATATGTATCTATAAACATATAAATCTGTGCAAAAATATATCATTCAAATGGAACGCGTAATTGCAGGTAGCTACGAGATAGACGGGCAATTTTATTAGTTCCAGATCGCCCAACCAAATGATACTACATAATATGAACATCAAAATATATGTATTTACTAATTTTTACATACATATAATCATATACGAATGCAACATTTCTTATTGATTTTGTAGACATGCTAAAAGGTCTATAATTATACTAATTCATAATTCTAAACAGACACAGGAATTATGTTACGAGTACTCAAGTTATTTAGCTGTTACAAAAATTAATAAAAATTAACTCTCCTGGATAATTTTTCACGAGAGTTGTGCTATCAATAACTAGTTATAACAAGTAAGAAGGTTGAACTTAAGCCCAAGCCTTTACTAAAATTCCAGCCTAGACTGTTTTTACTTATAGGTATAAATCAAAATTTAAGCAGGAAAATATAGCTCTTAGACCCAATTAAATTTAAATTTAAATAAGTCTAAACGAACTACATATATAAATTATATATCGCTGATGTTTTTTTTTTTTTTTTTTTTTTTTTTTTTTTTTTTTTTTTTTTTTAATTAGCTTTATTTGTTTCATTTATGGCTTATGCTTCCGTGAAGCAAACTGATTTCATTAGATCCACTTATCTTTTGCCATGTAAATGTGCTTAACTTTTTCATTCAGTATTTCATTTGTACTCACATTTTATATGCACATAACCTTTTTCATACATGTAAACCCATTCGATTAGAGATTCTTACAAATCTTTTTGCGTTTATTTCGAATTTCCTAATCATATTCCAAGTCCAGTAACACATATCCACACATGTATGTAAGTATGTATGAATAAAAAGATTATTTTTTTATAAATGCAGACAAAAACGAAATTGTTTTTATGTATTATCTTATTCTTATAGATAAATATAATCGTAAGACCCAATTTTTTAAGAGCTACGACCTAGTAATCGATAAGATTCATCGTCATTGTGTACAAGGTACAAACATTCTCGTACATGCATATATATTTTTTTAAAGTAAAAGTTAAAGAAAGAAAGGTACGGGATAACATTTGAATTTTCTCGCACAAGTTTACGGTATACTTTACGGTTTACGGTATACAAATCATTTATACTGCCGTTGTGTAATTTTGGTTAACATACTGGGTTCATTAATATTTTTAACAACTTTATTTTTAATTTCAACGAACAAAAATTAAACTTACCCTTAGGACTGCTTGGAATGAAGTCAAGTGTACGATCTTTACATCGAAGATCCTCACCAGTGCCGTCAATCCAAACGTACGTCGCTTGAACTATATTATCCTTCAGAGGAAGGTCAATATAACGTTGTAGAAGACTCTTATTGATGTGAGCATTTGGAGAATCTTCTAATATTTTAGCCATCTAAAAAAAAGAGCGCATTCTAAACACAAAAATACCAAACAAAAATAGAGTAAACGAATATGCAAATAAGTTAGTATTTTAAGTTTGATTTTAAATTTAACTGATAAGTACGCGAAAGTTTATACATAACTAGGTATGTACATAGGTATGTGTATCTACTAATTTATTTTATTATTTTCAGAGCAAACAGTACTGTGCGACAATAAAATATATATTTAAAGATTATTTATTTTGTTTGATAAGAAACAAATTAACACTTTCACTTCCCGATTAGTAGTTATAGTAAAGTATCAAAATGTATTATAAATGTACCTAATAGTAAAGTAAAAAGAAAAAAATAAATAAAAACAATGTTTTTTACTTTATTCAGTCACGTTTATACAACTAACTGGCTGACCGACCTTTATTGTTTTTTTTTTTTTTGTTGTTTGAATTTGGCTAGTTGTAGAAAACAATGAACGTTCGAACAAAAACAGGATTTAAACAAAATTATAACACAAATTATATGCACATCAAGCGACTAAATCGCAACTAGCTAAGAACAACGGATTCCAGCCCCATTTATAACAACGACAGATTCATACTGTCGTTCTCATATTTTCCTCACACTTCAGTCTATATTACTTTTATGACTGATGATGATCTTAACTTAGCTCAGGGGTGGGAGGGTAGGAGAGGAAAATACTGTATCTAAAGCGTATTTTGTCTCATTCGCGCCACTCTACCTTTCAAAGTATAGTACTTGCAAAAGTTAAGCTCAATGTAATCGGAATAATTCTAGCCTATATCGTTTCAAATGAAACTTAAAGCGAAAAAAAAAAAAATTAAAATAACGTTATAAATCATGCAATACTTTTCGTGATAGAGGGAGTTTATACATATGTACGAGTATGTAGGCATATATGCATATACCATATATGCGATTGTTAGCTCGTAATTGTATTGCGTGCATTTTTGTTAAGTATCAACAATAACAGGGGTAGTTTGCACAGTCGATTCTGTCGGATTCAACAGCGCAATGATTAGCAATGAAACTAGTTAGGAGTGATTATGGGGCGGAGGTAATTATGTACATACATACGTAATTGAAAAATTGTCAACTAATTTTATAATTTAGTATAAATTTGATATAAATTCAACTGTTTTATATTCGCCCCGTCAAATGGTCAAATATAGTAATGGATGTTTTTTTTTTTTTTTTTTTTTTTAAAGATATAATACATAAAAATCTAACGCGCATTCATATTAAATATCTGGTGTTTAGCTATCTAATTTAAATAAATTGTCTTCACCAACTGTAACATGTCACGAGATAACTTAAGATAATTTTATTATCAACATTATAAAATTTTCCAATTAAATTTAGTGTAGTTTTGTAGTTTCAGAAATCTATTACATTTTCATATGGATTTTACTTATATTATATGAACATGCACCTACACCTTTGTGAAAAAAATAAAAATAAGTAAGGGGGAAGGGGTCGGAAATGTATCCCCTCTGATACATGGTGGTTTTAAAAAAAAAGCCTTAGCCTGTCCTGTTTTGACTATCTTTCAAATTTTTGCGTGTATGGTAACATGTGGGGTACCTTTGAACTCGTTTTTATGTACTTTAATTGTTTCAAGGCAAATTATGCTCATAAGTCAGAAGTTATTGAAGATCAAAAGTTTTTTTAACTTAAAATTTTGATTTTGTCATCATTTTTTTCAGAAAATAGTCTTATTAAGCCCCACTTATTGTTACTTTGAGGCATTTATCTAGTATTAACAAACAAAAAATTGTAAGTCATTTCATCCCAAACCAGTAGTTTTCAAGAAACGACCCAATTTGTTCAAAATAAAACGATGGTATTCTTTTTCAACAGTCCTATAAAATTAACTAGTTAAGAGGCGCTAATTTTCGCCCTGAAGGGTGAAAATGGGTTCATTTCGGGTAGATAATGGCTCTTTCTACAGATCAAACATAAAGTTACGAGTTCTTTTTCTGGAAAAAAATTAACCAGATCTCTTATGATACAATACTAGAATAGAATAATAATAATAGAATACATTATGTATTACATTACACCAGAAATCATACAAAATATAGTATTAGGTGAGTAAGCAGACAGCTTAATCCAAGCTTGACTTACAGGTAGAAAATTGTACATTTAGAATGGTTCATTCTATTACACGAGTATGCTAGTACAGGCATTACAACCCGGGGACTGAGAGAAGCGTTTGGAATTCTGCAATTACATTCTGGAAAGAAACTTCACGGAAAAGAACTTTTTTGGCCGGATTCTATGTACGGATGACTACCGGAGATTTCATTAATTTATACAATTTACATACCTGAGTAGAAGAGAAGACCCACTCCAGGAAATAGCTTTCCAGCATAAGTTCAACTAAAATTGTAGGGTAATAAACTGATCGGATATTATATACTTCCTCCAAGGTTAATTCGAATCCCTACTTCGAATTTTTGCGGAACAATTTATCAGAACTAAGAGGTGATATACGAGTCCCACTGCAACAAAGAACAGCCATTGTGTATCAGTGGTTAGATCGCTTGTATGAAAGTTCGTGGATAGGAGGGAAGGGACCCATTCTGTGGCCAGACCTTGCAGACTTGACCTCAATGGACTTTTATTTATGGGGACGGATGAAGGAGATTGTTTGCTTATCAGAAATAACAATACTGGACAACATGTGATATGATGACGTAGTTTAAGTCGTCCAATGTTGTTATTTCTGCGGAGGAAGCTCCAAAAATCCGAGAAAAAATGGAGAGAGTGGATATTGCTAGAATTTTCCAAAGACGAGCTCTGACGTGCATACAAAGCAATGGTTTGCATTCTGAACAAATGACATGATCTAGTTTTGATGAAAAAAATAAAAATGTGCAACCTACCATATATATTATTTGTATTTTGTTTTTCTTAAAAGTGTTAACATTTTTTAATTTAATGTTTTACCCTATTTTACAAAGTTAAGTCGTGTCTTGAAAACTATTAATGCTGGGTACACATTTTCAAAGTTGCAAAAATTGGGGGTGAATTAGATTTTTTTCCGAAAAAAATGATGGCAAAGTCACAATTTTAAGTCTTTCAAAAAAGAAAAAATACTTTTGATCTTCAATAACTTTAATCAATGTATTTACTCATAATTACCAGTTAAACCATACCCATTTGTTATCATACACACATAAATTTGAAAGATATTATTTTTTAATAGGAGTCAAAACGGGGCAGTTTATCTGAATCTGTATCTCGATTTCTTTGCGATCCTCATTACGCCTTTTTTCTTAAGATATGTCAAGGAATCTCTCCTTAAAGCCTTCGACACATTATTCGGTACACCCTATATATCTTTGGCTTTTGCTCAAGATTATATAGTCGTACATATGAGCTGCACAAATTTTGTAGTTTCCAAATTAGTTCTCCACCAGATTTTAATAAACATGGATATACTAGTATGTACAGTGTACACACTTCCTATTTAAATTTTTTTTTTGATGTTAAGAATGCATACCGTATTTTTTGCGTTTTACGTTTCAAACAAATTTATAGAAAAGCCGATAATAATTTATTGTGGAGCACCCAATGCCGCAATGGTGTGTTGCTTTTGAGTTAACATACTTAAATATATTGTTTAACTAACTCCAACACGTTGCTGATAGATGTTCCATAATTAATTGTTATCGTGTAGACCCCGCGACTGACAAGTCAAAACGACAGTAAGCAAGAGGCTGAAACTGACACGAAAAATGTTTAAAAACCAAGAAAACATGAAATTCTTATGGAAAAGTGATGATTGTTACTTCTCGGTGTGGAAAACAACAACGTTGGAGTTTTTACACCGTATTTTATACTAAACTGCGAAAAAATATTCATTTTTTATTGCAAACATATTCGAAATTTAAGATATTGACTTCCCCAGTAAATTCATTATAGAACAAATTTTAATTTTTTTTTTAAGTTCAATAAGACCGGTTAAGGGGTTATTAGTACCCTTAAAATGTTTACACACAGCGCAAGCGAAGGAAAATTATGTTACCGATGTACATTGGTGTTAGATGTCTGAATGTTATAATGACTAGGAAATAAAGAGCTCGACAGGACATTCCATAAGCGAGTTGTATGGCTTTGGAAAGAATCATGACATTTTAGAGCATGTCCGAAAGTGGGCTTAATGAAATATTGATGAGCATTCACAGTGAAGCCGTTGTTACGGTTAAAAGTTTGAAAGGGCGCAATGACATTACCGATTTCGGTGCAGCACTGGTGGTGGAAATAGCGATAGAACAAGGTGAGACAGGAGCCATTGCATCAAATTTTTAGTGTATCAATTGACTGTGACGTTACCTATAAGTTTAATCGCACGGTTTTGGATCCTACCTAGAAAGTCGAAGTTGTTCTTAGGGGCAACTGACTAGATGTGAGCATTTTTGACGGATAAATGCCTTATATATTGGGGTCAGATCAGAAATGGTGAAATTTTAAAACACTTGGGGACTAAAAGAAAAACAAATACTTCCACTTTAAAAAAAAATTAATTACGTCCTTTTTTGACAACGACAATAATCTAATGCTCTATTCTTCTTCAATTCGCCGCATGCGTGGCGTTTACATTTTTATATTAAGAGAAGCCTACCACCAGCAGCTCTTAGAATTTATTTATGTGAATGTCTCTTTATGTGGGCTTACAATTCGGCCATCCTGACCTACAACCATCCCGATTGTTTCCGTTCTGGAGCTTACCACCTACATATGTATATATTACCTTAAATTCGCAGCTTCCTATATTCCAGCGTAAGGTATCTGGCTCAATTGAAACCCCTCTATATCTTTAATTAAATATTTATCATTGGGTAATAATCTTGCTATCTCATACGTCCTTTTAAATTTTGGGATTAGCTTTTTGCATATACCTGGTGGGCTGATAAAATTTTAGATCATCACATAGTCTCCTACTACTACTACCCTCTTTTTATTTATCTTTTGCTTATTGTAGTTTTAGTTTCTCGATTTTTTTTCTGATTTCTACTAAATCCCTTACTTCTTAATTCTTGTTTAGCTTTTCTAATTTTTCTCTCAATTCATCGATTACTTCCCCCGCTGACTAACCCCAAAAAGTAACCTACCAGCACTTGTGAATAGTGTTATTCAACGCAAACTCAATTATGGGAAAATTGACATTTTTGCTAACATTCGTGCTTAATTCCTATTTACACTCCACTTGCTCATTGGATTGGGGAGATCCAGTAGCAAACTTAACATGCTATATATTATTGTCTTGTAAGAAATCTTGAAAAACTTTTGAAGTGAAAGCGCTTCCCCTATCTGACACCATCTTTCTATGTCTATAAACAGAGAAATAGCCCCTTAAACACGAAATAACTTTATTCGTATTAGTGGAACGTACTGCATACAATTTAACATATTTTGAAAACGCGTCAACTACCAAAAAGACATATTTTTTCTTAGACGCCTTTCCTAACTGGCCTGAAATGAACTACGTGAATCATATCAAAATGAAGGTTGCCCTTTGATATACAATGCAAAAATCCTTCATGTTTACAATTTTTCGCCGAGTATACAATACATTTCACACAATTACTAATATAATACTAAATCTTTCGCCGCATCTTAGGAAACCAATTTTCACCTCCTAAATGTCCCATTTCATAATGATATTTATTAATTCTTCCCTCCATACTACTAGGTACATAAAATCGGATATTATTTCCAATTTTTTTGTAGACTAAATCATTTCTTCAAACACTAATATATTAGTCATTCGACTTAATGCATCTACATGTTGCATCTTCTGTCCACTTCTATGTTCTAAAATATAATCGAAATTTTCTAACTCGAGAGCCCAGCGAGCTATTCTGGGATTTATTTTCTTTTTTATTCAATGCCAGAGTTAGCGAGTTACAGTCTGTAACGATTTTAAATTTAAACCATGTAAGTAAATATATCATAAACCGTTTGAGCGCGTTGATGATCATTAATGTTTAAAACTCAAAGCTATGATATTTGAATTGACAATCTGTTGTTCGCTTTAAGAAGTAAAAAACTAGAAGAAACTTTCCGTCTACCTTCTTTTGCATTAATATTGCTCCAAAACCTATTGAACTTGCATCGTAGTGCAGTTCCGTCTCGTGTCGAAGATCATAAATAGCTAAAATAGGCGATTCAATCAATTTTCTCTGTAAAACTTCAAATGCTTTCATTTCATTCTCTTCGAACTTGAATTAAGCTTTTTTACGAATCAGTTTATTTTTGTATAAACTCGGCCAATATGGAAAATCTTTTAATGTACCTTCTGATTGGGAAATTTTTAAC
Organism: Volucella inanis; assembly: GCA_907269105.1. NCBI lineage: Eukaryota > Metazoa > Arthropoda > Insecta > Diptera > Syrphidae > Volucella > Volucella inanis. The sequence goes on along the minus strand of OU026156.1, from coordinate 124,352,870 downwards.
TGATTCAATGCCTTTTTCGTCAGCACTTCTATCTTTTGAAATTCTGTATCCTAGATATTCTATTTCTGAATCTAAAAATCAACATTTTTTCTATCGCAACTCCAATTTGTTTTTGATTAATTATTTAAAAACCTCACTTAAAATATTCAAACGTTCTTCAATTGTTTCTGGGGCTATCATTACATCATCGATGTAAATAGCTACTTTACCTTTACTAATAAGGTCTTCAAAAACCTCATTTATAAGCCGTTGAAATGTCGAAGGAGCAATTCTAATTCCAAACGGCATCTCTACGAATTCATATTGTTCTAATGGGGTTACAAAAGAAGTATATTTGATTGATTCTTCACTCATTTGAACGTGGTAAAATGCGCTTTTTCAAATCTAACAGAGAAAATATCTTTTTATTAGCCAACCTATCCAAAAGGTCATCAATAAGTGGCAATGGGAAATTTTCCTTGAGCGTTATTTTAGGTAAAGTTCAGTAATCAATTCATAATCGAATATCACCTGTTTTCTTTCTTACAAGTACAATTAGAGATGCGTATTCCAACTTACCTCCGACTTCTTTAATTCATCTAGAATACTTTGTATTTTAGTTTTTTCTGGATAAGATAACCTTCTCGGTGGGCAATGGAAAGGCTTTTTATTTGTTAACTGAAGTTTCATTTTAAAATTTGACTCAAGAAATTCGGGACGTCTGCAGCACATACCATATATTTCTCATACATATCTTTAAATTTGTTTTTAAACTCATTATTTCTAGATAAATCTATTTCGTTTTGGTTTTCTCCTATTTCAATATTCATCAAATTATGGCACTTTTTTTTTATATAGTCTTTCATCCTTTTCTCTCGTTTGGTTATTACTCTATTTCTTCTCAATTTCAGTTTTGCTAATTTCAAAAAATCTCGTCCTTAAACGGCATTAAACTGCATGGTATCATTTCTGACAACAAATAATTTTATTGACAACAAATTTTTATTTCAAAGTAAATATTGGGTATACATTTTAATTCGTGCGGTTTTTTTTTTCAAAATTTGAACGCTTATTTAAGAAAAACATGTACAATAGTATTATTCAAAGTATTGCCCATCTGAAGCTATGACTTTTTCCCATCTTTTTGGCAATTTGTGCGTTTTTCGGCTACTGCTCTCTTTTCAAACGGATTAATTGTATTCGGTAGCGCTGTCCATTGATGGTTTCACCCGGTTGTAGCAGCTCATAATACAGTACACCCATCAAATACAGAGCATTACCTTCGCGCCGTGGATATTCGGCTTTGCCGTTGATTTGGCTGGTTGGCCAGGTTTCACATATGATTTTTTGCGCTTGTGGTTGTCGTAATGGATCCATTTTTCATCACCAGTAACAATCCGATGTAAAAATGACTTCCTTTTGTAGCGTTCCAGCAGCATTTCGGACATGCAAAACCGCCTTTCGACGTCTCTCGGCTTGAGTTCATGTGGAACCCAATTATTGTTGTTTACGCTTCAAATAAATGACATATACTGAAATGACGTGCAATGACAGTAGCTTTCCAACGCATGTTCCAATAGAATAATACAACTTACGCGATCTCTTATCAAACCGCACGAATAGTTAGAAAGTTATAGACCCAATAGTAGTTTTAACATAACCCAAATTATCTAAAAGACTTTTATTGATTCCAAAGATATTTAAATATTTGCGGGCGAAAAACGATCTCTTTTGCAGCCAAACGTAAGGTTAATAAAAACTGTTCAGAATAAAAGTTTACTAGCGCAGACGAAAATCAAAATTGTTTAGAAAAAGCTATTGTGTGCAGATTTCTTGTTTTGACAGTAGCATAAAGTAAACAAGAACATTCAAGGCAAAATATGAATTCGGAAGATGACCGGGAAGAAATTGCTGAGGGGGGACAACATCAAAGGGCAATCAAAGGCTAATAGAGCTGAAATCTTTGAGAGCCACAACAAAAGGTAGCATAACCCGGATAAGAAATCTTATTACAGAAAAGGGATCTACTCTGCCCCCAGAAGAATTAGAGTGCAGACTCGGGATCTTAGAATTATATTTCAAGCAGATTCTTACGGTGCAAGCAAGTATAGACAAAATTGCTTTAGAGGCAGATAAAGGTGTAAATGCCACTTTCATTGGCGAAGTAGAGGAGTTATATGTAAGTGCTAAGTCAAGCATAATGATGTTTATGCCAAAACGGCGTACTTCAGCAGGTGAGATCAGCATGTCCAACACAGCTGTATTTTCAGCTTCAACATCAGGATTACAACGTGAGATAAAACTTCTAAAATTTGATGGAAAATATGCAGAATTTCCCAAATTAATTGCATGATTCAATAAGTTGGTACATCAAGATATATCATTGGATAATTGTGAGCGTTTTCTTATATTGAAGAAAAGTTTTGGTCCAAGACCTTTTAAAGATCCATAAAAAGGCACTAATGTTTGAAGAGCACATCGGTGTGCTGTTTGAAATACCCCGGACTACCAGAGTGTCTGCTGTGTGTGCTTATGTTCAACACTGCTTTCTACAAAGGGTTTGGATGAACTTTTGGGTGCAAAAGAGATTGCTTTCGCCCGCAATCCGCGCTTTTATCAATAATCAATCGCGAAACTTTTAATCAATCTTCCACTCTTTAATGCATTTGATTCTGCGAACCGATATATTGCTAAGAATGTATCGATCGCTCTATGAATGCATGAAAATGCGTGGAATTTGATTACGACTCATTTTATATTGAAAATTAAATTTAAATCGCTGCGCTAGTTCACTTAGCCAATTCGTATACGACCAACATATTTTTTATATTTCGCTTTTGCTTCCAAAGAAGCGTTCTCTATGGTATACAAATTCAATTGAGACCAATGTCCCGGGTTTCGGACGTAAAAGTTTTTACTACCCTGAAATATAAATAAAAAGTAGATCTTAGAAATGAAACTAGCGAATTCAACTTTTTGTCAGAATTTTATTTCACGATCTATGTCGTGAACACTCCTTGTTTCTTTTGTAAATTTACAGCTTGGAAATCCTGTTGGCAGTTTCCGCGGTACAATAACATTTACATAATTAACATATAAATGTATTTATTCAGCAAAACATGTTTTATTATATACCAAGTAGATAAATTTCAATTTATGAATATATACAGTCTGTTTCAAAAACTACGCCTTTGATGCTTTTAAAATTAAAATAAGCAACAAGAAAAATTAATCTGCATTTCATACGCAACAGTTTATAAAAACAAAAAAATACAAAAAGTGTCCCTTATAATAATTCACACATTTTATTTTTTACGTTTAAAAAATTAAATCTCTTACATGATTGTCATCGTCTTCTTCTTGATGATCGAAATCTGCTGTTAAATGTGATATCTCCGCACAGATATGACAAGCTCCGAGCTGTCGTCTAGGTTTACGGCATTCAGTTGCAAAATGTCCAATACAATTGCAGTTGTAGCATCTAATAGACTTCGTCTCCTGATTTTCTGCAAATCGCCTTGCAGTCGCTTGAGTTTGGTCCAGAAATTTACTAACATTTGTTTTTATCCTTGGCAATTAGATTTTGCTCAATGCTTCTGCCAGACGCTGTGTAGATTTGAAGCACTGTATTTGCGCTTGTGCACGCAAATTCTCATCTGAGATTCCTGACTTTCCAATAACTCATTTGTTTGCCATAATAGTCTTCTCGTGATGATACTGTTGCAATGTTTCTGATATTTGCCACTTCCTACCTTTAAATAATTTCTTCAGAGTCAACCGATTTTCATGGCTTAAAAACATTTAACCCATTTCTTTTAAGAGTTGGGCTGTGGGAATTTATACATTGTCCGATCTTGAATGGAGCCATTTAAGTGCATTCCCTTTCAACCGACACGAAATTAAAATGCGAGTGCTTTTATCGTCCAGATTATATGTAGCAATCAAATTCTGTAATTGCGTTTCGCAATGAGAGAAAGATTCTCCATCAAAATCGGGAAGTAACTCTTTAATTTCAGTGTTAAAATATTCTTTACTTCTAGGATTTAAATTTTCTTTCGGCGGATCTATTTTAACATTTTGTTCTCCTTCTTAAGCAAATCAATATATGCTTAATATTTCATCCTTCATCAGTTTAAGCTCTCGTTCTTTCTAAATCTTTCAGGCATGAAATCCACGCCAATAAAACTGTTCGTATTTTGAAACAAACCAAAAAGTCACCCAATTTCGACTTCCTCGTAGGATTCGAAGTGCTGCTTCGATAAAAATAAATGGTAGTCGAAGAAGCCAAGTCTGTTGAATACGGCGAGGGGGGTGACAGCTCCCAGGTAAGTGATTTGGTTGTATCCTGAACCAGTTTTGCTTTGTGTGCAGGTCATGGAGCAAAATTACCTTCCCGTGTCTTCTGGCCCATTCTGGTCGTTTTTCGATCAATGCATGGTTCAAATTGATCATTTGTTGTCGGTAGCGATTTGTATTAACTGTATCACCACGTTTTAGAAGCTCATGGTACACCACACCTTTCCGATCCTACCAGACACACAGCATTGACTTCTTGCCGAATCGATCTTGTTCATGTGGCACCCATTTTCTGGACTTTTGGATCTTTCCCATAGCTTTTAAACGGTCAGAAATTATTTGTTGTGCAACATTTAACATTTCTGCCATTTTTTTCTGGCTCAAAGTGTCATCTACATCGAATATTGTTTGCAATTCGGCGTCTTTGAACTTTTTTGGTGGTCTTCCACGTTCTTCATTTCTCACATCAAAACCATTATCTCTGAACCGTTGAACCGTTTTGCATGTTGCTTCTGATAGAGCATGATCACCATATGACTCGACAAGCATTCGATGGGACTCTGCAGCACTTTTCTTCAAATGAAAACAAAAAATGAATGCTTTCCGCAAGTCATCGTTTTCAGGTACAAAATTCTACATTTTTAACACGATGAAAAAATATGATGTTGTCTGCTCAATGACTTGATGTATACTAAATATGTTTGACAGGTGTCATAGCAATCAAACAAAAAAAAAAATTAAGGCCCGTTCACAATAAATGTTCCCTATCGAGGCATTTGTATCTATGTATTTAAAGTATGGTATGTACGTTTTCAGAAATGTGTGCAGACGGAGACGGAGTTGTGCGCAAATACGCAATTACGCTTTTTATTTTATAATGTATTTGTTTGTTGTTTTTTTTTTGTGCAGAAGGAATACTCATTTGATTTGAACACTACTCAGTTATTATGTTTTTTTTTTCGCGAGGGGCTTTTCTTACGTCAGGATTGTTATGAATCCCACATTTGAGATTTTAAGACACTTGAGAACTAAAAGAAAAACAAATACTTCCACAAATACTACTCCTTTCTTCAATTCGCCGCATGCGTGGCGGTTTCGAGATATGTTGGTTCGTATGATACTCATTTATTTGTGGTTGTTTTGAAATAAAATTTTTATTATTTATATACATATTACATATCATTTTGAAGTGAGCTTTTTGCTCTATATTTTTTATGGCAATACCTTATTATTTAACTTTACATAACGTTGTTAATCTTTATAGGTATTAATATGGACAAGAGTATGTTAAATAGAGAGTAGACGTCTCGTCCGGCTTATTGCAATTTTCTCGTTTTTTCTTTGCTATTAATATTAAAAATTGTGTTTGCGAACGGTTAAACAGCTTCATTTATAAATAAAAGTGCACTTTTATTCATCATTGTTGCAACCATAATTTGTAAGTGGACTTTTTTTTCTGTTTGGATAATCATCGCTCCTTGTTTTCAAGTCCTTCAAATCCAGGAAGAAGGCTTATCTAAATAAAAGATGTGAAGCATTCGAACGAAGGGAAATTGCAGCCGATGCCGTTATCTTTGGAGTCCTACAGCTCCCAAATGAAAACCTTAAGACAATTTTCCACCATCTCTGTCACTATATCGACTGCATGCCTCTACACTTAAAAGCGATTTTTCGTTCTCGGAAAAAACAACAAGAGGGCTCCATCTCACCGAGAAAAGACTCTCCCACTGTTGTCAAATTCAGCAGTCCCGACAAGAGAAATACTGTCTTACATGCTGTTGATCGATTTTGTAAAGATCATAGGCAGCTTTCGCTTCAAGATGTGGATATTAAATGCCAAAACAACACCAACATCTTCATGTATGGGAGCTTACAAGAAAGAACCGCTCTTTATACCAAAGAGCTATGCGACTCAAGCGCATAGCTGATTTTTGTTTACACACATTTTGGCTCTGTTTACGTGAAGGAGCAGAGGGAGAACGAAAGAACAATAAATGACATTATAATGAGGTGCCAGGCGAGAAAGACTTAGAAGAGTTATAACAACTACATATGAAATTATTCTCCACAGTTTTTTGTTTTTGTAAATTTTTCTTATTTTTCTTTTTTAGTCTTTATTTTTTAATTATGTCTTTTTTAATCTTTCAGTACTTTATATTGTTGTTATTTTAAATTTCTAGAGTTTTTCCCCCAAACACATATATTCTCCCAACAAATGATGTTGCTTTAAACCAAAAGTGGTTTTCGTTTGTGCTCCGATTGCGTCGTTTAACTCCCGAATTTCTTTCGTTTTATTTAGAAAATAGACTTGAATGAGAGCCAAAGTGGATTGAATTCCATTGATAATGGTATAGATTGATTATTGCTTTCTATGATAAGGGTGTTTTGCAAATATAGAGAGGATTTTAAGGTTTGTCATATACCATAAATGCACAGAGCTTAAGTCCGAAATTAGATGAGCTTCGAGATATTTTTATTGACAATCTGCGTGTCGGAAACCTGGTTCGTTGACGGTGTAAAGGAAGACGTATATGGTATGAATGGTTGTAGACTTTTTCGAGTTGATAGAAATGATCGTATTGGTGGTGGCGTAGCGATATATGTAAGAAAGGATGTGCCTTGTAAACGAAAATGTCAGTCGTCTAAAGGATCTGCTATTCAGTATTTGTTTGCACAAATTATAAACGGGAAGAGAAATATTTATATTGGTGTTGTTTATAGGCCAAACCGAAACATCGATTTGACGCCGATATATGAAACTGTCAACTTGCTCAACTAACGTAACTATTTGCGGCGATTTCAATAGCAATTTATTGGAAGAAAGTTCTTTAACACAAAAAATGCAAGCTTTTGACATATAGCCGGCTCCTACTCATTTTACCAGTTTTTAAAGTACCCTTTTGAATGTGTTTTTTTGTAAGTAATACTGACAAGCTACTACTCTGTGATCAAATTTCAGCACCTGCCTTTTCAACGCATGATTTGTTGTTTCTGACATATTAATTTGGTATTAGACGATGTGTAAATACCTCAACTTATACAGAGACTTTAAAAATATTGACAGGTTTTACTTGAGCAACACATAAACTCGATTCCGTGGAACTGCGTTTATTATATGCTCTTATCAGATGATCAAGTTGAATTTCTAAAGAGAAACATCACTTTTTGATAAGTACATTCCAATTTAAGCAGGTACTAACAAATTAGAGAGCTCAGGTTGCAACGTGACTTGGCGTATCGTCAGTGGAAACGTTTCGTGTGAACGAGTTTCATCAACTTATAAGAGCTTGCGAAATAGTGTTTTTCGTAAAATTAAAATTGCGAAGATGCAGTTTTATTCCTGCCGCTTCAGTTCCAATTCAGACAGTCATAAAGCCTGGAATAACATTCGTCAAACAGAAGTCGGAAAGCAGAAGTCGGAAAGCAGAAGTTAAATTGCCCGAGCAGTGTTGGTCCTAACGACCTTAATCGCAAGTTTTCATCAATCTCATTTTCATGTGCCTCAGTTGCTATTCAATTTTCTGAATTCAATTTCACATACTGAAACGTGTTTTGTTTTTAAAAGAGTCATTGATGCAGACATAGTTGAAAGCTTTATCTCTTGAAAGTAAAATGCAATAGAAGTAGATGAAATTCATTCAGTATTCATTCCATACTTGCTGCCTTTTATTACGCACGTTATCAGTACAGTCTTTTTGACTGGGATTTTCATATGATAATGGAAAGTAGCAAAAGTAATTCTGATCCCTAAAAATTCCAACGGTGACGGATTTCGACCAATTTCAATCCTGCCCTTTCTTTCGAAAATATGTGAAAGGATCATGCACAAACAGCTTAATGATTTTTTAGTGACAATAATTTGTTACTTCCAGTGCAGTCAGGTTTTCGTGCTAAACTTAGCTGTACAACAGCTTTATTAAAAGTAGTTGAGGATATAAGGGTTAAACTTGACAATGACAATGTTACGTTCTTAATATTATTAGACTTTTCCAAACCATTCGATATAGTAGACCACACTATTCTTGTCAAAAAATTAGCATTCTACTTTTCAATTTCTCCTTTTGCGATGAAGCTCATCTCCTCATACTTAAGCGAAAGAAAACAAGCTGTATCACTTCAGGGTATATTATCCGACTTCCTTTCAATAAGTAGAGGAGTGCCCCAAGGGTCGATTTTAAGACTTATCTTGTTCTCAGCTAATATTAATGATATTGCTTCAATTATTTTAGGTTCATCGAAGCATATTTATGCTGACGATGTCCAGCTTTATCGTAGTTGTTTTCAATAAATCAATAACTTGGAACAGCCATATAAACTCTATTGTGAGAAAGACATATGGCGTTCTTAGAACTTTATGCAGTGCTGAAAGGTTTACACCACTTAAAACAAGACTGCACTTGGTAAAAACTCTTGTTGTTCCTTCACATATTCACTCCGGGGGCAAAAGGAAATTACAAAGTGCATTTAATAGCCCCATTTGATATGTTTACTGTCTCAGAAAATATAACCACCTTTCACACCTGGCCGAAAACATAGTCAATACGTCATTTGAAAATTATATCAAATTCTGCATAGTGTTACTTCTATTTAGCATTCTTGAAAGTAGGCAACCTGTATACCTATAGGAAAAAATCCAGTTTCCATTGTCTAATAGATCGGTTTACTTAGTCTTACATCTGAAATGCAGATTTTTATTGCTATTTAAAAGAAAATATAATATTTTGAATTTGTCATAACTAAGAAACATATCTATGTACTCTTGTGCTCACATAATTAAGCCACAAGGCGGATATACAGATTTATATTCAATAATATATCAAGAATATCACTTTGTTTTTTTTTTTTTTTTTTTTGTACGCTTACTTTTTTCCGTTATCTATGTATAAGAACCAGATGTCAGTCGATGAAGAAAATCCTTTTGTCTTCAAACTACGTTCAGTTGTTTGTCATTCGGTCAAAGTGCAAGTGCTCCCATAATTAAGCCATTAATTTGAATACAGGTAATTTAATTATTTTCGTTGCCTATTTTCTGTTAAAATTTAATTAAAACATTTGTTCACTCGTTTTAAGTGCATATTAACTAAAATAGTAAATATTTTAATTAAAATGGGCAAATACTTATGAATATAAGTATCATCGAAAAAACCAAACTTTTGAGGATTTGCCCCGAAAAAATCCGCGCAAAACCACTCCTGCTGAGGATAGACAACTGACCAGGTTTAACAAAGCGGATCCTTTTCTGACATCGAAGCAAATAAGGGCCCAAATGGAGGTGGATTACCATGTTAAAATATCAGCACAAACCATACGAAGACGACTTAATGAAAACAATCTGAATGGACGAATCGCGAGATGTAAGCCAAATGTGTCGAAAAAAAAAATTTTGCACGAGACTAGGGTTCGCCAAGGAACATCTTCGTACTTACTTGGTCGTTTGGAGCGAGAATCAAAGTTCATTGTATTTGGAAATGACGGAAGACCATATACAGGCGTCCTCCGTTAAAAGAGTTGGACCCCAAATACACGAAAAAAACAATTAAGCCCGACTTTTTATCGGTGATGGTATGTGGGTGTTTCGCCTCATCTGGAGTTGGTCCTATTATAAAGATAAACGGAAAATGACAGCTGAAATGTATAAAGATATACTGGCCAATCATTTGAATAGGGATTATGCCAACAATTTGCGGCTAGTCTGGATATTTCAGCAGGATAACGACCCATAGAAAATCTATGGGGCATCATAAAAAGAGCGGTTGCGGCCAGAAAACCCATGAATACGGCTTCTCTATGGGATATAATACAACAAGAATGGAGTAAAATAACTTCCGCCCAATGTGCAGCGCTGGTCGGTACAATGGGAAATAGATGTGCCGAAGTAATAAGGCAAAAGGGCTTTCCAACCAAGTACTAACTGCACAAAAGGTAAAATGTATTTTTAAATACAGTAAATACAATATAAAATTTTTTTATTGCAGATGGCTTTATTATGTGTACACTCGGCCTTATGGAATATTTATGAATAGTTCTTAAAGCTGTGCTTAATCGAAGAAATTTTTTTTTAAAAAAAGATGTGTTACAAATTCTTAATGTTAAATGTATATTCTGTTTAAAGAAGTTCTTTTAGTTGCGTGAATATAAATTTAATTTTGAAGTAAACGTTAGGTTTTATTTTAATTGCTTGATTATATGAGCACGAGTGTACATACATATGTATAGGATTTTCCAATAGGGACTTGACAACTTTGAATTAAATTTGTGAACGCAATCTTTCACTAATCATCAATTTATTCAGTAAACTCAACATTTTGATCATGGTAAAGTATACTGACGAACAACGTCTGCAAATTATAAAAATTTTCTATAGATATTCGGTGTCGCAAAATCATCTTCAGTGACGAAGCTCATTTTTGGCTCAATGGGTTCCTCAATAAGCAAAATCATGAATCACCACTTCATCCACAAAAAATAACTGTTTGGTGCGGTTTGCATGCCGGCGGCGTTATTGGGCCATATTTTTTCGTCGACGATAACGATCGTCACGTTACTGTGAATGGTCAGCGTTATCGCGCCATGATCACCGATTATTATTGGCCCGAATTGGAAGATATGGACTTGGACGACATGTGGTTTCAACAGGACGGTGCCACAAGCCACACAGCATACGTTACGATCGATTTATTGAAGAGTGAGTATGGTAAGCGTGTTATCTCAAGACATGGGCCAGTCGATTGGCCGCCTCGTTCGTGCGATTTAACGCCGCTTGCCTATTTTCTGTGTGGCTACGTTAAGCCATTGGTTTATGCGAACACGTCGACGACGTTGGAAGAGCTCAGAGCCAACATAGAACGCAAAATAGCAGCCGTTTCGGCCGAAATGTGTGGCCGAGTCGTTGAAAATTGGATCCAACGAATCGAACGCTGCAAACGTGCCGCGGTAGTCATATGAACGAAGTCGAGTTCCATTCATAAATGTTTTGATTTTACTTCAAGCCAATAATAAAGTTTTTTAAATGTCTCAAATGGTTTGCCTTTAATTAAAAAAAAAGTTGTCAAGTCGTTATTAGGAAACCCTATCAATCTTAATCTATTGGGTATGTAATTTAATTCGTGCGGTTTTTTTTCCAAAATTTGAACGTTTATTTAAGAAAAACATGTACAATAGTATTATTCAAAGTATTGCCCATCTGAAGCTATGGCTTTTTCCTACTTTTCTGGCAATTTTTGGATCCCATCCCAAAAGAACTGCGCCGGCTTGGCAGCCAAGAATGAATCAAGCCAATTTTTGATATTCTGCTCTGATGTGAACCGTATTTCAGTGAGGGCGTTCTGCATCGATCGAAACAAATGGTAGTCAGAAGGGGCAAATAGTTCTTAACCGGAATAGCAACGTGGGGCCGAGCGTCGTCATGATGGAAAATTATTGCCTCGTGTCTGGTCGCATATTCCGGGCGTTTTTCGGCTACTGCTCTCTTCAAATAGATTAGTTGTGTTCCGTAGCGTTGTCTATTGATGGTTTCATAGTACAGCACACCCATCTAATCTCACCAAATACAGAGCATTACCTTCGCGCCATGGATATTCGGCTTTGCCGTTGATTTGGCTGGTTGGCCGGGTTTCACATATGATTTTTTGAGCTTGGTGTTATCGTAATGGATCCATTTTTCATCACCAGTAACAATCCGATGCAAAAATGACTTCCTTTTGTGGCGTTCCAGCAACATTTCGGACAAGCAAAACCGCCTTTCGACGTCTCTCGGCTTGAGTTCATGTGGAACCCAATTTCCTTGCATTTGAATATATCCAGCTGCTTTTAAACGTTTTGAAATGGCTGCTTGAGTGACACCCAGAGATTATGCGAGCTCTTCTTGTGTTTGGCAACAATCTTCATAGAGTAATGCTTCCAGTTCTTCATCTTCAAACTTTTTTGACTGCCCAGAACGTTCAACGTCTTCCAAGTCAAAATCACCACTTTTAAATCGTGTAAACCACTTTTGGCACGTTCGCTCAGCTGGCGCGTGTTCACCATTAACTTCCACCAAAATACGATGACTTTCTGGAGCAGTTTTCAGTAATGAAGAAGAACTCCCCGCATAAACACTTTTTCAGGCACAAAGTTCGACATATTTGAGTGAAAAAAAAAATATTGTTGTTTACGCTTCAAATGAATGACATATACTGAAATGACGTACAATGACAGTAGCTTTCCAATGGAATAATAACAATGGAAAAATACAAGTTACGCCATCTCTTAACAAACCGCACGAATTAAGTTATAGACCCAATAAATTTCTAGTTTTAATTATAATTTAAAGTTATATTGTTATCACTGTCACAAAATATATAAGTGTACTCTTAATGTGTCAGTTTATAAATAAATGAAATAAAATGAAAAATTGATGGAATGACTAACGAACTCAACTCATAAAAATTTCGAAATGGAGATGTCTCCAGATGACTTTAGATGACCCATGTCTAAAGGGCTGACAACCATTATAAATGAGCGTTGGGATGGAGAATGAGGCAGAATTTCTAATAGTTCTGAGGAAACAGCAAACAATTTTTACTACCTTTGAGACTTTGTATTTTTTTTGCCTGTTTTTGGTCGTATGGAAATTTTACACGCTTAGGAAAAACTTTTTTAGGTTTTCCTCTGTAGGTTCGGTCTCGTAGGAGCAAAAAAACATTTGTCTTGTGACAGCCTCTTTACAGCTCGAATCGTACCAGGCCTTCTCTTTTGGTTTGATACTCTTCATCTGATGAGGAATAAAGCATCTCATTCCAAAGAGGATAGTGTCAGTGATCATATCAGCAGCGAGGAAACATAACGACCAGTTAAAATTCCTACAGAAGCTGATAACTCCAATTGCCTTTCTCTTATTACCATACGATTCTTTTAGGATTCTCTAACTGTGTGGTAGGTATATGAAAAATGAGCTGATATGATACAGTGGTCTGACGACCTTTGATTATCAGAATGAGAAATTACTTCTTCGGGTGTTATTTGTTCAGAATGCCGAAGCCACCTAGAATTGAGTTAATTGAAATCGCACGTAATAACGATTTCAGTATAAGGATACGGGGCTACAATTCTTTGAATGGAGTCAGACAATGCATCAAAATCGTTAAAAGCGAATTGCCGTCCAGTTTTCAATATCGATAACTTTGCACACCTAGGAGGAAAACAACTTTTGCTTCTTGAAACAAAGAACTTTTCAATGTGTCGTAACGCATACTCATATTTAATAACAAACTTAATTGGCTATATCGGATTCGTCTAGGGCGTCGGATATCTACCTGAAGTTTTTGAGGAATGTGTTAACATAACTTTTAGATAATATATGATAGCACTTTAACTGCAAGAACTATTGTGTATCAGTAGAATAGAATGTAAATAGTTTGACTTAGACATGTACGGTGTGAAAATTCGTATGTAGGATAAAATGGACCTATTCTATAGAGTCAAAAACTGTAGAATTTGACTGCAATGGATTTTTATTGATGGGTGGTATAATGCAAAAACTTGTTCATTTGACATACTGATGGGTACGTAATAGTATCAAAATTTCGTAACATACAATTATAAATTCGACAAGTGCCGTATTCCACACGAGACAGCACAGGCCATGCGTCAAACTGCTATATCCCGGAGGGTATTTCCAACCTTCATTCATTGTTACAATTTTTTGTGTGCCCAAGTTATTGAAGTAATAAAGAAGTGAGACATACTTCCCAAAAAATTCCTTAATAATGAAAAATGTCTTCTTTTATCATGGAAAGTTATTTTAAAATACTTGTAATCTAGGGTGACCATCCTTATTTTAAATATTTACTGAGGTTCGTAAAGTTTTACTTCTATCGTCTTACTTTCTAGTTTTTGTTTTTTTTTTTAAATAACAAGAGGATTTGAGTTCGCTTTCGAGCATTTCGCGTTCCCACCGGCTGGATGTTGGCTTTTAAGCCCTTTATAATTTACAGTTTATGTTTATATGGCCCTTATAATTATTATTAAGTTCTTATGCGTTTAGATGTTCGTATTAAGATTAATATCGTACCATGGACGACCATTCCGTCCTTTCTATGGCTGCGTTCATGTAGTAGGATCAAAGATCCTAAAGTTCTGAGAAGAACCCAGGTGAGACGTCTAAATAGGCGCTAAGGACGTCTAAACTAGACATAAAATAGTTAAAAGTATTGAGGTGACTCAACAGGATAATGCTTCAGGTGGTACTCGCAAGAGCAATAATATTTTCGACTGCGGCCTGGATATGAATTCTGGAGGCCCCATCCGACATACTACACGACCCCCATCGCCGATTTCGGAAGACTGGATTCCAATGACTCCTGCGGCGCTTTCTACGACACATTCGGTAGATTCAACTGGAAAGATGGAGAGAGTACCACTTGCTTGTTGCCTGTTAAACTCCATCAGAATAGTGGTTGGTTATGGTACTGTTTCTGACAACTGGTCTCGGAACACTGAAAATGTGGAACGGGCTCCAGAAGAGACACACTCTGAGATGGCAAGTGCTGCCGAAGGCACGATTGACAAAAGTCTTACTCACCCAGCGGCGGCGAAAAAGGGAAATTGGCCGGTGGAAGTTACACTTACTGAAACCGATCAACCTCTCGGATTTGAAGCTGTGCCCTCTTCTTCTATTCAGAACAGGGTTAAGAGAAAGACAGTTTCCTACACTCCTATCGATGGCTCTCCGCGCAAGATGCCCGGATTAATCTGGTCCTGCAACCAGTAAAGGCTGCAGCTCCGGTGGGCGAAAATCACATATAGCGGTCAAATCCATTACCAAAAATAAAAACAACAGTGGTTTCATACGCACGTAAGGTCCAGACGAAGCCATCGCTACAACCAGCAAAGGTCGTAGTTCCGATTGACGAAACTCGACCAAAGAAACAACTTTGGTTGTAAACTTCCCAGCGCACAACATTCTGCTGAAACCGGTGCTGCAAACTACACGAGTTGCAGCTCTGGCGATGTTCTGATGCGTTTTCATACCCAGAACTCTGGACTTGACACTAAAAAGTGGAAAACCTACTGGCACAGGGAGCAAAAGAATTGGGAAAACAAGGACGGCTCTTCTCTTGTTGTGGGCTTAGACAAAGCTTCTGTCAAGACCATAAATACTAGGTACGACTCACGTTCCTATGTTCACCTTGAAAGAGTTAATTTTCATTTTGTTATTAAATTAGTGCGGATAGGAGACGGCCATCCCAGTACCAATCTATTCGTAATTCAGTTTACCGAAAAGAACAAAAGGAAAAAAAGAAATATACTATTTTCCACCAACTGCGTTATTTTCTTAAATCCTTATTAACGCGAAAAAAACTAAACCGCTCGCTTGTACGTTATAAAAAGAAATCACCTCATTTCCGTTTTTGTTCACATTCATTACAATATACTCGTACAATTCTGTTGGGACATATTTCCCTAAATGGTGGGTGCGCTCCGAACTCCCGCACTTCGTTGTCTCCACTAATCACCAATTTAAGGGTTGAGTGCTCTGGATAATTGAAACGATTTGGTGACGTCATCGTCGTCAACATTCTCCCCCCCACCGAACAGCAGAGTTGATCTTTCATGTTCATCTCGTTGTTGTCCATGTTGTATGTATAGTACATGGAAAGAGGAAACGATAAATGCATACTACTTTGATAAAAAAAACGGAATAACCACCGTGTTACGCTCCCATTGTACCAATTTGAGTTCTGTTTTTTTTTTTTTTTTTTTTGTTAAATTGGTACATGTGTTGTTAACATTCTCTCTAAATCTTAGCGTCATAGCCAAGAGTACATCTATCTCTGTGTGTGTTGGCGATTTTTTACAATTTTAGAAATGGATTTAAATTTGCAACAACGAACTTGTATTAAATTTTGCGTAAAAAAAC
This sequence comes from Volucella inanis, assembly GCA_907269105.1. NCBI lineage: Eukaryota > Metazoa > Arthropoda > Insecta > Diptera > Syrphidae > Volucella > Volucella inanis. The sequence continues at coordinate 124,336,696 of OU026156.1, read as the reverse complement.
GGATTTAATGGTGCGCGAACGTTGGAAATGTTGGCAACGATTCTCTAAAGAAAACGGTCGTTTACCAGTGACACGAATAGTTCAAAAGTGGTCGTGAGTCAGTCGAAGATGATGAACGAAGTAGCAGACCATCGACATTGAAAACTGGCGAAAACATTGATGAAGTAAAAGAAATCTTGGTCAATAACCGCAAATTAACCATCAGGGAGATAGCGGAGGACTTGAACATTGCCTATGGATCCGTCAAAAGTATTTTGGTTAATGATTTGGGTTTACGTCGTGTAGCAGCAAAGTTGATACCAAAAGACCTCAATTTCATGCAAAAAAGAGACAGTGTTGACGTCGCAAAAGAGATGATTTGCCAGGCTGAATCCGATCCCACATTCATCAAAAGGATCATTACTGGAGACGAGACGTGGGTTTATGAGTACAATACGCAATCCAGACATCAGGCAAGTGAATGGCATTCACTGAATGAGCCGAGACAAAAAAAACCACGTCATTTTCATGGATTTCAACGGTGTAGTGCATTATGAATTTTTAACATAATGCCAGACAGTAAACAAAGAGTATTATTTAGGCGTTATGAGACGTTTGCGTAAAGCAATTCGCCGAAAGAGACCAGAATTTTGGGCAGAAAACTCGTGGATCTTGCAACATGATAACACACCGTCGCACAGTGCCATCATTATTCGTAATTTTTTGACGAAAAATGCAACAAATACCATCCAACAGCCACCGAATTCACCTGATTTGGCTCCCTGTGACTTTTTTCTGTTCAAACGAGTTAAAAAACCACTACGGAGAACGCGTTTCAGCAGCCAAGAGAAAGTAATGGAAAAATCGCAGCAAGCACTGATGGACATACCGAAAACCGCATATAAAAAATGTTTCGAGGATTGGATCAGGCGCTGGCATAAGTGTGTTGCAGTCGATGTGGATTACTTTAAAGGGAATAATATAGATTTAGATGAATAAACTTGTATTTTTAATTTTTTGAATATATTCCGGGATTTGATCAATTGGTATGTTATATTCATTAATTAATTAAATAGAGAGACAACAACATAAACTACTATAATTTTCGCGCTGTGTGTAATTATGGTGTGGGATTCGGAGTAATTCGGAGTAAGGGTTACTGCGTAAGTAGTGCATGCGTCAAGTGTTGTGTTGCTTGCAATACCAGTTGATTCGTGCCAAAAGGGTGACTTTTCGTTGTTTTCGGTGGATTATAATTAAAGTCGGGTAAGTATGTATTATTTGAGTAATATCTACATTTAAATTGCTTATATTGTGTATTCCATTTTAATGAATAAATTTTGTGTTTTTTGAATTTGTTTAGTTTAATTTATTTGTATTAAAAGTGTTGTGATTTTGGTTTCAGTTGCGTCCCTCGATGCAGCTTGTAATATGGATGTGTATTTGACGACTTGTATATATTGATATTCAGAAGAATGAGTGAATGAGGAGACGGTTTTATGAATGTGACCTGTGTGTATGAGTGAGTGGACTGTCTTTGGTTTTGTTTTGAGTTTATTTTATTGCGTGAATGCAAAAAAGTACGCAAGAGCCTGTGAAACTATGTATATGTTTATGTATTGACATATGTACAGAGATGCTCAGGTGGCAGCGGTTTTCACTTGCATATGGGTTAAGATGCGGGCTTGAATGACAGTTCATTAAGACATTAATTTTGATTGCATAGTGGTTTGTTTAAAAATAATAATACAATGATTTTTTTTATGGCTATTGTGATGATTTTAAGTTTGATCTTAATTTTACGGAATGTGGTTGTAAGTTTATTATAAAAGTTTAAATTATGGGTTAGGTAGTGTGAGTGTGAGTGTAGTGCTGTTGATGAAAATATGAAGTGAGTTATTGTGTTTCGAAAAATGTATTTGCATGTATAGTTTAAATTATTTTGTGGTCGTTGAAATTCTCCTGCTTGTGTTTTTACTTTTACGACTCGTACGATGTTGTCAGCCGAAGGGTATGTTGCAAGATATGTTCCATTTCACTGGGATGAGTCGTTCGTCTTTCACCAGCAGCAAGTCCCCGGTCTTGAGTTGAGGCTGAGGTTTCAACCACTTCAGTCGCTATTGTAAACGACTTAAGTGTTCTGTCTGCCACTGTTTCCAAAACATCTGCAAATGTGCTTGAATCGGTTTCCGTCGGTCGGTGTAGTTTGGTCTTGTCGAGGCCAAATTTAGTTCAGGAACTGTGAATAAAGTTTCTCCTATCAAGAAGTGTGCTGGTGTTAGTGCGTTAAGATCTTCTGGGTCTTACCTGCGATTCTTTTTAAGTAGAACTTTACACTCTTAACTCCTGGTTGAATGAAATTGCACTTAGTTCCCTGAGTCGCTAGCACATCCGCATATTCCTCCGAGTCCCGAATTCCTTCTTTCATTAGGCGACGTAGTTCAGTGGGACACACAGTCCGTATAAACTTTGGCGCAAACTCCACGCTTTACAGCAAATCTACGTTACGCTGCCAGAAACGCTTGAGTTGTGAGGTCGCTTACTGCCTCGAGATGCATGGTTCTTGTTGCCAAACAGATGAATATTGCCAAATAACCCTTGTGGCACTTAGCACGAATATTGAGTGGTCCAGAATATGCCGGTGTTGATAAAGGGTTTCGACACCGCCACCCTTGGGGCTGGCAACTCTTCCATTAGCTGTTAGGCGGTTTTGTTCCGAAACCTGTGACAAGTGGTACAACTGCTTATGTGTTTTTCGCTGTTCTTTTAAGTTGGAAAATCCAGTATTTTTGCTTAAGGTGTGCCATCGTTAACTGAGTCTCTCCGTGTTAAGTTATGATATGTGTTTCTTGTATGATTAATTTTGAAATTTCGTGTTTTGAATCCAATATTGCAGGGTGTTGCTGGTCATAGGGTATGTTGGCGTGTCGAAGCCTCCCACTCACACGAATGATTCCGTTGCCGTTTACAAAGGGATGTAAGGAGCCCATACCCCTCGTTTTGGTGATGCTTTCTGGAAACATTTGAATTTGATAGCTTTAGTCGCTACCTCTATTTCCATCGGTGTGAAGGACCGCCTAATCCGTTTATTGGTGATGTTGTTGAGACTGGATATACAGGCAAAATTTTGGATGATATTGTCTGAGGGCTTCGACAAACCTACGACAGTCGTAATGAGTTCTAAATGTGAGTTGTTCTATTGAATTGCTCGGTGTATCTGTGCTTTATGAGCCACGTTGGCTGAGAAGTCGGTATGTTGGTTTGGAACCTCGAAATCCCAGTTTGTGTGCAAAAACTCTGGTCCGTGCCACCATAACCGTTCGGGGATTAACTCTGAGGGCAGTACACCTCGAGAAGCCAGGTCTGCTGGATTCTGGTGGGTAGGGATGTGCTTCCAAGTAAATGGCCTTGTCAGCCTTTGTATATATTTCCCCCACTCGGTTTCAAACGAATGTTTCCCCTCAGGTTAGAGGCGACTTGATCCAGCAGTGGGTTATGGTGGGATCCGTCCACGCGCACACTTCCTTCTTCGTCATATTTAGAACACTTGTGACATGGTTTAGGAGTTTTGCCAGAATTACAGTCCCGCACAATTTCAGACGTGGAATGCTCACTGGTTTGACTGGAGCTACCCTCGTTGTCAAAACCAGCAGATTCATGTGGACCCTACTTTCCTCATCTAGAGTACGAATGTAAACCGCCGCACCAAACGCTTTCTTCGACGCGTCGCAAAACATATGCATATCCCACGTCAACTTCTCGATCCATAGCACTTTAAGAAAGCATTTTGCCTTGATGATGTATGGCAAGATCCTCCCCATTCGATCAAAAAGTCTGGCTACTGTTGACAAAATAGATCTTTTTGTTAGTTTTTTGTGTTGGATGGGTGTGTAGCTGTACAAAAAATTATCTGTCTGGGGGAGCTACTGTATTCCCAAAGCTTTTAGTTGACTTTATCCTTCCGAAGGTAACACAAATCCGATTGCATTGCCCTCTTGATGAGACACCTCATCCACCAGGCTATCTGTGTTAGATACCCATTTATGCAGAATCAGTCCAGCAGCTTCTAGTGTTGTTATGATTTCCTTTATCTCCCTTTTTGGTTTTTTTTTTGTATCTGCTCCTGATATAAGGTCGTCCACGTACATATCTTCGCGTATCATTTGTGCGGCTAGTGGGTACTGGAAACGGGCCCTTTCTGCTAACCAATTAAGAGTTCGGATAGCTTAGTAGGGAGCAGATGCTGTCCCAAAGGTGACCGTTTTCAGCCGATAAGTCTTGATTTTATAGGAGGAATCTTTTCGCCATAATATCAGTTGATAAAAGGAGTCTATGTCATTCACCCAAATCTGTCGATACAGTTTTTCGATGCCGGCTGTAAACGCGAACCTGTACAATATCCACATGACATCGATTATGTTGGTTTAGAGCGTAAGACCTACGATAAGTGTATCGTTGAGTGATTTGCCGTCTGATGTTTTGTACGAAGCGTCAAAAACTACTCTCAGCTTCGTCGAAGAGCTGCTCTCCTTAATGACCGCAGGGTGCGACCGGAAATAATGCGGTGTTTGCTCAAAAACTTGGTCATTTTTAACTCCTGTCATATGGCTCATATCAGAGCCGATGGTGACGACCTTCTTGCATGTGCCACTGTTGACCAAACTTAACCCGGAAACCTCGACATAAGTTGGTTTAGATATCGTATTCAAAAGTTGTACCGCTGATTCGGTTATAAATGAAGCTTCAGAACCTGAATACAGTAATGCTCGTAACGATGTGACCTTTCAAGTTGATCCTCTGACCTTCAAGACGGCTGTAGCCAACATAGCTTGGGTTGACGCTTGTGGCACAGAGTGGTAGGTTTTGACAGACTAACTGCAGCATGGAATTTCTTCATTGCGTCGTTGAGCATTTGGATTCGAAGATTTGAAGCTAGATGTATTCGAAGGCTTAAAAGTGGATAGACTCGCCTGTTCTGAGTTATGGTAACCTTGTTGGGTGACAAAATCCTCTCTGCGTCGCCTGACACACTAGTGTTTTGTTATACTAAGAAGACGAATAAGTCCCGGAAACCACGCCAAAACTCATAATTACCGGAGAAAACTTGAACGGGAATATGTTTGAGATGTATATCTGCGTTGTGAGAAAGTGATGATGATGAACTTAAACCGTTGTTGGTGACGTCGTCTTTAGTCTCCTTTGTTTTGTCAATTGCGACGAGAAGATTATCCCTGTAGTCGAAATATAGTTCACGAATTTGTTCGAATACAGCTTCCACAGCATTTGTCTTCTTCACCATTCATTCTTCAGCTACCTAAACACTCCTCATAAACACATTCTGCCGACTCCAAAGTCTTCTTCAAAATTGACAAACGGGCCAACAAATAATTTACTGTCCTAATACTTCAACCTCTTTTGCCGAAATTGGAAATATCCTTTTAAAATTGCGTAAGTATTCTATTTAACTTATTTTGTTTCATATTGTATTTATATACATTATGTTTTACGTTTAATTACAGATTCACAAGATAAGATACAGGAATGGTCATACTCACGGTTAGAATCATATTAGATGTCGACGCACACACAGAACACAGCTCACACAAACTTTCAGCTACTTCCTGACTTGGTTCTGGAATTACTTCGGCTTCTGTTTGCTCTTCGATTGCAGCAACTTGATGTCCTGGTTCCAGCAATTTGTTAAATGTTTCGCCTTCAGCACAGCTTTTTTTATATATATATATTGTATTTAAGTATTTAAACAGTACGACTTGAATAAAAAAAATAACTTCAAGGCAGTTGGAGTTTTAAGTTTATATTAATTTTTATGACGTGAATATCAAATCCGACTTGAATGGACCAGAAAATGTTCATAATTCAGTTAACCGAAAAGAACAAAAGGAGAAAAAGTTAGTACTGTTTTCCTCCAACTGCGTTATTTTTTTAAATCCGTATTAAGGCAAAAAAGAACTAAACCGCTCGCTTGTACGTTAAAAAAATAAATCACTTTATTTCCGTTTTTGTTCACATTCATAACAATATACTCGAACAACTATATTGGGACATATTGGGACACTAAAAAATAAATTTCCCGAAATGTTGGGTGCGTTCCGCACATCGTTGTCAACACTCCTGTTTATTTTCCCTATGATTTGTTACTGCCGCCACCACCGAAAACAGTAGTATAACTCATTGAATATTGTGATTCCAGAAAGATGGGACTTATCATTTGCTGCGATGTTAATGCTCAGAACACTTTTTGGGGTAGTATAAAATGCAATGTGTGGAGTAATCATCTCATGGATGGCTATTGTCTGACCTGGCTGTCAACAATTTTGGCTCTCAGCCAACATTTGTAACGAGAGTAAGACAGCAAGTAATCAAATTGCTTTATTCAACAGGTATGCTACGAAGATTACTGATTGGAAAGTACTATCGGAGATCTCCATGTCAGACCATAAATACATCGAATTCAGAATCAAATGCGAGGTCTCGATCTTGTTAAAGAGGAGGAATCCGCATAAGACCAACTGGACATGATTGAGGAAGCTATTCAGAACATAAACGACACCTTGACTAAGTTTTTCGAAATGGCATGTCCAGCTAGTAAGTAATCCACCAGATTGCCCGTTCATTGGTGGAACGCAGGCCTGAACCGTCTTGGTAAAGAATTCAGAAAACTTCCAAACAGCTCACTTAAGACTAATTTGGAAGAAGTTTGGAATCTTGACAGATCAAAACAAAAAGATTTCTAGAGGCTTATTCGGACTTTGAAGAGTGCATTTTAAAAAGGTTTTTGTGAAAAGATCCAAACTTTCGCTCAAACCAGTAGGCTTGTCCTCAGAGTCCTCAAAAGGGGAAAATCAACTAGGCTGGAACCACTCAGAGCATCTGACCGAGTCAAAAGCAGAGACTCTCCGTTTCATGCTTGAGTCTCACTTCCCAGGTAACCTAATCGAAACAAACTCACAATTAGCTCCTATCAAAGAAGGAAGCTGAACAATACAACACGCCGTAGCTGGTATATCTTATCAGTTGTGGTGACGGCTGAGGCCGACTAGACAACACGGCGTAGACGAATCACTAGTTTTGTGGATAAAAGCAATACTGGTGAATAGGATATTGATTGCAGATGCTGACCGCGGGCAATATGTGGTGGTGGGTGTAAATAGGGGTTGCCCGTAAGGCGGCGTTCTGCCTCCACTGCTATGATGCATGTTGGTCGTCTTACTACTCAACGCGCTCAATAGTTTTAACGTCTCCTCCAAAGCGCAGGCAGCCCTAGACGTGATCGACGACTTTTGCACTAGTAATGGGATTTCAGTCAATCCTCTCAAAACTGAAGTTATTTTCTTTACGAGGAGAAAGAAGCTGCCTGGTCTGACTCATCTAGTACTTAAAAGCATTACCATACAATTCTCCAAAGCAGCTAAGTATTTGGGTGTTATGTTACGTCGATAGCATTTAAGGCGCTGTCGGCCTTCTGGCAGTGCAAAGGAGCTGTAGGCAAGACATGGGGCCTGTCCTTGATAAGGCTCCTTGGGATCTACACGGCTATAATAAGGTCAACTATATCCTATGCGTCGCTTGCTTGGTGGAATAAGCTCTCGTGAAAATACGTGATTGCTGCTTGTACTCCAGCCCGTTCAATGATGTTCAGCAGTTATTGTGTTTTTACATAGACGGCTCATATTTTGTAGCGACAAATTTAGAACTCCCAACTCTCTAAAATAGGTGGTTGTGTTGTAATATACAACGATGCTCCAGGATTCGGTGATCAACTTAGTCCTTCCTAGCCCTTCAAAATAGATTCCAAAGCTTGAGTTAAACTGCTTGATTGATATGTGTGAACTTGTCTGTGCAGAGTTTGTAGGAAATATGCAATACAGCACTATTACCAGTATGTTCAACTGAATCCTTCCAGCCGTTGTATTTATTGGCAGTGGTGCATGTGTGCAAATGGAAAAAAAAATTTAGAAGTTTCTAAACGCAACCCTACTTCCAAAAAGATACCATCAGAAGAAAAATGGACAAGAGTCGTTAAAAGCAAAATCCAAAAAACGCAGGACGGTGTAAGGAAACTCAAGGCCAAACCTGATCTCCTTACAATTGAAACGAAAGGAGATCTCTCGTATGCAGAGATACTGGATAAAATTAAAGGGGATCTCACAGTATCAAGGATTAGAGAAACGCAGAAAAGTGCTCCCTTGTTTCGGGAGACGGGCACAAAAGCAGCCAAACTTATAGGCGTTATACGCCAAGCATTAGGGTCGTAAGCGAACGTAAAGGCTCTGATGCACTGTGTTACTGTCAAACTAAAAGAAAGACCCAAAGCACGTAGCCGGCAGCAGTAATTGTCGAATTTTCAAGAAAGCTATGAAATCTTAAACATTGTATGACAGCTCAGGATATTTTGAGGAAGACAGCTAAAGAAGAGGACATGCGCATAATCCTGGTCAGCGAACTATACAAAACTCTCGACAGCAACGAATGGATCTGCGGATAAGCAAAGCTGGCGTCAACACGAACTTGCGGCAAATAGGCATTCCAAGAAACCTACACTCATGGATATCATTTTGTCGATGCAAAAATCAGTGGCATAAACTTTTATAGCAATTATACACAACCAATCTGAAAAATGGGTGAATTTTAGGAAATGCATGGACAACCGAGTGGGGCAGTGGATTTCCCAACCACAGAGGCTATTCTTTATTGGTAGTACTTTCGTTCTTGAGAGGCAGGTTTAGGCTTTATTGTCGATATCACTTTGCTTAGTAAATCCATCCTGCCAAAAACAAAATGGAAAGACAGCGAGCAATGTACGCACAGTTAAAACCAAACAAAACAACCCAAACTCTCAGGTTTGGATATGTTTGAAAAAATAATGAATTAAGAAATTCGGACACTCAGGCAACGTCTATATGATCGTTGGAGAATACAGCGACCTAGAAGAAGGTCAGATTTTCGAGAAAACCTATATTCTTTTAGACGGTCAAGACGCCACTTAAGATTTTTATTCGCCTGCGTAACAAAGCTGATCTAAATCCTTGGGGTATTGCATACACGATGGTAATGACCAAAGTAAAGGGCTATAGAGCTGCACAAATAACATGCCCACTCTGCTAGCATTAACTGTACAGCACCTTATGCATTATATCGAGGAAGCGAATAGCGAAGCAGAAATTCCACAGATATGAAAGAACGAACTGATCAAGGCATGCAGAAAAATAGACGATAATAAAGCGCCTGGATCCAACGGAATTACAAATGAGGACGTAACAGCAGTAGTTCAGAAAAGACCAGATAATACATGGGCTGAAAAGTCCGTTTCTAAGAGAGGGCACCACCTAAATTAAATCCATACCAACCTTCAAAAGATACGTGTATAAATTTGACAGCTGTCGGATGATTAGTTCTCGAAATATAGCGTTGTGAGTGAAGCAACTTTTGTTATTGTGAAAAAAATGGATTCAAAGCAATTTCGTGTGCTGATTTATATATATTTTGATAGGAAAAAATGCAGCCGATCTAAAGAAATGGCTTGATAAGTGTTACCCGGACTCTGCAACAGCCGAACGAACCATTCGCAAGTGGATTGAAAAATTTAAAAGTGGTCATACAAGCACCGAAGATGATGCACGCAGTGGACGTCCAAAAGAGGCTGTTTCAGATGAAACACACTCGACCAAAAACAACAACGTGTTGATGATTCAGAGGAGTGTTTAAAGCTGTTCAACCGCAATAAAGCCGAATTTTTTCGTCGGTATGTGAGAATGGATGAAACTTGGCTCCATCACTTCACACCGGAGTCAAGTCGGCAGTCAGCTGAGTGGCGAGCAGGCGACGAAGCTCGTCCAAAACGACCAAAAACTCAACAGTCGGCTGGCAAGTTTATGGCATCCGTATTTTGAGATACACATGGAATAATTTTCATTGACTATCTCCAAAAGGGGCAGACTATCAACGACGAAATCGCAGAAAAACGGCCGCATTTGAAGAAAAAGAAAGTGCTGGTTCATCAAGTCAATGCACCGTGTAACAAGTCGATGAAAACGATGGCAAAATTGAATGAATTCGGCTACGAATTGCTTTCCCACCCACCGTATTCTCCAGATTTGGCCCCCAGCGAATATTTCCTGTTCGCAGACCTCAAAAGAATGCTCGCCGGAAAGAGATTTAAGACCGATGAAGAAGTAATCGCCGAAACAGAGGCCTATTTTGAGGCTAAACCGAAATCGTACTACAAAACTGGCTGTTTTCCTGCGTACCAGATTCTTGTCCGACTATTCCAACTATCTTGGTGCTTATCTTCATTTCACCGAACTTTACGATTCCCTTTACCTTAACAATGCGCAAGTCAACCTTATAAATGACCCTAAGTCCTTTTACCAATTTGTTAACTACAAAAGAAAGTCCGATGGTTACCTTCCTTCCCTCTCTTTCAACAACAAGTCATCAACCGATCCAAACACCATTGCCAACCTATTTGCCAGCTTCTTTAAACAATCCTTGACCAACGACTCCTTTGTACCAGATCCCTTCTATTTTCGTTACCTACTGAACTTCTCCAACGGCCCACTTCTCTCTCACATCTTGGACCCCTCCTATATCGAATATAATTTACACCAACTCAATGACGAATTTACACCCGGTCCAGATGGCCTCCCTGCCATATTTCTTAAAAAATGTTCTTCGTCTCTTTCCCTTGCCCTTTCTGATCTCTTTCGTCTATCCCTTTCACAAGGAGAATTTCCTCAGGTTTGGAAAACCTCCTTTATAACCCCGATCCACAAAAAGGGATCAAAGAACGAAATAACAAACTATCGTCCAATCGCTAAACTCTCCCATATACCCAAACTCCTCGAAAGTATTTTGTATGAAGCTCTAAGTTTCCAATGCAAATCACTTATTTCCCCTAGACAACATGGCTTCCTAAAGTGAAGGTCAACCACCACAAATCTCGTTGAATTCGTATCCTTTGCCATCTCTGCCCTAGAGAACGGCAACGAAGTCGATGTAGTTGCAACCGATTTTAGCAAAGCCTTCGATAAAATCTCTCATCGATTAATACTCTTCAAATTGTCTGCCCTCGGCTTTGAACCCATACTGTTAAAATGGATATCCTCTTACCTCGAAAACCGTTTTTACAATGTTCGTTTTCATCTCGGCCCCCTTCTCTTTATATTAACCATAAATGATCTCGATAGGATCATCAAATACTCGTCCGTCTCCCTTTACGCCGACGATACCAAATTTTTTAAAACCAATTCCTCTCCCCATGACTCCTTTCTTCTTCAACAAGATCTTGATAGTTTTTCGATCTGGTGCCTCAAAAATTGTTTGGAACTTAATATCACCAAATGCCAATCCATCACCTTTTCACATAAGCGGCTCAAATCTCCTCCCCGATTCTACCTTCTCTACAACCACGACCTCGGCATTTTGTGTGATAGGGAGCTCAACTTCCGTTTGCATATGGATGGGATAATCCTTAAAGCCAACTCTGCACTAGGTTTTGTAAAACGATGGTCCAAAGAATTCACCAACCCATACGTGTCCAGGTCCGTCTATATTACCTTTGTTCGTCCCCTACTAGAGTACGCCAGTCAAGTATGGTCCCCATATCATCGCGTTCATATCTCGAGAATCGAAAGCATCCAGCGCCGTTTTCTTCGATTCGCTCTTCGTGGTTTGCCCTGGGATGATTCTTTTACTCTGCCCCCCTATCAAAACCGTCTCAACCTTATTAACCTAAACACCCTTGAGGAACGCAGAGATGCAGCCGACTTTCTCTTCATTCATCGACTTCTTTCAGGTCAGGTTGAATGCACGTCCCTTCACAATTCTATTTTCCTCAACACTAACCCTCGTAATCTACGTACCCCTCGTCTCTTCTATCTCCCAACCCACCACACCACCTATGGCGCGAACGAACCAATCTCCCGCATGCTACGAAAAATTAATTCAAACCCTATCGTCTTTGACTTCCACCGCACCACTTCCTACCACAAATCGGTTCTCCTTCACCACAATAACCAACCTTAGTTTTAAGTTTTAGTTTAAGTTTAATTTTAAGTTATAGCTTGTATTAAGCCGAATAAATGGGGGCTTTCGCCCCCACCAAAATTCAAAAAAAAAAATCGAAAGATTGAAAAATCGTTTCAATCAGTGTATCGCCCTCAAAGGCATCTATATTGATAAATAAAGTTGAATTTTGCAAAAATTTTGTGTTTTACTATAAAACTGACTTTTCAGCCCATGTGTTATGTTCATAACAACATATCAGATATATCTAAGGGAAGGAATTTTTCCAGAATCATAAAAAAACGAGCATTTAGTACTCCTGCCATAGGGAAATAAGCCACCGGGTTAACTATCTTCATATTAGCCAATATGTCTTGTAGATACCCTGGGCAAGATTTTGGAATCATTTCGTATCATTTACGAAACACTATTGTCAGTAGCTGAGGGAAATTCGAAATTCGACAATTCAGTTTTAGAAAATCGTAGTCTACTATAAAGGCGGTAATAGACATTGCTACTAATGCGATAGGAGGGGAATTATGGCGATGGGGTCCAAAGGAATCCTGCGCATTGGTAACACTAGATGTTAAGAATGCCTTTAACTTTGTAAGCTAGTTATCCATAAAAAGATCACTTTCTAGAATGGATACTCCACGCTATATACTTGAACTAGAAGGCAGCTTTTATATCGAACAGAAGATGGTATGAAATATTACAGTGCCTCTGTAAGAGTACCATAGGGATCAGTACTTAGACTATTATTGTAGAATATTTTGTACGACGAAGTACAGCGACTGGCGCTGCTATGTAAAGTTCACTAAATAGGCTCCGCTGATGACATTCCTGTTGTTACGGTCGCCAAACACATTCACGAAGTAGAATCTATTGTATTACAAATGCTGCTTTTGCTTTAGAAATTTAATTTGCTCTTAAAAACTTCCACGAAATGTTAAGACCTCAAGGGAATACTGCGGGAGAGTGGTTGAAGTGTACAGGGCGTGCTTTAGTACATAGACATACTCCTAAAATTGGAACATTCAGGGGTATGAATCGTGCAGGCTAGTGACTCAGGATACTAGTATCTTTCGAAGAATAAGCACTCTATGGCGCAGCCATAAAAAAAGGACACACAGGATGACAGCGATTATTATTAGGCTTTGTAGAAATTGCATCTTCCGACAGTTGCTGCTTTACTAAATAACAAGAAGCAGCCTCTGGGGCCGAACACCTTATAGCTCTGCTAATTGATTGTACTTAGTGCCTGCTCGTGGCACCATCTGGGAGTCTCTCCGGAGATTGCGAAATAAAGGGGATGTATGGCGAGTTTCCTGTGCCAGAAATCAGAACGAGTGTCGGAAAAAAAAGAGTTGAACTCACGAGTTCATCTTTGGGTGGAGAACAAAAGAAAATCACCGTCGCCTAAGTATTACGATTGTACCCAGTAAGTTCGTAATTATGGTAAACTGGAAATAACTATTCGGACTTTTAGATTTGAGAGCTGGCACTTGTAATATTCCGTTACCGCAGTATGTAGGAGTGAAACCCTGCTGAAATGTCATTCAGGCTACTGCTACAAGCGCCTTTGTCCCGATGAAACCCCAGCAGGCCTCAAAGAACGCTCGATGTCTCGTTGCCATTGAGTTGTTGGTGTAGGTCCAGATGTAATATTCCTGCTTAGAACCAATCCAGCTCTGCCACAGATCCCTATAAAGGCCTGTGTGAACCTTCGCATGGCCTCACTCCTTGCATAGAAAACCATGGGATCCGGGGTTACTACACATTCGGGCATCGATAACGACTTTGAGTGGGGAACCAATTATTATGGGTTGCTTATGGGCTCTGGAGTAAGCACCTTCCAGTGAAGTTTTAGGGGGATGAGGTCACCAGGGGGACAAATAAAAACCCGCAGAGAAGTACTGAGAAAAACTAAACTAAAGCACAAGAATGTGTAGCCGCGAAACAGCAATCATGACACAAACTGGAAGAACAGATAAAAGCACTTGTGGAAATGTCGGAGTATGGTAAGAGGCGTCCTACCCACCAACCGATGAGAGATGCCAGCTACGGCTGATGAGACCACCTCTTGAGGAAAGTAAGGAAAAAATCGACTAACCCAAGGCCGACGAACCGGTCACAAGTGACGGAAAACCGATCACAAGTGATGACAACAACATTTCGGCAAACTTCATCAAAAAGAAGAAGTAATTTAAGAAGAAAAGGTCCACTAAGGAGAAAACTCGACCTGACGCGTCCTCAGTGAATTGGTCGTTTAAGAATATCAGACCAACCTAGAAATGGAACCTGCTGATGCAGACCAATTTAAAAAGATAATTGGAGAAAACCTTGTCAACAATGTGAAAATTAGGTCTCTGATACACCGCATTACTCTGGAAGTAAAGGACAATGACGAGGATACGATAAAGGAGGAGATCTACGAATCAGGCAAACAGCAAAATCAACGACATAATTAGACTGAGAAACACCTATGGACATACCCAAATTGCGACGATTAGCTTGTCTGCAAGCAGTACATATTAAATGCCAAAGTTAGGTAGAATCGAAATAGGATGGATAAACTGTCGCATCGGCGAACGAAAAACCATCAGGAGACCTATTACCAATAAACAACCATGAAAATAAGACAGATTAACCTTAAACACTATAGGACAGCCCAGAATATCCTAGCATAAACGGCTAGAGACGAGGTAGCGGGCATCACTTTGATCAGCGAGCCATATAAAACTCTCGACGGCAACATCTGGATCTGGACAAATCAAGGCACGTCGTAATTTGGACACGCGGAAAACATGCTCTCCAAAATGCCAGCGAAAAGGTATACGGGTACGTCAGTGTAAAAATAAACACCTGGTATGCACGGCTAAGTTGGGCAACAAGCGAATTTCAGGCAATGTTAGAAAGCGAAAGTGCAGACGCACGTGAAAGATCTTCAGATGTAATAGGCGAATACTTTAGTGGCAAGTATTGCTGGCAGTCGCGCAGCAATACAACGTTTCTTTACCAATACCAAAGAAGTTTCAATGGAAATTTGGAGCCCAGCATTTTGGCCCAGCATTTTGTCGCCTTTAAATAAATATTTTGAAAAAACATAGGGTACAGATGGAGGAAATGTATTTAATGCTCGCAGAACTGATGGAAGATGGGCTTGAAGAAGGCTGCCACATGAAAGAATACCCAAAATTAGAGGACGAAGTAAGCTACCATCTTATCGCTCTAACAACCAAGATAGAAAAGTTCACGAATGAACCGAATGCATCCAAAGTAACAGCACCCACTTTCCTTACTAATACCATATATCCAATACAGCACTAAATTTGCCAAAATTCGACGGAGACTTTTTGAAAAGAAGCCAGTGCATTGTTCACTAAACTAGTACATAATCAGCAAATCATAATCAGCTTAAAGTTGTAATATTTGAAGACAGCGCTCACGGGAGAAGCAAACAAACTGATTCGTCACTTTACCACTTCTAACGCAAATTAAAACGCTGCACGAAAAGTAATCACAGAGCGAAAGGAAAATACCTGACTCTTGGTAACAGCATTGATAAATAAGCCACCGGCCAACTTAATTTACAACTAAATGACCAAATTATAGCGTTACATGACACTTAACAAGAGTGTCTTTTGAGTCTGCAAAACCTAGGCATTGAGATCCCCTTTTAATAGATATTCTACTTAGAAAGTAGAATACTTAGGAACAATCCTTCAAGCAACCGAAAGCATTACGCAGCTTACCTGACTTCCCTTCACTTTTGAAGACAAGATTCCATTCATTGGAGGCGCTGGGTTCTAAGATGCATAAAGGAAATACAAATAATACATAACGATCAAATCGAACACTTGCAGCTGCAAGAAAGCACAGTAGATGTGCCAGTTGTGATCAACAAAGTTATCCCATCTTTAAATGTCTGAAGTTTTTGCAGCTCTCCCCAAAGGGAAGATTTAAACAAATAAAGGCTCTCAAAAAATGCATCAATACTAGAAATTCGTTCCGAGCTTTGCAAAAAATAACGCCGTACGTCATACGCTTTATTAGCAACTTAAAAAGGGCAAAAGGATATAGACTTCTGGACGACGTTCTCTGAGTGCAGGAACTATACGCTGCAAGAACAATTATAGTTATTCTAAATATTCACAAAGAACAGCATTGTATCCACTACGAAATAGATACATGGTAAACGACCAACGAAAAGCATATATATCAGTATTCATATGTTTTGCAACAAAAGCCGTGCATCTGGAATTGGTTACATATCTAACAATCCAAGCATTTATTGGAGCAATAAAAAGGTTTATAACACGACCTGGTTGC
Source organism: Volucella inanis (assembly GCA_907269105.1). Classification (NCBI taxonomy): domain Eukaryota; kingdom Metazoa; phylum Arthropoda; class Insecta; order Diptera; family Syrphidae; genus Volucella; species Volucella inanis. The sequence goes on along the minus strand of OU026156.1, from coordinate 124,320,361 downwards.
CCATCAAGAATATTTTTTAACAACGCGACAAACTTTATGGGAGCTCAAAATGAACTCAACCAACTCTATTCAAAGATCTTTACCGAGAAAGAAACAGCATCCATTAGAAATCATTGTGCTTAATTCAATGCCATTAACTCCTATGCCAAAGGATTCGCCTAGCAATCTTAGGAAGTCATCAATAAAGAAGAAAATAACTCTCCACCTTAAAGGTCGGTTTCTTCCAATACATAAACAAAATAAAACCTTCACACGAAAACACCAAGAAGCTTCTCCGAAACAAAATTGGGTCAGACAACAATATATTTACAGACAACGCTTGGATATATTTTGAAAACCTAGTTGAAGCAAGTCTTATCACTGATGACTAGGATCTCTCCGTTTATTTTAATATGTCTAACTAATGGCAGGAGTATGAATGCCTAAAAGAAGGCTTTAACAGATTGAAACAAAGATGCAAAACCAAATAACTTCACACGATAAATACATGTACCACAATTATTCTACAACAAGAACAACAGTTACAGGAAACTGATAGTTTAGCTGAAAATTTTAAACTTAGAAATAAGTTGGCCACTCATAAAAGACGATCCCCATTCGATTTCATTGGCGCCGTCGCAAACTGTTTGGTCTTCTTGATCAGGATTATGCGCATTACATGGAAGGAAAACAACATTGAAAAGGAAAACATTGAAAAGGAAAACAACAACGAAAACCATCTCCCGGCATTGAGCAAACAAGCATCTATTATTGAATCAACAGCCAATATTTTCAATAAATCCAAATCATTGTAATGGAGCAAATGCTCTTCACCCAAGCTCATCACGTTATCGACAACCTTAACCAGACAGTGATGCAATTACAGGTGTTAAACTCCGTCACTATTTACGTGTCTTAATTTAAAGACAGTTTACAGTGAACCCAAGCGAACGAAGACACCCATCAGACCAAGACAGCTTTTGAATGAGATAAACAAAATTCGGAAAGTATACCAACTAGGTTAACACTTCCTGGATATGGTGAATACAATCTACCTAAACTATACGACTTTTTAAGAGTAAAGGCCCGTGTCATTTCATCTACCATTCCGTTCCTCATCAAGCTTCTACTATTAGGCAGTCTGGTGTTTCAGCTTTTTAAATTGATACCATTACCAGTTCTACACAACAACTCTTTCGTGTTTATCAAACCATCCACACCGTTCCTTACTATAAGTCCATATAGAGACCAATGTTTTCCAGAATCACAAGTTGAATATCAAAGATGTCTACAAAACTATAGGCGGAAATATCTCTGCAGGTAACGACATCCAATTTTCAACACTCATTCTACAAAAAATCAGTGTTAAATCCATCTACTCAACCACAGAGACCAATTATCGCCTTATTGTCCTCCAAAGGCTACCAATTCAGGAAAAATATGGATTCAATAACATAATCAGAATCACTGGATGTTCTCCTTTCAACAAGAAGAAACTCTTTCAATAGTATGTAGATCCAAAATACACAGCATTACTGGAACTAGGACTACTAAAATTAGCTCAAAATTGTGTCATTAAACAACGAACTATCATTACTTATTCCCATAATTTCTACACAATTAATTTCCATAATTTCTACACGATCATTTTTGCCAGCGTCTATTAAGGCCACCATATGCAAAACTGCGCCAAGGCATGCTTAGAGAAGGAAAACATGATAATAAACTCCTTATTCACAGTGATGATGATTAAGCAATTCTAATGAAGTGTCTGACCAAGAAACTCATCAAGTATTGCCAAATTCAATAATACATAACAATAACATACATCAATACTCCATTGGCTACTCATCGCTATTTACCGTTCTGCTGCTAATAATCCTTATTTTTTACGAAAGAAGGAAGACGAGAAAAACATAGTATATGAGCTCCAGGATCTTAACGCCGGGGAGAATGTTGAAACTTAAATGTTCCCAGTCATATATTCTTACAGACAGTGTTCTTACCCTTTTTACCGCCAAATATACTATAACTTCGTGCGGTTTGCTAAGAGATGGCGTAACTTGTATTATTCCATTGTTATTATTCCATTGGAACATACGTTGGAAAGCTACTGTCATTGTACGTCATTTCAGTATATGTCATTCATTTAAAGCGTAAACAACAATAATTTTTTTTCACTCAAATATGTTGAACTTTGTGCCTGAAAAAGTGTTTTTGCGGGGAGTTCTTCTTCATTACTTTAATATGCAGAAAACTGCTGCCGAAAGTCATCATATTTTGGTGGAAGTTTATGGTGAACATGCGCTAGCTGAGGGAACGTGCCAAAAGTGGTTTGCACGATTAAAAAATGGTGATTTTGGCTTGGAAGACGATGAACGTCCTGGGCAGCCAAAAAAGTTTGAAGATGAAGAACTGGAAGCATTACTCTATGAAGATTGTTGTCAAATACAAGGAGAGCTCGCAGAATCTTTGGGTGTCACTCAAGCAGCCATTTTAAAACGTTTAAAAGCATCTGGATATATTCAAAAGCAAGGAAATTGGGTTCCACATGAACTCAAGCCGAGAGACGTCGAAATGTGGTTTTGCATGTCCGAAATGCTGCTGGAACGCCACAAAAGAAAGTCATTTTTGCATCGGATTCTTACTGGTGATAAAAAATGGATCCATTACAACCCCAAGCGCAAAAAATCATATGTGAAACCCGGCCAACCAGCCAAATCAACGGCAAAGCCGAATATCCATGGCGCGAAGGTAATGCTCTGTATTTGGTGGGATCAGATGGGTTTGCTGTATTATGAGCTGCTAAAACCGGGTGAAACCATCAATGGACAACGCTACCGAACACAATTAATTCGTTTGAAGAGAGCAGTAGCCGAAAAACACCCGGAATATGCGACCAGACACGAGGCAATGATTTTTCATCATGACAACGCTCGGCCCCACGTTAAAAACTATTTGGAAAACAGTGAATGGGAAGTCTTACCCCACCCGCCTTATAGCCCAGACCTTGCCCCTTCTGACTACCATTTGTTCCGGTCGATCCAGAACGTCCTCACTGAAATACGGTTCATATCAGAGCAGAATATCAAAAATTGGCTTGATTCATTTTTCTTAAATAAACGTTCAAATTTTGAAAAAAAAAACCGCATGAAAATAATTATATACCTAATACCTAAAAGTGCATTCACTCCTCCAGTGGTAGAGGACATAGCAATTAAACGTTTGAAAGTACCGGAAGAATCGCTTAAGGTAACGACTCTGACCAATCTATCAGGTCCTTGATGACATAATTCTACTTGTGCTAATGACCATTTGTTTGGTGGTAATCAATCCTATTTGATGAGTACCAGCTGTCCCGTTCGAATAGATGGTGGTTGAGTTGTCCATTTTGGAACTTGCTGTAAATTGTGAATTTAATCCCTTGACCAAGACTTTCAAAAATTATGATATAACATATTTTCTGCATCAGCTGATATGAGCGTTCATCAGTTTCATATTCACAGCTAGGTATTTGATAATGAAATTAATAGGAACTCTGCGTAGAAACTCGTAATCCTAAAAATTGAGTACAACCAATTGAAACATCAGTAAATTATGATTTCCAGGCGAGAAATTCATCAGGGATCTCATTCCACTCCGACCAAAGGATTTTAGTTGCACCAAAGGAAATCCAGAATACACATCACCTCATGAAGAGTGGATAGGGTTTGGCTACAGTGGATGGAAGGACATCTGGTATTGTACCAATAACATAACTCAAAAAACCATTACAAATGCGACAGACAATGCAAACAAATCAAATAGTGGTATGCAACAGTATTCCTTCGCCCATGTCAGAGCCTCAACCACAATTACCAGGATTGGGATTGAATGATTTTGCGATAGCTCCTCAATTTATTGGTGGTGGAACAGAGTTCGTCAACCATACAATTCCATTAACGACTGAGGCTTAAATTTTATTTAAATAAGTCACTTCGTGTAAAGTTTAAAACGTTTTTGTAAACCCTTTTGTGTAGGTGTGGCAGTCTTTTATTTTTAGTTTTAGTTTCAATTAATTAGTTTTAATGGGCCAACTCAAAAGGTTTGACCCGTCAAATTAGGAAATATATCAAATAAAAAAAATATATTACAAGAAAAAATGTTAAGTCAGAAGTGCAGTATTAAGATCAACACTTATCTCGCGAGTGGCAAGAAACACGAAAACACGTATGTATACTTTCGTAAAAAATAATTTGTCGAACAATTTTGACGAAATAAGATGGTGCCTGTCTTTAGCAGATGATACATCGATGAATGTGTTTCCGGAATTCGTTTCGGACACCGAAAATCCAGAACTTTTGGCGAGTATAGCTTAGCGCAGACTGAATGCCTCTATGAAAGGTCATCACATGCGCGTGAGCGATGATAAGAAAGAGGGCTAGTTTTGGATAAAACCAACTGATGTTTCTTACCAAATACCGTGCTGAATGCCGACAAGTGTACACACGTCAACATAGTGGACTCGCAAATTTACATGTGTAAATTAGCTCATGTGTAGTTCAAATAATAATAAAAAAAATAAGCGTGTGCAAAAAGATATTCAGGACAGTGCAGTGCAGCATCTAACATAATACAATACAAAAAAAGTGCAGTGCGGCTATCCCAACTCTTCCGCCCCGATCATAGTACTCTTGCTTGCACTTTGGCACTAAGTGAAACACAGGTAGATCACTCTGATCTAGTGATGTAGCTTACCAAACTCCACCACAATGTAATCCGTGTTCCAATCAGGAATTCAACTTCTTGTGGTTAAAATTTCATCTCCGTAAGCAAGTTATCCATTACTGCTTTCTTTACAGAAATCCCAAACTGGAGAGTAATTCGAACTTTAAAGAGTTCGATGCGCTATTTGACTTCATTCATTGTAGAATTGTATCTCTGTATCCTAATACTGAAATCTTTATTGCAGGCGATTCAATTTCATAACTCTAGATGGTTTCTACATTCTGGACCGACAACACCCGAAGGTCGGTATGGTGAGATCTGCGCTGCGGAAAACAACTTGACCCAGCTTGTAAATGAGCCGACACGTATACCACACGTTGATAGTTATACCGCCATACTGTAGATGCAGCTTCTGATATGATGACAGACAGCATTTTCTCTGGAATGAGATCTTTTATCCCTCATCGGATAAAGAGTATCAAACCAAAATAGAAAGCGTGGTACGACTTGAGCTGTAAAGATGCTTTCAGGGTTAGGGAAATGTTTTTTCGGTCCTACAAGACCAAAACGACTGAGGTAAACCGAAAAAAAAGTTCATTCAAGGCAGAAATAACGGCAACGCCTTTTTCAAGGGTGTGAAATTCCAATACGACCAAAAAATGCGGCGAAATATACTACAGTTCCCCAAATTTTTTGATCGTTCGTCAAAAATATTAGAAATTATGCTATCCCAGACATTCTAGCTATCAGCTCTTTAGACAAGGCCAATCTGCTTGTTTCACACTGAACTCCGGCCAGTTCAACACTTCCAGATTGTGCTTTGTCTCCGCCTACACTTAAGTTCGTCGAATCTTCAGTGGGACGAATCCACTTTCGTACTTAAAGAGTATTTAAAAATCTCAATGTACACAAATCCGCTGATCTAGATGGTGTATTTGCCCTTCCTCTGAAGAGGTGCTCTCCTTCGCTGGTAAGACCACTGCGTAAGCTTTTTTAATATTCTTTCTCTTTGGGGCTCTCTCCGAGCAGATTGAAAACAGCATTTGTCCAGCTTGCCACTCAAAAAGGCGAGTTTTCTTCCTACAGAATCATTGCACTTACGTCTTTTTTTCCAAGGTCTGTGTTTTCATCACTGATAAACGAAATATCTCGAAACGTGAAAATATCGCAATGGCGCACAGTATAATTTTCATAGCAACAGGTCCACTGGTTATTTGATGGTATGTCTCACCGAAAGGTGCAATGCGTACATTAGTCTGGCGAAAGCAAGATGATGGCACTTGATATTTCTACGCATTTGACGGAGTTTGGCATCATGGTCTTTTATCGAAAATGTTTTTGGGATCGATGATTCTCTTTTTCATCGTAATCAATTGGGGAACTATCAACAAAGTGGAATTTAATGCTTCCGTAACTCAATGCTGTCTGCTGTCATTAAGGCGAAATTTAAATACCCAGCCATTTTTCTCTAGAACTCACATAGTCGAATACGAAAAACTTTCCATTATCGGTGTGTGTGTCAGTGGCAACCTACGTTGGAATGACAACACATCGGCGTCGCCAAAAATGCTGCGGTTTAGGTTTCCACGTTTTGTCAGGTTCTTCTAAAACATCTCTGCACCTGCTAGATACTCTTCAAAAGCGTGCTATAAAACTCGTATATGATACTAATATCAGTCTATTAAATTGATACGAACACCGATGTAATGTCTAATATCTTACTTTGTTTGATCGCTAGTCCCACCACCAGTGCTCCATTGAGTAGCATTCCGCTCCTTCAAACCTCCAACCGGAATTACCGTCTCGCTATGAATGTTCATCAGTATACTCTCAAGCCCACTTTCGGACGTACTCTTAAACATCGCGATTCGTTCTTAAACTGTACAACGCGTTTACGGAATGTCCTAATAAACTTCTTAAATCATCCTTAAGCTTCAGTAAAACCTGCACTGATTCTTCACCCGACAGCACATCGTCCACATAGGATTCGTTCCGCGCTATTGTTGTCGCAGCCGGAAACTTCTCTCCATCATCTTCTGCCAATTTGAGAAGCGTTTTTATTGCGAAATACGTAGCACAGGCTGTTCTGTAGGTGACGGTCAATAGCCGGAAGTCGTTTATGTCATCAGTGGTTGCATCCCGCCATACTATTCGCTGAGGTCACAATCTTCTTGATTGATTTGAATTTGGCGGAACATTTTATTAATTTCTTTTTTGAAAAACACTGGATGTATTCGCCATTGTTGTAAAAGTCAAGGTTAAGTTGCATTTCAGCTTAGGACAAATGTGCAAACAATCATTCAAGTATGTTCCATTTGGAACTCGACTAGATTCGTCGAATACTACGTGAAACTTGCTTCCTTAGAAGCAACCGCGTGATGTGGCAAGTACGACGTGGGGTGAAAGACCTTCTCAGTCCTCATTTTCGTCAAAATTTCCATGTATCCTAAGTTAACCTAGTCAAAAGTAAATAAATACATAAGTGGCGCAACAGCCCGGTGTGGACCAAGGCCTAGCTTCTTGCACTCATTTGTGTTTCTCACTTTGTGAATTTTTACACTCCTGAGCAGGGTCTACTGTTTATTGCCGGTTCCGAACGGCTCTCCTGAGCTTTTTCATATGCAGAATTTGACTTTCGGAGATTTGCCATTGCCATTGGTAGTGATCTCGCAGACCACGATCTACCAAACCGTCGTTCAGCGTGAACAATCGGTGAACAGCAAGTTGACGGACTTGTGAAATATCTTGACTCAGGAGCTTTTGCTTCTGATGAATTTTAACTATGACCACCCCAATCATCCCGTTTGCAGGTAGCATAAAAAATGTTTCATACTCTCTTTCGTATTTTAAAAGTGATGAAATGTCTACTTGAACATTTTCCAAAGACCAATAGCGTCGAAGTTCTTGCTCCAAAACTGAACAGGAACACGATTCCAATTCTCCTGAAGGTGCGCACATAATATCCGGTAATAAGTGATGATGTGCATGTCAGTGCACAGTTAGCACTTTTTGGAAGTATCAATATGATGAGAATTGATATATGATCGCAAGGCTTGAGGAAGACCATTGTACTTAACGAAACTCAATTATGTACCCATAAAAAAAAATTTACGCAATAGAATTCAGAGCAATCGATAGTTCCCAATGCTTGCTGGTTATAGAATAGAGCTTGGAAATAAGATGGAAAATGAAAGAAATGATTTAATTAAAGAGTTAAGCATGTCTTATGTAGTATCTTATAAACGTCTGACTTCGCCGATGGTTTCTCCTTTCGATATTAGAGAGCGTGGTGAACTTTCTTAGATACGCCATGATGATGATTCGCTGGTTCTCGTAGCGACCCTTCAACATTTTCTACGCAATGTCAATGTCATTGTAGAAGGAAATAAGAGAATTTCATACAATAAGCCAAAACCAATGAAATTTTCATTTCGCGGCAAAAAAGTTGAGGGTTAAAAGAAATGACGGCTAGTGGATAATCGAGACTCTACTGTACATAAGTAATTTTGTTTTTGTATTTATGTAATACTGTATAGCTCTAGGCGCAGAACTAGTAGCCACATCAAAATAAAAGAAAAATGTTTGCATGTAAATGCGAAAAATATAGCCTTTGTGTAGTTAGCTGAAGAGAAGTGAGAAGAAAGAGCACTAAGAAAATGTTATGCAAAAAGAAGTGAGCGAGAGAAGAGAGCAGAGAAAAGAGATACCGCGGACAAATTCCCTACTGACTGACTGACTTCATATCTGACCACGCGTATAACTAGGTAACGGCAAATAAAATTGCTTTAGAATTTCTTGAATGAAAAGCTAGTATAAGGTTCTATCTGGTTCGAAACTGGTTCAGAAAATGTGAGATAAAACACGTACTCGTTGAAGGAAAGAAGAAAAACTGTGAAAATTATCACGCAAGATACCCACACTCGTTTTACAATCTTAACTCAACCTTATTTCATTATATTGGCGAGCTTGAAGCTCACGAATAACAATAGATTAGATACTTATGTAAATGTAAAGAAGTAAATAACAAAGGGGAATATTTATTATAGTAAATTAGAATACATGTGTCGAATACTAAGGAGCATATAATATTATACGCAATCCCGTCAAAGACTGGCTAATATTTCCTGACCTAGAATTAGCATGTCACAAATTCTAATAATCAATTTTGTTGTCAGAAGAAAATTGGATTTAGATGTGCACATTCATAACAACCGTGCTGCTGCGAAGTATAGAAAAAAATATGACGTGCAGGTGCAAGGAAACTTACGACATATATCTTAGATTGCTTACAAACCCCGCGAAGTAATACCTAACGGCAGTTAGGATATCGATATGGATATGCCATATCCAAATATGATCGTCGGAAGTTCCTCTCTGAAAGAATTGCAAGCTTAAGTTCCAACCTAGATCCAAAGAATTAACTAAAGGATAAATAGCTGCATTACTTAAATTCAAATATTGAATAATTCGAATTGAATAAAAAAGAACGGTTTGCAAATAGTATTAAGATAGGTACGTAAACTAAAAAATACCGCAACGATCAGAAGCAACAAAGATAAGTTGGAGAACACTTTACGAATAAAGAATATTACATATGGACATTTTAGAAAACATCGCAAAAAATTCCAAACTGTCTATATTAATGTTAATAGTTTAAAGTTTTTTATCTATATTTAAAAATTGTAACCAAACTTACATATAGTACATGTTAGAAATGCAAATATGATTAGTTGTATCTCTTGTCTATGATTCCATCAACTAAGAAAACGCCTTCCACGGACTTAATTTTACGCTGTTGGTCCGAATTTTATTTCTTTACATCTTCATTAGATAGACGTAATAACAACAATTGATAACGATTCTCACCTTATTTTTTATATGATGTTAATCAAAACTTTGAAACTGTTATGCTTGGCTTATTATACAGGGTGTTTCGGATAAGATATGAAACAACAACCGGTTTGAGATGAAATTACGTACCTTATGCCAAAAATGTGAAACGTCTTACTTTAACCACCCGGTCAAAGTTAAACTCTTTTCGGTCAAATTTAGCCGTTGTTTAAGAAAAATTAACACACTGTTCTGTTTTTCGTCAAACACAATAAAATAATATAATTTTCCAAAAAAATATAGTTGTTTCTTTTCCAAATAGTACAATATGATTTATTGCGAAGTAATAGTTTTCAACACAAACAAGGCGGTTAAAAATGAATCACCAAAAACTTTTCAATGGACGATGACAGGAAGTATGTAATAACTCTATCTTATTTTACTGCCATTTGTGAGGAAATAGACATTTTATACAAAAAGAATAATAAACCACAATAAGAGGCTGCTAGTATCGTCATATATATTTGATAAGATTTCGGTCAAAGTTACCCCGCTGGTAAATATTAGGCCAGTTGATGGTACCAGATTTTTATTGTTTGCAAATACAAATTTCAAAAATTGAGCATGAGAAAAGTTAATTGTAATTGTAAACGTAACATATATTTCTGAAAAATTTATGACAAAACAAAGTTTTAAGTTTTTTGAAAAAAAAAAAACACTTTTAACTTCAATATCTTTTGACGCATTAATTTTAGTACAACATTTACTTTGAAACAATTAAATCATTATTTATCAATATTACAATTTCAACGGTACTCAGTGTATTACCATACACGCATAAATTTGAAAGACGTTATTTTCAATGGGAGTCAATACAGGGCAGCGCAGGGCTTTTCTTAAAACCTGTGTATCTCGGAAGGGATGGATTTCCGCCATATATATGATCTCTCAAAATATGTCAAGGAATCTCTTCATAAAGTTTTCTACACATTATCTCTTTATTTCAATCGTGATAAATAATTACAAATGTGTAAGAAGTAAATTAAATTATTTTAATTGGAGAATAAAACTTAGGAAACAATTAAAAATATTGGAGGCTTTTCAAAAATAAGATACTTAAAAAACGTAATTATCTAATATTCTTAAATTTGGGATGTTCTTTGATGGTTCTTTTTGAATAAATTGAGTGGTATAATTCATTTTGAGTTGTAGATATATCATACATACGTACGCAATTTTGTAGAAGCAATTTTTTCCAATTTTTTTAATAGATGCTTATCGAATCAACCAAATATTGAAGAGGTTTCAAAGTTTTGTCCGCAACGGCTGGCTACAGAACCTCAGCTTAAAACAAAAAAATTTTGACCGTCGGTTCGCAATAAACTTAGAAAATGGGATATTTCTTCTTCAAACAGAATCTGCCAGATTTGTCATTCCGTCAGCATTACAGTGCAATGTGGTCGACTTAATGCACAGTGGGCATTGGGGTTTACAAAGCTGAAACTGCTATCCAGGAGATATTTCTGGTGGCCCAAGGTAGATAAGTACATCACGGAACGAGTTGCACAATGCAAACAATGCCAACAAATAAGCAGCAGCTCCCAAAAAGAGTTTTCAACATGGCCTGCACCTACATGACCATGAGAGCGATTACACTTAAATTTGGCTGTCCCTTTTTGTTAAGACATGTGGATGATTTACATCGAAGCATATTTCGAGCTTTCCTTTATAGCCAATATGAGCTTCCTTACATCAAATGCCCCCATTGCTGTCCTACAAATCATGTTAACTCTCGAAGGACTGCCCGACGAGACTGTCACCAATATTGCACGAGAGTTCCTGTACAACGAATTCATAGAATTTTGTAAACGGAACGGAATAAACCATTAAACGTTTGTCCCTTTTCACCCTGCAGAGGTGCAGAGAGAAGCAGAATATTTTTTCAGAACCTTTAAAACAGCAGTTAAAAAATACATTACTGGTGGAGAAAAAAGAGACCCCGCCTTGTTAAATATTCTTAGCACTTTTCGATCATTTATATCACATATTTAGGAAGATTGCCAGCGGAAAAACTCTAAGGCTAAAGATTCTACTTTCGTTAATGGTCCATGCCCTCACAAGAAAAGTTCTGGAACGTCAGATCGCTTTAAAAAGAAACAACTAGTTTTCGCAAAAACTTATACATGAGGTTCAGGTTGAGTTCACGGAGTTATTTAAAAAAAAAAAAAAGAAGAACGTATGATGTATATAGTTTCAACTCCTTTTTAACCTTTGCGACGGCTCCAAAATCAGCTAAGAGAACCCAAACAGTACAATACGAACGCTGAGGAGCCCTCCACTTATTTGTATTGAATCCGTATTTTTCCGTATGTTTCTAGACTATTACACATTCACCAAGAAAGCCCCACAGAGAATTCCATAATCAAGTCTGAGTCGTCTCATAGCGCACACCACCTAAAAGTTCCACCAGGATAGGAAATCCAGATGTCCGCTAAATTTGTAGGGAGAAAATGTAGTATATGTATATGTAGTATAAGAGAGGCTATATTCCCAGAATCTTTCGTCTGCACAACTTGACTGCTTTCTTTGTCTTTGGATGGAGATTAGATGTTGAGCGGTAATTTGTTCAATGAAGCTCGCTCAAAACATATATTCGCTAACTTGCATTTATCACTACAATAGTAAAAAACAATCTTCCTTTTTAGTCATATTGCAGAAAAGCTGTGTTCCTATCTTGGAAAATATAGCTCATTCGATTGGCATAACGTTTTTCAATTTTATGGATCTTCGCCAATGACAATCTTTTTAATGTATTTTCAAGAGAACTCTAGGTTCTTCAATAGCAGTTATGAAAACACAGAAGCTAATTCTATGCCATTGTGTAACTCGAAATCATATGATTTTAGAAATGATGATGAAGGGGTACTTTTAAGGTAGGACGACTGTAATGATGGTCACTTTTCGTCAAGGCAACGGTTTCTTAAATACAGTAGAAAAGACGTAAAGGATATTTGCTTCGGAAATATTTCTTGTAGAGAAGCAGGCGAAAAAGTTTCTCCAAGACTAAAGTGCATCATTTTTATCGTAAAAAAAGACCAAAAAGTCGCAATCGCAATTCCAATATTTATTTACCATATACGAATATAACTGAAATAATTGCTTTTAACGAATATGAAAGAAAATACATTTACACGAATTTTTTAAAATTTTCAGTAATCTCGGCTATGTCAGTGATGTATAATAGAATTGGTTCCGCAAAAAAGATTCCCAACCCTCATAGTGCCATACTGACAATGAAGCCCTTTGTGGAATCTTATACAGGGGAAAACATTGCAAAAGGGTTGGATACGATCATGACTCGCTGCAGAATTTCCCAATCAAAAAAAATATTTTTGTTCATAGAGTAAGGCCAACATGGTAAAAGGTGTAAAAACCACAGTGCACAGTTCTCGAAAATTTTGTGTTTATTAACTCCAAAGAATTGTAACTGAATCTTTAAAAACCTAGCCCAATGTAATGTAATCTGAATTTGCTTTAGGATAAATTGAGGCCAATGTACCCATTTAAAAAGAACCAAATTTACACGAACACTTATTAGTAAAAAATTAGTAGACGTTCGAATTAAACATTCTCGTTATTATTTTTATTACTATTATTATTATTATTATTATTATTATTATTATTTATAGAAATGATCTATTGTACAGAAAACATCAGTAACCACTATACAGCACATATTTTGACATGTATTCGGTGGGTGTCAATAGAAGGTGAATAGTGCTAAACAGTAAATAACTTTTTAAGAAATAACCAATTCTTGTCTTTCATAAATCTTTCTTTCATGTGAAAGTAATAGCATATATTGTCATTGTTATAACGTTAGTAAAAACCGTATAAGGATATCATATAAACTTGACGAAAATTAAAACGATCCATGATAATATAAACTCTTCTGGAAGAATTGAAAACAGGCTCTTATAATGTTTTCTAGAATAGTGGAGTTATCCTCCCAATAAGAATTTAATGCAAGTTATGCTATGAACAACTTTCAATACCCATATAACTTTTAAGAACTGTTTTTAAAAGGTGACAGATAACTGCAAAATGAAAACGGCATTTTGGAATGAAGTGGTTCTGTCCCTAACACTATGTTAAGTTGCTATCCTGCTTGCCAGTAAAATAAATTGGCCAGATAGCGTGATAACGGATACCTTTGGATATCTGTTCGATCTCAAATAAATATAGATATGTGTGTATATTTATATTTTGGTTGTGTTTCTCAAATAGTTATTTTTCATTTGACGTCTACAATTTGAACAAAGAAAAACAAAAACTGACTGGAATAAGAAATATAGTAATAAAATGAATTTTACCAATAAGCATACGATTTGGAAGCATCCCAAAATTGCGTTGAGTTGCGGCGGCGAATGAAAAAATTAATGTTATAAGCAGGTCTACTTAAAAGAGCGTAGCTAAAAGTTTATGATGCGCATTTAATGGAACCAGAAAGACTGTGCTATAAATAAATATGACCATAATGAAACATTATAGCCAATAAAAAATTTTCTATCAATAGTATTTGATTTTTTTGATTGTAATTCGAAAAAAGGGCGCACAGTAGCCTTGATGTGACGCACCATTAACTTTAACTGTACAGTTAACCTATAAACATCTTATGCTTCTTGAAAAAAAAACCTAATAAGAATAAGTTGACACAATTTAAATATATTACCAATACGTTAGTTGGTTCTGCTCTGTAGGATTGTTGGAACAGTGGTGACACAACCTGTTAAGGCTAACTTAAGGCTTTGTTTTCTGTGAGCCTTATTTTCTTGTCCTCTTTGCAGGTTGTATTATAAAAATTTATGGAAAAGTTCGCTGACCAACACCAAAAGCAAAAAAATATATATATTGTAAATATTTCTGTTGTCACTACCCTTCTACCGAGCAATGGTACATCTCTGAAATTATCTCGGTAAAGTAATTGTTTTCTAACCACATCAATGGTTATTTGTTAATGTCTTAAAAAAGAAATTATTCAAAATTTTTTTTTAATAAATCTAATATGTAAGTGGGTCGCATTATACTGGCTAAGTGGTAATTTATCACATGACACTTCGTTAATCGAAGCCAATAAACATTCAGAAATCAGTGACTGTGTTTGTTTTAGTGCATAGGAAATTTCTTTATTAAGTACTCCACCATTTCAAGAATACTCGTATACGATATAATGCCCGAAAAAGAAATTTATCCGTTAGACATCTGTCACTGCTGAAATAACAAAATTACTCATTTAATAAAAAGAACAGTATGATAAAATAAATGCATGTTCTAAAGCGATCTTTTCGAAATTAAATATTTAAAATATCAAGTTTATTATTTGAAGCCTTTAAATTAATTGAACGCTAATTTCAAAATAAATGTGATATGACACTTAAATTTAAATAACTTAAAAAAAATAGTCTAAAGAAAACTTAACAGGATAACTGCACCGAAATATTTTTCACATGTTCGATGACCTATGAATTGTAGCAATTTCATATACTATACATACCCGCATTTTGTTTGTTTTCAATATGAACTGAATAATTAAGTGAAAACGAAAATCAAAACATTTGACCCAAAAGTGCTTAATTGCGTGTTCAAAATTATGAAACAATAACAAACAATCACTTACGCGCGGAAACCGAATGACTATGAATTAACGTACTACAATAACTCACAGCCTAGAAGAGTATATTACGAAGTTCTCAGACAGACTACTAGCTTTCTAAATAGCAGGCGCCTTTTAAAATGAATACATCAGACGATTTTCACATCGTAATTGCTTCCCAAAGTTTTAAATACTACAAACTCTGAGCATTATTAAAATACCTGTTAGTATTTTTTAATGTGTCGTATCGAATAACATAGAAAACTTCAGAGAAAACGCAATTGACACTATTTTGTTAATAAATACGTACACGAGTCAATCTTTTTTACATTCATCAAAAAAAAAAAAAACTGAAAAGAATCGAAATCAAGAACGAAACGAACGAAATTCTTCGGGGAAAATTTTTTTTTATGAAGAGTATAATAAATATGGAAGGTCTTAAATCAAGATATTGTGACACTTGTGACTATCTTGCTAAATATAACTAAACATTGAAATAAAAAATATTAGCTACTTACGAAGATTTTCTAATTTATAAAACCTTGTTTAAATGAAATTCTTTAAGGTCGCCTTATAAAACGTGTTAGTTAACATTTTTTTGTAAATTAAAATATGTAATTGACGTCGTGACACAGTAGTTAGAACATTAAGAGGTGTGAGGTCAAATTGAAATTTTACATCAAGATAGTGGTTCTATGGCAAAACCTCTTGAGCGTTATTTGTAGTTAGCGCCATTGTGAGTGTCCTTTCACGTTGAGTGTTGTGTTTCACACTACTACTATACTATACTACTGAGGAATATACCTAGGGAAAGTAAGGTTAGGTAAAACAGAGGTATGATGTATATAATGTATCACACAGACACCGGGCACCAAAACAGGCGCATCGCGATCCCTGTGGAACCAGTTTGTCTTAAAATAGCAAAAACCTAAACAATCTCCCTGGCAAAACACCCAATTTCTTTATAAAATCCAATAAGACTTTTGAAGTCCATGCCATCTGTTTCCTCTAGGTTTTCGAAAAGGTTTTTCCCTAGAAATTTCCTTCGACTGCGCTATATTGCCTTGCATTCACGCAGTATGTGTGTTATCTGTATCCGTATCCGCAAATATCCGTATCTGACAACTTGAGTCTCATTGCGTGTTTTCGCAGGAGACAGTGTCCTATAAGGATTCCTATTGATGTCCTAAGCTTACCCCTTCTTAATTTTATTAGCTTTCTAGATCTTTTACCGTCAAAAGGCGGGCAGAGAGCCTTGGATAACCTGTGTCTTTCAAAACTTGACCACCTTAGGCTGGCAGTCTTTTTGGTTTTTTCCTTGACAGTGCCCCTCACTGTGTAGAGATGTGCTTTGATGTTGGCAACCACACTATTTTCGATTGGCCCCTATTTCTCGCAAGCTCATCTACTTGTTCATTTCCTTTAATACCGCAGTATCCTGGCACCAAGCACAGTTTTACCCAATTGTCTTATAGACACCCCTTTTATTAATCTCTTGGCCTATATTCCTAAACATAAATTTATAAATTATGTCGTTAAACTGCGAGGCCGTGCATCATCCATTTAACGAGCATTCAATTAGTTTCTCCAAAGTATTGTACTTTGCACTAAGCCTACATACGAGTACATGTGTAAGTATAAGTATTGTACATACGATGAATTCGAGAGTCTACAAGCATAATGATGAACGCTTTGTTAGGCAAATCAAACTCAAATTCCCAATTGTTTTTCAGAAAATTATTGGTGAAACCTTTTAAAATTATAAACCATGTGTCTGTTTATAATATTAAATATTTTACGATCCCAGACGAAGAACTGAATAAATCAATTCAATTAAATAGGATTATGTACTGAATCAAAAATTATTAAACAATTTGTGCCTAACGATGTCCTAAACCAGACAGCAGTTCGAAAATAACGACGAACATCGAGTAAGTTAACATATTGTACGAATACCCTTTTACAGCTTTTCTCCAGTGCGCGGGCGGGTTGTGTACTAGCATCCTCAACTAGTGGGTCTTAGTACGTGCCCAGCCAACAACCACTCCAACATCAGTTTATGCCTTCATGTCAGAGTTGACGCCAACGGGATTTTCATATAACTACATACAAATTCTATGAAAAGTGTTTTTAGAGAATTCCCTTGCACGGCATTCGAACTCGCGAGCCTCTGTTTGAGGAGTATATGCATGTACCACTACACCACGGCCACCCACATACAAAGGCTTTTAAGATAAAATTCAAAAATAATTACCGTTACACGCAGCTTTAATTAAAAACGTGAATATCAAAAAAAAATTCTAAATATAAACTTGAAATGTCAACAGACTATTACAAAAACCTGACGAAATAGAAATATTAATGTGAACAAGAACAAGGGTGTGCAAAAATAAGAGGCATTAGTGATTATCAGGCTTGTCACTCATCATAAGTGACTCTATTCAACATTGTGAAAACTTGGAACTTTAAACTATGCAAGAAGCATGCTGCATAGTTTATTCAAAACTCAGCGAATTGCGAATGAGTTGAGCGGCAAAAAATTCCCTTTAAGTATTGTACATTTAAAGACAGTGAAGTGACAATTGACTATTCCAAGAGCACAGAGCTTAATTTTTCTGTGTATTAATACAAAATAACTCAAATTCAATTAGTTTTTAAGAATTAGTCAACGATTCGCTTATATCTCCGAGAATTAGTGAATGCCTTTTGCGAACTTTAAAACTTTGCCTGCATTCTATAAATATGCAACCCAATCTATGATGCACGACCAAAATATTCACGCGAATTTATTCTTAAAATTCTTCTTTTTTGTTTTGTTTTGTTCGCAGGTCGCTGTGACTAAACCTGCGGCCACACGAGCAAGCGCAAGTTCGAAAAACTCAATACATTTACATATTTTCACTATTACACTTTCACTTCTGATACACGGTAAGCTGCAAGTAAAATGTCAATAAATTACAAAAAGCTAAAAAAAAAAAAACTTGAATAGTCCAGTAGGGTAAACAAAATAATACCATATATAGTTGTGAAATAAAAAAAAAAAATATGGACCTTTTTACTAGAAAAGGTTTCACCCAATATCCTTTTGCGATAGTTTTCTTTACCTTTTTTTCTTTTTGACATTAACTTTCTCGCAATTGTAGTGAGAGTCTTTGCCTTTGACGACATTTTTTAAATTCACTTGCAAGTGCAAGCATTCATGTTACTTGCAGTTAGTTCGAAATTTTAATTCCTAGTTATACGCGTGGTCTGATATGGAGTCAGTCAGTAAGTTAATTTGTCCGCGGTCTCTCTTTGCTCTGCTCCCTTCTCTGGCTCACTTATTTTCCTGTGCCTAGAGCTATTCAGTGTTACTTATATTAACAAGGAGGAAAGTTAGCTGTTCCTCCTTGGTAATATCAGGCGTGCAATCTACAATTATTGAAAAATATTTAACTCGCTTTATTTTGTCTAAAATAAGTTTTCTAACTTCGCCTGCCAAAAATTCTAAGAGCTCATTTTGAATGCCCTTGCTTAGGTATGTGTGCTTCGTCTCTTGATGATGGATTCTGCGTAGATGTTCTGCTAGAACCATGTCGAATTAACTAACAGTTTGCACGAGTTGCAGAAAATTGCCGTTGTCTTGCTCGAATAAGACATCGGAGCTTCCTCTCAATGCTAAAGACTGTGTAGCAAGGAATTGCACGAGAATTATAAGTCGTTTCAGGACATTTCTCCAATGCTCAGTTTTCTTAGCCATCTGGTTTTGCATTCTAAATCTCTCCAAGCTCGAAAAGCCGTCATATGTAAGGAACCTGTCTAATGCTCTTGAATAGTACTTGACAAGTGACTCCAGTCACTATAGCCTGTGCTGAACAAAGCGACTCCTTTACGCCAGCGAAACAGAAGCAAAAGACAGAGTCCGAAGATTTCGAGTAAACTGACCTTGCCCTTGCTGTTTTACAATTTTTTAAATCTCTTTGGTAAAATAGGGTACTAAACTTCCTGCTTTTAGTTACAGAGAAATCAAAATTTTCTACTTGAATAGGACCCTGCTCTACTAATAATTGAATAAGTTAATCACTTAAATCTGGCCATAATTTAGGATCTTCAAATGCTGGTAAAATATTAATTGCACTATTTTCTTCAACATCATCTAACACATGTAAGGCTGATTCTGCCTGAACTGGTTCTGCAATATTTCCTGTAGGCAATAAATTATTGCAACTTAGTCTTACCGATGTTGAAGGACACACAACAAGATATTTCCTGAGCTGAAGCGCCTGTTTTGTATTGTCTGTTACAAACACCTTCCGTTTGCTCCTAAACTCATTACCTGATAGTTTTCTCTTTCCTGAATACATTTTTGAGTCCCGACCACAACGCAACTCTTTTTTTTGAAAATATTTTTTAACTGACTTGATTCAGTTTTACCATATACAGGAACTTTTTTTACACCTTAGAAATAAACAATTACAAAAAAGAGACAATCTATTTACATATTATTATAACACTGACTGGGTTTTCTAAATTCGTAAAATTAGGGAAAGTTTTAAAATTATTCAAAAACAAATCTGTCGTCGTCGTCGTCCCATGCGCATGTAGAGTATACGATATACCTTAGTATAAACACATAATAGTATATATAGTATACTACATCTACTTTATGTAAATTGAAATTAATTTAATTTGTTAGACATAAAAAAATCCTTATTAATCGGACAGCAATTTTGCCCTTTTGAAAATAACTGAACAAAATGAATATCTTAACAGTAGCTTAAATACTAAATAACTGCTGCGACTGCATATTGAGAGTTCACACGAATCGATCGTGGGAACGTTGCACTGTATTTGGTGTTGTTCGAAAGCTGCTGACATGATAAAGTAACTACAGCGCGTGTCGAATTCGTCTGCGAGTGTTTCCTGTCTATAGGAAATATTGTTTGGTGTTAACTTGTACATGAAACTTATGTTTACTTCACATTACTGATCACCTTATACACTTTCACCGCTATCACGTACACGTTAAACGTAAAAATAACAACAAAACATGCGTAGATACCTATGTGCAAAAAAAAAAAAAACATGCTCTGACATACATACACAATACAATCTTAACATAATATTGTCAGCCAGAAGCGCAACTTAATGCGATTGAAGCTAACAACACGTTCTCTTCTACTTTCTACATCACGTCTGCCTTAATACGTTGGAACCTTGTTGTAAATAACTTGCATTTGGCGCAGATAGATAAGAAGTTTAATTTGTTAGTGTTTTCTGTGATTTTAGCTGGAAAAACTATAGCGTTATGGCGCTGCATGATACAACTGCTCCAGAAACACATACAAAAAAAAAGCCGTGGATAATAAGTAATAGGTTCCATAAAAGATACAGAGTGTAGACACAGGCATTGGAAAAGGCTGTAACTGATGTTAGGTATCAGTGTACTTTTGGGGTGTATATTATGTATTATTATAAAGATGTAAAGTGTTGCCGCGTTTTGATAAGGTTAGTGAAAAAATATTTTTGGTTAAGTTTGAAATGTATTTAAAAACGATGTTTGCAAAGAACTATTAAGCGAATCTATATAATATTGCGCTGTTCAACTTGCTCTAAAGCAAGGTCGAGCCCTGTGTGCACTGTTTCTAAGTCACAATGCACGATGTGCCGGGCGTTCTAGTTGTTTCCATAAGTGTAGTTCCGAGATTGTCATTGAATAGAATGTAGCTGTGATCCTGTGCGTGGCCGTGGCTCAAGTGGTAGTATATTGACTTCCCGAAAGACATACTTTTTTTTAAATAACTAAAATTTCGTGAGATGAATGGTTACCAAAAATACAACAACAACTCAATTTACACTGATAATTTAGTCTCCCCAATATTTTGTCCCTCATTTTTTTCCTCTGCAGTTCTGAAGATTCGCCAATCTGAAGTATAAATATCAGAGATATTCAGAAAGACTACTTAGGGCGTGAGGTAATCATACACGACACATGTGTTGATTTAGCAAGTTTACCGCCAAATTATCACAAGGTCCGCATTTGGTTTTATTTTTGCTACAGTCGACATGACCGAATTTCTGATTTCTGTGTCATGGCATGGTGATCGAGAGCCAGTCATCTTGTGTTGAGATGCCAACAAATTCCAGGGAGCGACCGATTTTGTATGATTTATCTACCTCCACCAGCAGACATTTCTTGATTTGCTGAATTTGTTGAGCGGTCAGCGACTACTCAAGGTGCATTGAGTGGATAATTACAACTTTACATGGGACTATAGAATACCTGTAGGAAAATCCCAATGTACTTAATTGCGCTTATGAGTTCTTTTTTGCAATCAAAAGGCCGTCACCTTTCTTAGCTGCCTCTAAGTGAATTGAGATGTCTGTTTACAGTGTCCTCGGATACATTCTGCTTAGATCAACATTTAACTACTAAGTACGGCCTTACGCCATCACTTGTGCCTTTGTTTGACACTGAGTTTGGCATGTTTTTTTTTTTATTACTTATTCCTTCGGCGAGTTGTCCATACATCTGCATCTTTTGGGGTTATCAGCTTCCGCCGCCCATATCTTACGTGCTCTTTAACCTTTGCCTCTTTTAAATGCATTTCATCTTTATTATGGCAGTATGTTGCTTTGAGCATTAAAATCTCTGCTGGGCAGTACTAGAGCAGTAAATGTTGTTGATCTCGGTGGTGTTGGGGGTTGGCCAGAGATGCTGATGTTGCCTATATGTATTACTTATCCCCGGTTGCGATAAAAATTTTCCTGAATTCCATTCATTGCATTTTTTGCTGTTATATATTTTTATTATGATAAAAGAATGTCGACAATATTGTTATACATATTTTCATTTAGTGCTATATAGATTATCATTACTACTTTGCTTATGTAATCTTAATTCTTTTATTTCTTTTTTGTTTTCAAAATTACTATCAACGACATTGTCAAAAGTTAAAGTTCTTATTGTACAAATAAAAAATTAAATTATTATCGGAATAAAATTAATTTCCTTGGGTAATGTCTAGCTGATTATAAAAAGCTTCTTTTAGCAAACGTATTTATTTGACATTCAATAAAGTTAATAAGATATAAGATTGTTCCAATAAGATTGTTTACAATATTGTTTCTATTGTCTCACTTTTTTACAACTTCTTCTTTATATGCATTTTTAATTCAAATACCATATTTTCAATATCTATAAATAACATGTAGTTTTGAGTTTTGTTGTTATGACTTATTTCATAACTCTCATTTATTTCACATTGTTTACTTTTTCATAATCCATTATTATACTATGTTACATTTGGTTGGTATACATATGGTACATATGCTGGATAATAAGTTTCTACATCTAATTCGTCTTCGTTGTCCTTTTCTAGATATTATTTCTCTGGTAGTGGAATAATAAATTTTTGTTGGAGAGTGATATTATTTTTTTTTGGAATCAATTTCATATTAATTTATTTCCTCATGTATTATGGATTTTGTTTTGTTTTGCTGATAGCATATTGTTATGTATTTGATTGACTTTATTATCTATAAATTTTAATTTGGTTATTTAATCATGAAACATTTGTTACGATTCTTGTTAACACATGGGCTGACATGTCCGTGCCGTTTTATAGTAAAACACAAAATTTTTGCAAAATTCAACTTTATTTATCAATATAGTTGCTTTCGAGGGCGATACACTGATTGAAACGATTTTTCAATCTTTCGATACCAGTTTTGTAGTACGATTTCGGTTTAGTCTCAAAATAGGCCTCTGTTTCGGCGATTACTTCTTCATCGGCGAGAATTCTTTTGAGGTCTGCGAACAGGAAACTTGCCAGCCGACTGTTGAGTTTTTGGTCGTTTTGGATGAGGTTCGTCGCCTGCTCGCGTCAGCTGACTGCCGACTTGACTCTGGTGTGAAGTGATGGAACCAAGTTTCATCCATTGTCACATACTGACGCAAAAATTCGGCTTTATTGCGGTTGAACAGCTATAAACACACCTCTAAATTATCAACACGTTGTTGTTTTTGGTTGACTGTGAGCAAACGCGGCACCCACTTTGAACAGAGCTTTCGCATGTCCAAATATTCGTGTATGATATATCCAACACGCTCTTTTGATATCTTCAGAGACTCAGCTATCTCGATCAACTTCACTTTACGGTCATTCGTAATCATTTTGTGGACTTTTTTGATGTTTTCATCTGAAACACCCTTTCTGAAACAGACGTCCACTGCGTGCATCATCTTCGGTGCTTGTATGACCACTTTTGAATTTTTCAATCCACTTGCGAATGGTTCGTTCGGCTGGTGCAGAGTCCGGGTAATACTTATCAAGCTATTTCTTTGCATCGGCTGCATTTTTTCCCATCAAAAAGCAATGATAAATCAACACATGAAATTGTTTTGAATCCATTTTTTTTCACAATAACAAAAGTTGCTTCACTTACAACGCTATATCTCGAGAACTAATTGTCCGACAGCTGTCAAATTTATACACGTATCTTTTGAAGGTTGGTACTAACTAAAATGGTATAGATTTAATTCAAGTGGTGCCCTCTCTTAGAAACAGACTTTTCAGCCCATGTATTATTTCTATCTGTTAATTAATTAATTGTATTGCATTATTTTTTTTCTGTAAATTGTGTAATTCTGTAAATGTAAATATAATTCATTATCACCCAAAAATCTTTTCTTTATTAAAAAAAAACTTAATATCTAAAATTGATAAAAACGGGATGTTCATGCGTAAGGAGAATAATGACAACTTAATTACTATTAATCGTAGTAAAGATTTTTGGGTCTTAAATAATATACAAGATCCTATAAGTAATTTTCTATGTGTCCCCTATGTCAACTGCGTTGACATTAACGCTATTGATCTTTTTTTTAACAAAACATACTTACATAACATATTTATTAAACATTAAAATATTAGAAGCATGCGTAAAAGCTTTGGTAACCTCTTGTCCACTTGAACTCTTTTATCAATAAAAATGATTTTATACAATATTTCGGTCGGAAACCTGGATTTAGATTGAAGAAAAATCACTTTTTTATATTGAAGGGTATAAATTTATATTCTTTTGCAATAACAGCTATGCATCTGATGGTGTTGCTGCTTTTGTCAAAGATACGTTTCATATTGGATATTATGGTTTCAATTTGCAAAGTTGTGATGTTTTGAAAGTTATAATTTTGATTTAAAATTAACGTTTTTCTGTGTCTATAGATTAAGTGAACCATCCTTGTCAAATAACATGTTTTGTAAAAAGTAAAGTAATCTGTTATTAGATTATTGATGTTATTATTGTAGATGACATTAACATAGATATTTTACAAAACTTTAATTTGGTTGACAATTATTTGTTTATACTTTCTTCATTTGACTTTGAGTCATTTATTAATAGACCAATTTGTATCACGGTTTCCACTAGTATTTGCATCGACCATATTACGGTACATTTTCGAAACTCTCAATTAAGGGGTTAAGCCAATCTGGGATTTTCCAAAAATAACTTTTTTTTATTGCTTTCAATGGACCCTTAGGATCTCAAAAATGGTATCCCAAAAGATTGTGGCCGGAAAATATCTCGAAGTACTTGTATTTATAAGGTTTTAAAATGATATTTGGGTGTAACATAGCATTTATTCGGAGGAGGATTATTGTAATCCTTTTCATTTTTCAAATATGAATACTTTATTTCACGATCGCTAATGTTTCTTTCTTTTTCCTAACATGTTTCCAATTTTTTTCTGTGCAGTCTTCTCTTCTTTTTTAAGAGCTTATTGTACGAACAAAATATGTTCAAATCCATTATTTGATTTTTATTTGTAGGAGTTTCTGTTAAATGGAATTTTGGTTTGATTGGTTTCCTATGATATTTTATTTCCTGACACTTTTTGGAATCTTTCATTTTTAACTATATCTGTTTATAGAGTTTAGAAAAAATATAATTTATTTTTTAGTGTGTAATATGTTTCAATTTCAATATATTATATTTCTGAATTTAATCTAATTATTCATTTTTTCATAGACCCAATTTACAAGTCTTTGATTTTATCTGTTCTTTTAAAGGGGTTCAATAAGATAACTCTACTCCCATGTAAGAATTCTCTTTCTTTGTATATATTATACATTCATATCAACTGCGTTTTGTATTATGTAGGTTTCTGTATATATAATTTTTGATTCTATAATAGTACAATTTTTGTTGTATTCTCTATTCTCCTAAGAAAATCGGCGACTTTATAAGGGTGATTCATCGTGAGGTTTAATTTATAATGTAAAATAAAATACATAAATTTTAAAGCGAACTTAAAATTTTTATTATCAGTTAAAAGAACAATTTATAACATTTTTTTTGAAAATGATATCTTGTTAATGTTGGAAATGACTACATCTGAGGTGGTCCATTTGGAAGGTCCAATTTTGGACGACTCGTTCGAGCATAGCGACTGGTATCTCACGGATAACAAGAGTAATATTGGCTTCGAAAGCGTCAGTCGTAGAGGACTTATTCTTAAAGATCTGAAGAATGAAATTTCACGATAAAACACCGGATTCTCATTGAAGTTTTTCAGAGCTCATTTACTGAAAATATGACGCAAATTCAAGTCGCCTGGCTTCAGTTCTTACACAAGTTGAATTTTGTACCTAAAAGCCGAGATCCTCATGTAAAATACGCCAAGTTGTCAAATACGTCAAGCCAAGCTGCTTGAATTGATTCGTCACGGTCTTCACGTACACTTTCAGCTACAGCTGGTTTAGTCTCGTCACTACCTGCTGGATGTGGTCTAACCAGTCGAGTATCATTCAGTAATGTAAACTGGGCCTCAAATTTGCGAATGGTATTGGCAATAGTGGTTTCAGTAGGTCGATTATGCGCACCGTAAGTTCCTCGAATCTCACGAAAAACATTTCTCATAGAACGCTGATTTTCGTAATACAGTTGAACAATTTGGAGATACTGTTGTGGTATATGTTTTTCTATGATGATTTGCCAAACGATACTGAACAAATGATAAAGCAGTTTGATAGGAGTTATGCGTGATATTGTCAAAAAAGGCCCATTAAAAATCAAACCTTACGATGAATCATCCCTTATTATTTTGCCTTTTAATTACTCTATTTCAAATTTATATTCCTGGAGTTGCAGAATCCATCTTTGATTTCGTTGAGAGAATACTTTACGCATACATCTATCAGATCTAATGGTTATTTAAGTATTTAATTGAAAAATAATCCATAATAACTTTAAAGGTGTTTCCATACAGTTGTGGACGATTTAACGCATAGCCTAAAAATTCTTTGTCGGTGATACTATGATTAAGTTCGTGGATATATGTATAAAGCTGCAGATACGAAGCACGTTTTGTGTCTCTTTTACACTTTAGTATCAATGGCATGGTTGCCATTGCGTCCGTTGGTACTGATATATAATTAGGTTGATATGAACATGTACTGGATCTTTTATATTTATTTTTATCATAAGGAATCTTAGCATAATTCTTAATAAAATTACGATAATATCCTGTTATACCTAAGGAACCTTCAAACTGCCTTTTTTGCTTTTGCTTCTAGCACTCAAAAAATTTCATTATTTTGTATTTTATTGGGGTGTGATTTTATTAACTTTTTCGTTAATGTATGACCCTTTTATTTCATAGATCTACATATAGATTGCGAACCTATATTTTATCTAACGATTCCATATGTCCTTTAAAAGTTTTAGAGAATAGATAAGATAATCCTTTTTTTTAATATATTTACACAAAATATTGTTCTTTAATGACTCAAATGTGGTGGGAGCGTTCTTGAAACCGAAAGGTTTTAAAAGCTATTTTTTCAATATGTTTTTCTGCATATTTTCTTTTTCAAATCTATGCGTGCATGGTAAGAAATGTGATATCGCTGAACTCGTAATTATAAGTAGTTAAATTGTTTGAAAGGAAATGTTTCTCTAAAATTGATGTGTTAAAAGTTATTGAAGATCAAAAATGAATTTCTTTTTTTTAAATTTTAACTTTGTCATAATTTTTAAAAATGTCCTAGAAACCTCCACGTTTTTCAAATGTGAAACGTGTACCTTAGTACTAACAAACAAATAAAAATCATATATTAATTTATCTCAAGTTAAACATTAAGTTTAGAATTGTTAAAAATTTTAGGGAAAAATATTAATTCCATCCCCAGTGAATTGGGACTCATTCGTATATAGAGTCTTCCGCAAAGTGAATTTCCAGAATGTAATTGCTGAATTTCGAACACTATTCTAAGGTTGTAGCTTCTCCCAAGTTGTAACTATGTAACTGGTGTATGATGGAATGCATGCATGCCTTCTCAATGTAGAATTCTCCAAAAGTATCTCCTGCTTACATTAAAATATCTGCCTAGTTGCCTAAGACTGGTAACAGGTCGCTAAAAAGTTCGTAGGCTTAAATATTAAAAAAAATTTTTTTGGTAAAATCAGATCTTATTATTTAACATAGTTGCCTTTGACGGCAATACAACGATTATGTATTGGATTTACATTGCCTAATAATACCTTTATACTTTGGGAAAAAGAAATTTCAAAAAGCTGTTAACTAAAATAGTTTTTTTTTTTTTTTTAGTTTTATAGTTTAAAGAAGTTGAGCAAGCCTCAGCAAAGGTCCAATGCCTTTTCAATTTAAAAAACTGGGCTTTAGGACATACTTATCACCAACTTCTTTACCATCAGTTGTTCGAATAAAACATAGTTTTTTTTTCAAGATGTTGCACTGCATGAAAACACTTGTATCTTCGACGGCTGGAAACTAGTAGATATCAGATAATTATTCAATACTGTGTGCCTGCATATTGCTACAACATAGATATACATATGTACATACCAATAAATTGGCATGGCAGTGCTTGTTAAAGCACTGATATACTCCTGCAGTGTGTCCAATAATTTCTTACTATTCTATTCTTACTATTTTACACTGCTCCAACCCTCGTTGTGTGCTCCCTCATTCGTCGTTGTGTTGAACTGACAAATTCTGTCCAAATGGACCACATTCAATCTTCCTCGATCCTCACGCTGGATCCGGTAGACAACGTCATTAATGCTGGTTATCACCTTGTATGGACCTTCTTAAACCCGTTGCAATTTTGGTGATTTTCCTTTCTTACGCAGCAACACCAGATCTCATTCTTTGTAGCCGGAAGATTTCGTAGGTGGGGATCCGAATTTTGTTTCACTTGACAATCGAACTGTTTGATCAAATAAGATCTCGGATGGTGTGTGTCTTGTTGAAGTATGAACCGCGTTTCGGTAGGCCATTAAGAAGAGGGGTATATGTCAATCCCAGTCGCACTGGCGATTGCTGACGACTTTATGGTAGACAGATACTCATTCAAGGTCGTATTGAATCGCTAGACTATTCCATCAGATTGACGGTGTACTGGCGTTGTGCTTGTCTTCCTTATTCAAAGATATTGACACAATTCCTGGAAGACTTTTAATTCAAAGTTTCGCCCTTGGTCGGAGTGTAGCTCTATTGGGACCCCAAATCTGCTCACCTAGTTGTTGACTAACTCTTCTGTTACGGCCTTAATCTCTTTGATTTGACTGAAAAAATCCATAATCACGAGGGTGTATCGGTTGCTATTAAAGGTTTCAAGAAACGGCCCAGCAATGTCGATGGCTATTCGTTCGAATGGTGCTCCGACATTCTATTGTTGCATTCATCCCTGTGGCTGTACTTTAGAGCCTTTGCTAGCCGCCTTGTGCACTTTTTGCACCAATTCTTGACATCTTGTTTAGCGCTTAGCCAATAGAAACGTTCTCTTACCTTTTTGAACGTCTTGTTTATTACCAAATGGCTTCTTGATTTACCGTCATGTATTTCAAGTAGTACTTGGCTGACTCTAGACCGCGGCTCGATTAGCTGCATACAAGATGTTTTTCCATCTGCACTTTCCTATTTTCTCTTCAGAAAACCACCTTTTACACATGGTGAGTCTCACTGTGCCCAGTATGCCTTCAGTGTTTGACTCCGGTTTGATATCTGATGCCAGTTTGGTCTTTCCTCGTGTTCCTTCCAGGCCAGTATTGGTTCGATGTTATTATCTGCCTGTTCAGAAGCACGGATCTCGTGTGTACTCCAACCCTCAACTGGTTCAGTTCTGATTATTTAGATTGTTTACTACTTCTGCTGGGAGAATTTTATTCCATTGCTTTTCCTGCGAGACTAGGATAATTACCAGTTAGAAAGCTACGGTCTTTTAAGAAGTTTTTTGAAAAAAAATATTTATTTATTCGTTTACATTAATGTTGTCGCCTTCAAAATAGTCTTCATTAATTATTATGAACTTGTGCCAGCGCTTTTTCCTTGAAACAGATCTTAAACTCGTTCTTTGGGATAGCCTTGGCGATGCTGCTTTGATGTCGTCTATGCCTGTAAAACGACGGCCCTTTAAGGTTTTCTTTATTTTTGAAAATAGAAAAAAGTCACATGGAGATGGAGCCATGTCTGGAAAATATGGAGGGTAGGGCATTGTTAAAGTATTGTGTTTGGTCAAAAATTCGCCGCTGTTTTTGTTTAAAGTTCAACAATTTTGGAACAAATTTTGCTGCACACGCGCTTCATACCCAAAACATTCGAAACAATTTCATGGCATGAGCCGATCAATATGACAACATCATTAGAGACTTCTATGATTGTGATTTGGCGGTCGTTCATAACAATTTCTTTCACTTTTTCCACGTTTTCATCGGTTGTTGATTTGCTGGGACGGGCGTCTGGGCATTCGTCATCTCCAACGTTTTCACTGCAATCTTGAAAACGCTTATACCACTCGTAAACTCTTGGTTTGCTCATAGCAGACATAGCAGACTTTGTTAACATTTCACAAACTTTGTTCCACTTTATTTCATTGTTTACGCAAAATTTGATACAAATTCTTTGATCCATTTCCTTTATCAAACGAAAATCGCCGAGCTCATAAAAACACGTCTAACCTTAGCCACAGACAAAGCAAACAATGAATACAGCTGAAAATTTTATCATACTTTAGGGGCATGTATACTCAAATAATAAAAAAAAATTGAAAATCGCACAAACCAATCCCGCGAAATTTAAAAATTTCCGTTATTTTCTGAACACAACTCGTATGTCATTGGAGTGTAAATATAATACTATCATTCCCAAGGTATGCAAGTCGGTACATCAGTTGAATTTGAAGTGCGAATTTTTAGAGTGATTAAGTGATTTAAGTAAAAGATAAAGAAAAGTAAAAAGGTTGGGATAAGCGATTTGATTGGGAATTGGAGTATTGAATATTTTACATTGGTGTCAGAAGTGGGATAGTGTGTCCTATGTATTAGGATACTCTGTGTAACAAAAAAAAGTTTTTTTTAATTAAAAAAAAAAGAAACTATAATGGGTCGAAAACTATTGCAGTTCAACCTCGTACAAATCAAATCGGAATTGAAGAAAATGTGATTTGGTGCTTTGAACAACAAGGGGCATGATCCAGATATATGATCCAACTATATGTTTGACAGGGAAGAACAGAAGAGTACCGGCAACGATATGGCTGCGATGATGCAATTCATCTTATCGAAAAAGAATTAATAAAAGAACAGTCTCAAACAAAAGCTGGACGAACAAAAGAAAAATCTGGAAGAGCAAAAAACTATTCTACAGCACAAGTTGAACTAAATTGAACTAGACACAGTGCAAAAACAGAACATCCGAAAATGTTGTTTAAGCAGTCCAAGGAGAAAAGATTTGAAGCCTTCCTCATTTGATGGCCAGACGTCATTGTCTGCGTCTAAGAATCAGTTCGAAATGACTGCCTGTGCGAACAACTGGGAATATAAGAAGAAGAGTTTTGCCCTAGAAATGGCCTCACATGGTCCTGCAGCAGAATTTTTACAAACAATCGATATCGAAAAGAATAGAAACTATATAGCTTTAGAGCAGGCTATCGAGAAACTGTTTAGGGATAGCCACATGCGGTTCAACTGCAAAGCCGAATGCAGCTACGAGGAGAAACACTGCAACATTTCCAAGCAGACGTCAGTAGACTGACACATTTGTCATATCCCACCGCAGGCTAAGAAATAATCGACAAAATGGCAAAGGACACATTTATCAGGGGAATCACAAATTCGGAGCTACAGTCACCAGTAGGGATGTCCGGAAAAAGAAACCTTGTTGAAGCACTTGCCTTCGCTCTGGAGATGGAAGCAGCCAATCAGGCTTCCAAAGGAATACATTTCGTCAGGGAAGTAGCATCTGGTGAATGCTCCTGCTCAAGACTATGTACCAAGCAACGAAATACTCCGCGGGAGAGAAGAATGATGCGCTGCTAGAACTGTAATAAAGTAGGTTGCGGTACGACGAAAAGGTTGCCTTCATTGGGGTTACAAGCAAGTAGAGTTAAAAAGTAGCAGAAAGGGATACCAAGAAACTGGTCAGACTTTTCGTAGCATTCAGTCGGGAAATGCTTACTTCGCGAGGCAGAAGTCGGTATCAGAAATCGGCGACTCCAGGGCAATTATTCGAGTCTCACAGACAAAACAATGCCAAAAAAGTTTTCCAGCAGAAGTATTCAGTGGTAAGAAAGCGAAAGAACAGGCAGCAACCCAAATGATCAGGACTGAACTAGTAGAGGATTGGAGTACAGATGAATTTTGTTCCTTCCAGCAGCCAGATAATGAAATCGAGCCAATATTGGCCTGGAAGGAATACGAGGAAAGACCCAGCTAGCTGGAGAGCCAAACTGACCGGAGCTGACCGGAATCAAACTCTGAAGGCATATTGGGCACAATGAGGCTCACTTTGTGTGCAAGATGGTTTGCGGTAGAGAAAATGGGAAAATGCAGATGGAACAACATCTCATATGAAGGTAATCGTGCCACAGTCCAGAGTCAGCCAAGTACTGCATGAAATACTTGACCTAATCTCAGGGAATAAACAAGACGTTGAAAAGGTAAGGGAACGTTTCTATTGGCTAAGCGCTAAACAAGATTCCATAAGGTCTGCTCCTACACCCTCGTGGTCATCCTAAATCAAGAGGCTAAGATCGTATCAGAAGAGATAGATCCCTGAAGGGGATTCATAAAAAAAACACGGACGTGGAGGCTGAGCCTCCCCTCAACGGTCCGACTTACTAACTCCAAACAATTTTATAATTTTTTTGATGTTCCTTTATTCGACCGAATTCTTACAAGTCAAAACTTAGACTAAACTTAGAGCTACTTCGCTTCATATGGGAAGCCGCCGTTCCCATCGCCCAGTATGCAGACTCATCATTTTCATGTCGGCGCGTGTATCCGGAGCGACGCAACGTGATCTCAGTGCGATGCAATATCATTCAGTTGTCGTGGGAACAAGTATGCACCTGAAAAAACTGTGTCGGAGTACTGCATTCTCGTACAGTCTATTACCTTCCACTGGGTTCAGCGACAAGTGCGTCGTGTTAACTCATCCCTCTTTAAAGATCTGCGTCCCGTAGATTATGTGTGACGTCAGATGCAGACGACCAGATTCGGGACGAATGTGGTTCGGCTGCTGTTTGATTTTCTGAATTGATCCTGGGATCAAGTAACGAGGTTATGCAGATTTACAGATGGTAGGTTAGGGCCGAGATTAATTTTTCGCCAGATAATCCAGGCTACGACTGCTACTATTACTATGATCCCCACATTTGTTAAGGAGAGGTATGTAGCTTGATTTTTCAGGTCCTTCAACTGAACAATGTTCTTAACACTGATGTTGTGTACATGTTCCAGATCGATCTTTCATACCCGCTTCGTGATGTTCGTTAAGACCGATGGGAGTAGTTGAGTGTGCGAGTAAGAAGAGCTTGTAAATGTTCTATTTTTTAACTTGATTGTTTCGTCACTGAATTGGATAACGTAAGTACTATTAAGGATCCTTGAGTTGTTTTTTGATATCAAATGCCCAATGAAGTTCGTAAGGAAAATTGTGTCTTCATTGCTTAGTTCGATTATCTCCAGTGTGTTAGTGCGGAACGTACATGCTGTCTGCCCTCCTTTTAAAAGCCTTCGAATACAACTGTCCTCTTAAAATTTTTGTAATGATTTAGCATTACAGATCATTTGATTATTAATAGAAAGGCATTCGTTGATAATCCCATAGGTCTCCTGATGATTAATTAATATTCTATCGTAGACTATCACTGTAGACTCACGTAGACTAAACTGTAGACTATCAGTAATTGAAGCTCTCGTTGAAAGTAAGTTAAATTCGTCACTTCTTACTTTTGTCATAGAGAGGACATACAGGAGAATTGAACCATTCGTGTAAATAGATGGCGATCCATTTTCTATGGCTTCAATTGCGTTGGTATAAGGTAAAGTTTCCATTTCACAAATGATTCTACTAATTTCTTCTTCATCCAGGAGGTTCGTGTTTACTGTACCACTTTTCGCCATTTGGCAGGAGCGTACTATTTCGTTAGCCTCTTCATTTATTACAATAGCTGCTTTTAGAATATCTTGTTCATATCGTTCAGCCAAGGTTGATTTAATCTTATTATTAAATTGGTCTATCATCGAAATTAAGCTTCTTCGTAGTCTCTCCTAAGGTACTAAAGAGCCGGGCATTAATTTTATATTGTTGGTTATTGTTGGCCACAATGTCTTCTTCATTAGAAAGTACTCTATTCCAGTCAGCAGCATCAGGATTCCCCGAAATCCATTTCCAGGCCGATCCAATCCAGTTGATAGATCTTGTGATTCGATGTTTTTCAACGACAATCTGTCGTTCGTTTTGTTGAGATAAAATTCGATTGTGGTCCTCATTTCTGTTGAGAAGTTCCCGATTGTTGATTTGTTAATACCTTGCACTAAGTCTTCGAATTGAGTTAAAGTGATAACGTGTACTAATTTAAAATGTCCATCGACAATCGACACCCCCTGCCTTCTTTTATAGTCACAATTGGTGAATGATAGTTGAATAACTGAGGAGAAAGGCAGCTTGGCAGCAATTCTAAAAAGAGGGATGCAAGTAAAAGCTTGCTCTTGTGGATCTTTACATGGAACTAGGGAAATTCTTATATGGTAGTACAAATGTTGAATTTTTATTTCTATATGAGTCCTACAAATACTCTTGCAAAATGTAATTATACAATTATCAGTTTATTATCATATTATAATATTATAAAATTTGATTTATAAAAATTTATAAAATTCTAGATACTCATTTATATAAGTTAAAAATAAGTGTTTTTTTTTCTTTTCGTGCTCTACCCAAGTGTGTCATAATATATTCATTGTACATTGCATTTGTATTAAGCAATGTCATTACGATTCATTAAATAATGGTCTGGGTTGTGTGTCGGGGAGTTCATTAATTTACTGAGTTTTACTTTGTGTTTTATTTTAGTAGTGTTCTGGCTTATGCTGCACATTTTTGAGGTGAGCTTTATGAATTCTACGCCCAGAGGTTGTCAACACCGTAACTTTGCTATCTTTGGCAACAACCTCTTCTTTTGGTATAAGGGTTTATTTTTTTAAACGAATTCCCCTACATGCAGTGTACACTATGTCTTCTTTATTGTATTTTTTTGGGCTTGCTTTTTTCTTGTTAAATCTATGCAGGCTCATTTTTTTGTTTCTTCTCTTTCTCGTCCCTCAATTCATTGCTCACTCTAATACGATATTCTTACAAATCTTGGTAGATACGTTGGGTTCTATTGAAAAACATGTCTGCAAGCTTCTTTTTGGT
Organism: Volucella inanis; assembly: GCA_907269105.1. Taxonomy (NCBI): domain Eukaryota; kingdom Metazoa; phylum Arthropoda; class Insecta; order Diptera; family Syrphidae; genus Volucella; species Volucella inanis. Next base: position 124,285,487 of record OU026156.1, on the reverse strand, counting down.
GACAGAATGTATGCTGTTGTTATATCTGTCAACTGCGATTGTGTTCCATCTTCAGGCAACGATATATTTCTAGTATGGTGGAGTGGAATCTTTCCACTTGACCATTCACTTCACTGCGATAGACGGTCGTTTGGTAATGCCTAATGCCCAATAGTTCTAGGATAATGGAGCTTAAGAAACTTCGCTCATTGTCCGTGACCAGTACTCTTAGGATCTATTTTTTATATGAAATATCTTTCCGAACTTCTAGAACTTACCAATGTAAGTAATAAACTTCTCACCCTGTATCTCCATGATATCCATGTGCAGAATCTCACTTGCATATGATGGAACAGGAGTTGGTTGGAATTCGGGCGTGTTCGGATGCCTGTCGTATTTACTTAATTTACAAATTTCACAAGTATCCGTGTATTTCTTGATTAGACTAGACATGCTGGGAAAATAATATTTCTCGAGAAATTGTTCCCGATTCTCTCGAAAGTTTCTATGAGCTCTCCTATGTTCCTTCATGATAAGCTCAACCTTCCTGTCCTCATTTGTCACATCCTTTACTATCTTTTGAGTAATCCGCAGTTTGTAATTGGCGAAATGCTTTGGCTTTGAGGAGATCAGTCAGTTTCCGGCTATCTTGGTTATCTATAGCAAAGTAATGACGTGTAAGCCCCGGGTGAGGCTCCTCTAGGCCCCTACCAATCTTAATGATAATCTGTTTTCGGAACACGTTTATCGGAGCCTTAACATGCGGAACCAATTCAGAGCTGTCTGTCAGCACTATGGGCAGTCCCCAATGATGATTGTGCTTCACTAGCAGTCTCGGTGTGAATACTTCTGGCAGTTTCAGTTAGGGAGTGCTCATCAGGGTTATCTTCACTATATGCTGGTTCAGCCCGCAATGAATCGGTTAAATAGTTGACGTCAGTTTTGAGTCGGGAAAGTGCGTCTGCAACGATATTTGATTTTCCTGGCTTGTACACCAACTCATAATTATACTCTTCAATACGAGATTTCCACCGTTTCAACTTCGCATTGAAATTTCGATTGCTGAGCGTAAAGGTCAAAGGTTGATGGTCTGTATGAATTCGAATCATTTTCGGCCCATAGAGATAAGATCTAAAATTATCCAAGGCCCAGCCAGCATCTCTTTCTCGTTCGTCGCATAATTCTCCTCAGTTTTGCTCAAGGAACGAGAGATGTAGGCGATTGACCGATCCGAAGCTGCGTCCCCTTGAGACAGCACAGCCCCTATGGCGTAGTTCGAGGCATCGGTTGTCAAGTTGAAAGGTTTTTCGAAATCGGGAAAGGACAGGATTTCCGATGACATTAAAAAGGTCTTCAAATCGTTGAAAGCCTGCAATGCCTCTTTGTTCAATGTAATTTTCTCGTTTCTTGATTGACTTGCCTTGATCTGAGCATTCTGACCTCGTGTTAGATTCTTCAGGGGTTTTGCTACTCTAGCATAATATCTTATGAATTCCCTATAATAGGATGTAAGACCTAAGAAGCTCTTCAGCCCCTTGAGATTTTCTGAAGGCCTTAGCTTCTCAATAGCTGCTTCTTTCTTTGGATCTGCTTTTATACCGTCGCGAGTTATGATATAACCGAGGAACTCGACTTCTGATTTCATGAAGTTAGTTTTTTCGAGGTTTACTTTTAGGTTAGCTTCCTGGAGTTTCGCGAATACCATTTCCACCTTCTTAAGATGATCATCCTCACCATGACCGAAGACAATTACATCATCGATGTAGACGTAACAAATCTTCCCGATGTATTCCTTCAGCACATCGTCTATCATCCAGGCATTCTCAGGAATTCATACTTGCCGTTCACGGTCGAGAAGGCTGTCTTTGGCACGTCACTGGGCTTCATAAGATTCTGGTGAAACCCCCAGGTGAGATCTATTGTGGTGAAATAGCTTGCTCTGCCCAAATTGGCCAGCGTAGAATTGATATCTGGGATTGGATACGTTTCTGAAATCAAAACGGCGTTTAACATTTTATGGTCAATCACCATCCTGTACTGCTTCTCGCCCGATGGTTTAGGTTTCTTTGGGACGACCCAAATAGGGGAGTTATAGGGACTTTTCGAGGGACGTATTATCCTCTCAGCTAAATGCTTCTTTATTTCGTCCTCTAATACTTCCCTCATATTAGTGGGGTACGGATAGCATTTGTTATATATCGACTCGTCGGTATTAGTTTTAATTTCTGTCTCTTCTATGGTTTTTATGGTTTCACTTGCATCAATAGGTCCGAAAAGAGGTGCATAGGTCTTTACTAGTCGGCGAAGCCTACCCTTGGTTTGCTCGGAAAGATTTTCATTAAAGAGTAGGTTTATTTCTCCGTAGATTTTCTCCTTTAATGGGATAGTTATATTTGGGTTTAGTTTAAACATATTTTTCTTGCGATCGATAACCACCTCAAGTTCTTTAAAAGAATCGTCTCCAATGATTCCATCGAAGGAGTTTAGACCGGGCAATATGTAAAATGTTAGCAGTATGTTATTGCCGATGGATTGAAAGAACCTACCACAGACTTTGTGTTCTATTTTAACGTTACCACCAGCTGAATGTACATAGAAGGGGTGAACAATATGCGTGGAAGGAGATGATGTTTTCTTAACTACGGATGGGGAGAGGAAATTTTTGTTGGCTCCTGTGTCAAAAAGGAACCTAATCGAGAACCTGTCCCTTGTAATATATTCTAAATATGGAACGCTTGATGGGCGTCCGTCATAAAATTTACTTCATCGCAAACTTCATTCTCTGCCAACTCCTCATAACTTGAATCAGGTTCTTTCCAACGTGATTCTACATGGTACAGTCTCTGCTGTTTTCATAACACGAGGACGATTCATTTAGTTCACTTTACAGGACTGAGTGGACCCCAGCTCCATCTTTTCGTGAGGTTTTGGTGCTGTTGGTCTTGGGAGAGGCGTACTTTCCATTGGAGGCGAATAATGTTGTTGTTGAGGAGCATGGAAGTATTTTTTTTTTGCGGTAGTACAGGCCTGGATTCTTTCCTGAACATCTGATTAATGGGTGCCGTTATTGTATTCGATACTCCAGAGTTGTGAATCATATGATTCCTTTAATTTAAATTTTGTATCTCCAAGCAGGCTGAGTAAGCCTCAGGTAAAGTCCTGGGCCTTTGCACGATAAGTATTCTGGCTAGGTCGCCATTAAGGCCGCGAATGAAGACGTCTAGGGCCCTATTCCTATATGTCTCCACGAGGGCCGTCACTGTTTCCTTACTGAAAGATTCGGTTTTTATTTTATTCACCATCAGTGAGAGTTGATGATTGACAGCTGCGAAGAGCTCGTCTAATCTCGTATTTTTCTGAAACAGTTTGTTCAACTGGTGCTCCAGTGTTCTCATATCCCTTTTGTCGGCATAATGTAGAGAGAGACACTGTTTAATGGCTCGCCAATCATTATCAAAAATATTATACGAAACTAAGGCCGTATCGGCAGGCCCCCTTATCTTCTGCCTAATATGCTGTAATATAGCCCTATATATGGGCTTAGCCCCGACTATCTCAAGGTCCCTCAGGATCCCCTCAACAGTATGCACCCACGTTACGTACTGTGTAGGATTTCCATCAAACACTTGCAGCTCCTTTACACAGCCTGGCTGCCGAGAGATATCCCTCAAATCAGCCTCATTCCCAGGTGCACAGAGTTCAATTTCTGCGTTTTTAACAACAATTGAAGGCTCCCCCACCGGTCTCGTTTCTATGCTCCTTAATTGAGAATCCATTTCTTTTAACTTTTCTAATATGGCATTAACTGCCCCCGTAGGATCGGTTATCGACTTATTTATGGCATCCATAATAGCTATTATAATCTTACCTCAGAGTCGTTGCCAAATGTAAAATTGAATATTCAATCTTCTTAAACTCACCAACACTACCCAATTTTTTATATTTTTCTATAAGTTTTACGTAGGTTGTACACCCTTTTCTTTCCTTTCCTTTATGTTGCTTATGCAAACTCCCACTAACTTTGCCTCAAGCTATAATTTTTTATTTAAAAATGAGTCTTGATTGTTCAAATTCTTATTGTCACTTTAAATTAGATTTAGATCCAGATATGGGACAGAGATTTTTATCTTGTTTTTTTCTTTCACTATTTTCTTTCTTATTATTCTCTTTATAATTTTCACTAATTTGCTTTCTTCCTTTGCTCATGGTTTTCTTACATAAGGAAGTTCACAGCACCACACATCGTTTTAGGTTATTATATAAGTTAACGTAAAAAAAATTACCACCCTATTATCTTTGAGAGAGGAGAAAAAGAAGAAAAAAAAAACAGTTAAATATCTAAATTCGTTTCTTTTGGGTACCGCTCTTTCAGAAGGATCGTGTTATCCTTTTTGGACGCGAACATTTAAATGCACGCGACCTACTAATCCCTGAAGGGGATTCATAAAAAAAAACGAGGACGTGGAGGCTGAGCTTCCCCTCAACGGTCCGACTCACTAACTCCAAACAATTTTATTATTTTTTTGATGTTCCTTTATTTGACCGAATTCTTTCAAGTCAAAACTTAGACTAAACTTAGAGCTACTTCGCTTCATATGGAAAGCCGCCATTCCCATCGCCCAGTATGCAGACTCATCATTTTCATGTCGGTGCGTGTATCCGGAGCGACGCAACGTGATCAAAGTGTGATGCAATACCATTCAGTTGTCGTGAGAACAAGTATGTACCTGAAAAAACTGTGTCAGCAATTTTCGTACAGTCTATTACTTTCCACTGGGTTCAGGGTCAAGTGCGCCATGTTAACTTCGAATATACTTTGTTGCAAAAAGATTCCAGAAATATTAACTGGGAACGTATTTACTATATGACTTCAACTCATGAATAAATTGACTTTCTCAATAAAAACGTTTTAGGATTATATGAGACATATCCTTTTAAAATTTTTAAAGTAACACACCTCAAAGGATGTTCTCTCACCAGATCACACAACTAACGCAACCACGTGATCAAGTTTATAACCGATGGAACATCGTGATATAAACCGCACACTCAGGAATCAAGTTGTAATGGCAATACGATCTGCAAAATCCCAAGTTTTTTCGAATCGTCTTAGTCTTTTCCTGAACGGGCTACAGCTATCTTTGTGGTTGAAGTGGTTGAAAGGATACTTTCATTCACGTCGAATGCAGTTGGTTTCGATCAAATACATCCAATTTTCTTCAAACTGATTTTACCTATCAAACTTTGTTGCTGTCACTGCGCGACCCATCACTCCCAAAATGGCTGCTGACAACTCAAGGCGAGGAATGGAAGTTAAATGGAAATATCTCGCAACAGCTATTTGGAATTCGACGCAAAATTGCAGAGTTCAAAGCCCCCGTTCTTATGAATATCAGTGACTGCTTGGGTTACGTTGACTGCTTCGACTACATTATCGAAACTGCCCACGTAGTCGTCTACGTAGTGGTGAACTACTATCGCCTTTACAGCCATTGGAAAACTGCTCTCAAATCTCATGGCGTTAAGATTTTAAACGTAGTTATAGATTGCATGACGTAGATGTTGATAGGCATGCTCTTCTCGTCTCTCCTAAGAAACCATTGAGAGTGTTGATCCCCTAGTTGTATTACCACTTGGTGGAACATTTCCTTAATGTCACCGATTACTGCTACAGGTTGCATTCAAAAGTTGAAGAGAATGGCTAAAAGCGGCTTCAGATCATCCGGACCTTTTAATAAAAAGGTGTTAAGTGAAATGTCATTCACATTGGTGGCTGCATCAAACACCAATCTAGTTTTGTCTAGCTTGTGTGGGTTTTTCACCCCAAAATGCTGTAGATACCAGGTTCTCGATGTACTTAGGGTTGCTTCAGCGTCGGTTAGCTTCTAAGCGTATCCCTTTTCTAAATGCTTCCTTACGATACCCTAATATGCCGAGGCAATGGCAGGTTCTCAACGTAGCTTGCTTTCGAGGCTTCAAAACCGTCTCTTGGCCATTTTATAGCTCCTTGGTACTTCGACCGAATTTTCCTTCCACAATAGACCCGTCTGGTAGGGAGCGCCCACTTTCTTAGTCGTGTCAGAGAGAATTTGTAGTGCTCTTTTGTCGGCGGTAGACAATTGTTTCGAAGGCCTTTTCACTCCAAAATTTTCCAAGCTGAAGTACTCCTCCACCATCAGGTCTATTCATAGTTCATCTTCTAGCTGCATCTGGTTGACATGTAGTACTGCTCTTGAATATTTTCGACGAAGTTTTGTTCTAGATCTCCCAGCCGAGTTTGGTTTCTTTGATGACTGGCTCCACATCTGCGGGTTTAATTGTGAGCAGTGGCGTTCCCAATCGACAATTATCAAGGCCGATCAACAACTGTGGCTTTGCGTTTGTGTACTCGGCGAATGAAGGGATATTTCGGTTCTAGTACAACTGCTGCACGTCGGCATCGGTATGTGTCTGAGTTCGCAAGTCTAACTCACTGACGGTTTGTACCCCATACATTTTAAGCTTTTCAGCATGATCCTTGTCAGCGACTATCTGAAGGTCCACGACTAGCGAATGTTCCGTAAATGTTTTCCTCCCAAGCCATTGTAAATTTAGAGATCTCGTTTCGCCCTCTAACTTAAGCTCTTCGTCTAGGTTTGCACTCGTTAGCGAAATAGACGAACCTTCATCCAGGAGTGCACACGTTTTCACCATGATGTTAGCATTATAGAGCCTCAAAGGTAGAACGCGAAAAAGTATTTTAGAGCTAGCATTTACATCACATCTATGTAAAGTCTTCTTGGGTTGTTGGCTCACGTCCTCATCTGCAGGCGTAATTGAAGCTTTCAGTTATTAGTCCTCATGAAGCATTAAATTGTGTACTTTGGTGCATCTGCCAATCCCACACGTTCTACGTGACTTACAAAAACACGCAGAATGCCCATATTTTAGGCAGCAGAAGCACAGGCGGTTTTTCTTCACAAAATTACACTTCTTTTGGGCGTCCACATCTGTGTAGACATTGCAACTGGTTACTGGGCGTGACTTTCCTTTGCAGTGGAGGCATAAATCACTGTTGGGTGCATCTGCTTGCTTACGCTGCTCCGTGGTGTGAAGAACACTCCTTGCCTTTGGTTTGCTCTCTTGTTTAACGGGCGGTTGAAGATAATTTGTTGTGAATAAACAGATCAGTCTGGCGATACCACTAAGCCACTCGTCGAAGTGCTTCAGAGTAGGGTATAGCACTATGTAAACGCTTCTTTGGGCCCACTCCAGACGTTTGCTCATAGGCAGCTTACTCACAAGTTCGTCTATGAGAGTCGGGTTGGCCAGGTGTTAGTGCAAACCACTCGACTCTAAGAATGTGGAGATGTTGAGAACGGGGTTAACATTTCTAGTTTCCCTCCGAAATAGGCGCAATGTCTCTCACTTTTGCCAGTTGACTACGTAGAAGACACTCCGGTTGACTGAAGCGAAACTCCAAAGCTGACATCACTCTCTCTGTATTATTCGGATGAATCAGCAGTGCCCCGACCTCCTCCTTAGCTTCACCTTTAAGACATTTTTGTAGGCGAAATATATTTTCAACTTTTGAATAGTTAAACATCAATGTCGTCTCTGTGAAGCCGGTGCAGAAAATTGGTCATTCCTCGGGCCTTCCAGTGAATTCCGGTAGATCGCGCAGCTTTCTTTCACCGTGCGATGTTGACTAAAATGTAAAATGTCGGTGGAGGAAAATTCATTGACTGACTATAGGTGGAATAGCATTCAAGGATGGCAAAAACGTTGACACTCTTTGGGTGTGCGAGGAGCTTGGTTTTGTCTCTGCCGTAGTCTTATTTATTGTCTGTGTAACCTGAGACAGAGTAAATGACGAATAGGTAGGAGCTGCACTCACTGGCATTGACAGCTGCTGTGATATGGACGTTGGTGGAAGCCATGAGTGCGGTGTGTACTGGGTTTCGATGACACTGGTGGACGTTTTAGAAACTGTGAATGTGGTTTGTAGATTTGCACGTTGACACAAACCCGATGATGAATATACTGACAATTGGTGGTTTGTTGTAGAAACGGTGGGAATGGACGTAGGCGCAGCAGTGGAAATCGTTGTGGGCATGGCTTGCTGTCTGTAGTTGCTCACGGAACTCTTGTATCTGCCTCGTTATGTCGACGATTGTTTTGTCCATTTGTCTCGCTTTCAAGGTCTTTTGTTGACGAATCCTTCTCCAATATAGTTCCCAATTTGCGGAAACGCTCCTCTGGTTCAGGATCAGCAATCTTTTGACAGTGGCGGGAACATCTTCTTGGTTGTTAAAGTCAATTACTGTATGTTATTGACTGGTTACGACGAATAAGTCCCGCGAGAATTAGCAACTAGTTTAAGTTTCAATAAGGCTGGTCAAACCATCCGTCTGTGAAAATTCGGAGCGATAACTGCCAATGGCTGCAACTGTAGATGAAAACCGCTTGCAGACAAGAAATTTCGCAATCAACAGTTGTGGGCAAACTAACAGCGAGTATTTTGATAGCGGGAAACCTCCGCAAGAACAGTAAATAAGCGGCAAATTTCTTGCAGGCAAATTCCACACTCTAACGAAGACGATTGTGCAATTATTTATTTTATTATTATATTATTATTATTATTATTATTATTATTATTATTATAATATTGTTTATTTATATTCTTAGGCGAAAATCTCTTTTGCGAATACAAAATTATTCCGTAAAAAGCATAAAAATTTGTTGCTGGCTGTGAGATTGTACCCCGTGCTTCCGTTTGGAATATAACCCTCAGCAGTAAAACGCAATATTCCCAAAAGAGAAGAACTTAGTCTCTGAAATAATATTGTTTTAATACAATTCCCATAAGTAAGTAAACTTACTCTTGCTTGCGCTCCAATCATCTTCCCAGCAAGAATTGAATAAAAATTGGCGATTTTTTCTGAAGTGTCAAATAACACTTTCGGCTGTGGGTTAGTTTGTTTTTATTTTGAGTATCCCTGTTCGTTTAGAAGTCCAAGCAGCCGACGTTAACAAATATTAAATTATATTAATTAAGCGACTACAACTTACTTTCTTTTGTTACCCATGTCTTTAATGTCATACTAATAACAGGTATATTTCCGATATCATGGACAACGTCATAAATCCTACCTATAGCTCAAAATTTCAAGGTTGAAGAATTTAGGCTAATATCAATTTTGTCTTATTTATCAAAGGTTTTTTGAAAAATTATTACAAAAACCAAAGACTTTGCAGCTCAACAGTTCATGCCTGCTGACACAAAAGCACTCTGGTTTTCGAAAAGAACATAAGAGCATTACAGCCTTAATATGTATCTGCTAAGATAAATGGCAAGCGATGATGATAAAGTAACGTGTCTTATCCTACTATACATCTCAAAAGCGTTTGATACAGAAGACCACTCTATCTTATGTGACAAACTTTAAAGATTCTGTAATTTCACATATTGGGCTGTAAAGCTTATAAGTTCGTATATAACAGATCAGAGGCAATCAGTCAAATGTAATAACTGTTTTTTAAGTTTTCTACCAAATATACGTGAATGAACTACCCATCATCACCAAACACTGCTCCCTATATATAAGGGCTGCTTGATGAGTACCTAGATTGGAAGATGGGTGACGCTACTGATTAAAAATGTGTGTATTATCATTTTCTATAATCTTTATTTAGTATTACCTTTTTTAGCCCGCCTATCAAGATTTGGTGACAATCAGACGTTTAGTTTTGTTTTGACACCCATTTCAAGAGATCGTGTTTGAATTTTTTGCGACCATTCGCCAACCAAACCATCAGGTCCGAAGGAACTATGAAGTACCTTGGAATTATGTTGGACAATAAACTGCAGTACAAAAAGAACTTCGGTTATAAATGTTTATATTTAACAGGTCAGCTAAAATATTCGAAAGCTAAAATAGTAAAACATATTTTTTTGGTAAAACTCGATTTTATTATTCAACATAGTTGCCTTCGAGGGCAATCCAACAATTATAGCGGTCATGTATTGGGTATATATTTTAATTCGTGCGGTTTTTTTTTTCAAAATTTGAAAGTTTATTTAAGAAAAACATGTACAATAGTATTATTCAAAGTATTGCCCATCTGAAGCTATGACTTTTTCCCATCTTTCTGGCAATTTGTGGATCCCATCCCAAAAGAACTGCGCCGGCTTGGCAGCCAAGAATGAATCAAGCCAATTTTTGATGTTCTGCTCTGATGTGAACCGCATTTCAGTGAGGGCGTTCTGCATCGACCGGAACAAATGGTAGTCACAAGGGGCAAGGTCTGGTGTATAATGCGGGTGGGGTAAGACTTCCCATCCACTGTTTTCCAAATAGTTCTTAACCGGAATAGCAACGTGGGGCCGAGCGTTGTCATGATGGAAAATTATTGCCTCGTGTCTAGTCGAATGTTCCGGGCGTTTTTCGGCTACTGATCTATTCAAACGAATTAATTGTATTCGGTAGCGTTGTCCATTGATGGTTTCACACGGTTTCAGCAGCTCATAATACAGCACACCCATCTGATCCCACCAAATACAGAGCATTACCTTCGCGCCATGGATATTCGGCTTTGCCGTTGATTTGGCTGGTTGGCCGGGTTTTACATATGATTTTTTGCGCTTGGGGTTGTCGTAATGGATCCATTTTTCATCACCAGTAACAATCCGATGCAAAAATTACTTCCTTTTGTGGCGTTCCAGCAGCATTTCGGACATGCAAAACCGCCTTTCGACGTCTCTCGGCTTGAGTTCATGTGGAACCCAATTTCTTTGCTTTTGAATATATCCAGATGCTTTTAAATGTTTTAAAATGGCTGCTTGAGTGACACCCAAAGATTCTGCGAGCTCTCCTTGTATTTGACAACAATCTTCATAGAGTAATGCTTCCAGTTCTTCATCTTCAAACTTTTTTGGCTGCCCAGGACGTTCATCGTCTTCCAAGCCAAAATTACCACTTCTAAATCGTGCAAACCACTTTTGGCACGTTCGCTCAGCTAGCGCATCTTCACCATAAACTTCCACCAAAATACGATGACTTTCGGCAGCAGTTTTCTTCATATTAAAGTAATGAAGAAGAACTTCCCGCAAAAACACTTTTTCAGGCACATATTTGAGTGAAAAAAAAATTATTGTTGTTTACGCTTCAAATGAATGACATATACTGAAATGACGTACGATGACAGTAGCTTTCCAACGCATGTTCCAAAGGAATAATAACTACGAATTAAGTTATAGACCCAATAATTTTTCGATACCATTTTTATATTACGATATCTCTTTAGCCTCAAAATAAGCCTCAGTTTCAGTTTCTTCATTAGTACTGAAAATTTTCCCAGTGTGCATTCTTTTGAGGTATGCACAGAGGAAGAAGTTACTGGGGGCCAAATCTGGAGAATACAGTAGATGGAAAAAAATTCGTTACCGAATTCATGCAATTTTGCCATCATCGACATATTGTTGTTTTTGCTCGATTGTGAGTTCGCGCGGCACCCACTTTGCACACAGCTGTCGCATGTCCAAATATGCATGTACGATATGTCCAACACGCTCTTTTAATATTTTCAGAGATATTTTTTGGTTTTTTCAATCCGAAAATGCGTATGCCATAGATCATCTTGAAACCGCATTCGACAAAGTTCATACCGACTGCCAAGCCACACCGTTTCCACCTTTTTCCACGCCATCCACTGCAGCTGCAAACGATTCAACCAATACAATTATACAATATGTGAAGTCCACACCGATAATTCCTTCAGGCTATCTGAAATTAAAATTTAAAAATTTGATTGTGAGTCAACTGAATGGCCAACATTCTATGCATCGTTTCAAACAATTCACAACAATTCAAAACTTTCGAAACACCAAAAGTTCGTATATCTCAAATAATTTCTAACCTAAAATGTGACCTCATCCATCGCTCATTTGGATGTTACGAATGATACATATGATAAAGCACTGGAAGATTTAAAAGATCTTTATAGCAATAAACGAGTTTTGTTCAACGGCTTTATGAAAAATTTATGAACTTGCTAACATATACGCAATGCGAGTCAGCTGCTGAATTGAAATCGTTGCTTGAGCACAGAATCTTGCATTTTCCAGGTGAAAAACCTCAAATTTTTCAATACCGATGAAAATGCCGAGTTTTTCGCATTTCATCTACTCGAAAAACTATCTCCAGCTACATCTCGAATTTGGAAAACATTCAATTGTTCGATTTCCTTAAATCGACATTTCTCATTGCCAATGCCGCCGCACACATCTCGAACAAAATCGATTCTTCCATAAGTCGATGTCGTCGCACCAAAAATCAAATTACTCACATAACAAATCTTCCGGTCGAAAAGAAATACAAAATTTTCATTATCAAAAAAATCAATTATTTGTCCGATTGAAAAATGCAAAGGAACTCACCTTTTATACAAGTGTCACCAATTCTAGCAATGGTCACTATTTGAACGCAGAGACTTTGCCATTCAAAAGAAATTGTGTTTCAATTGCCTCAGTCATTCATCATCACCGCAATGCACTAGCAAACATACCTGTTTCACTTGCGGTGGTCGATATCACACTCTCTTGCATTTTAATAAATCAAACTTGTCATCGAATGCAGCAAATCCAAATATGACCTCGACTTTATTTCAACTGAATTATGCACCGCAAATCGTTTTAAATAATTTATTGAACACTCATTCAACGGCCCTTCTTCCTACAGCAATTTAAATGTACTTTTCGCATGCGGTCAACTCATTCGACTTCGGGCATTCGACTCAATAGTGGAGCACAACAATCAACTATAACAGAGCTCGCTGCTCAGCGATTAAAATTAGCATTCATCCCATTCAGCATTGGTTATCGTTCCATGGGCGAAACTTAATACAAAATCGTCGATAAGTGACGATTTTACTTCGAATTTTGCTGTTCTTCCATAGATTACGTCAGATTTACCCTTGCTCTCAGTTATAATAAAAACGTAGCCCCATCTTCAAAATCTGCCACTCGCTGACCCTCATTATGCGACTCCCGGTCAAATTAATCTATTGTTAGCCAGTGATGTTTATGGAAAATTCATTGAAGAAGGTTTAAGCAAGGGTGAATTCGGTGATCCCGTCGCTGAATGCACGACTTTGGGATGGATTTTATATGGAGAATTGTTTCAACAAAATTATGTTTTTACATTTCCATTGGTTGAATTTCATCACCTCTCGACAATAGAAGTTGGTGGATATTTAACAAAATTCCATGAACTAGAGGAGATACCAAAAGAAAATACATTGTCGAAAGATGATGAATGGACAGAAAGGTTTTATGAGCAAACGACCACACGCTAATTAAATGGAAAATTCATGGTGCGTTTCCCATTTAAATTTTGATTCATCAATTCAATTGGGGTAGGCATATGATATGGCACTCAGAGGTTTTCAATCACTTCAACGTCGTTTCGTTTGAGACGAAAACTTTAAGGAAGCATACTTCAAAGTGTTCAATGAATACAAAATGCTCAATCAAGTCAAACTCGTTCGTGAGATTAACGAAAAACAGTTTTATTTGCCCCACCATACCGTAATGAAAGAAACAAGCATCACGACAAAACTTCGCCAAGTGTTTGATGGTTCTGCTAAATCGACCAATGGAAAATCATTTAATGATATTTTGACTACCGATCTCGTTTTGCAAGCCGATTTGGTCTCAATCATTCTGAATTGGCGTACGTACAAATATGTTTTCATTGCGGACAAGAAAAAAATGTACCGTTGCATCGATATCCACTCGGACGACACTTACTATCAGTACGTTTTTTGGCAAGATGACGAGATTTCAAGTATTCAGACATATGCTCTACACACTGTCACGTTTGGCCTTGCACCATCACCGTATCAAGCAATCAAAACCATTCATATAGTAGCTGAGCAAATCAAGGCCATTTCACCAGCCGTCTACACAGCACTTTAACTAGAAACGTATGTGGATGACGTAACAACAGGTAGCGAGACCATCGAAAACTCCTTTAAAATGATTCAAATTCTAATTCAAGTTCTCAGAAATGCCGGTATTGAACTCCGTAAATAAGCTAGCAATACGCCTGAAATACTTCGACAAATTCCCACCGAATATCACGACCAAAACACAACATGTTTATTAAATGCTGAAGATGCCATCAAAGCGCTCGGCTTAGGATGGTCAGGTTAAAAAGATTTATTTACATTTTTCGGTAACGTTCGCACTCCCAAACAACTCACAAAACGAAATGTCTCATCAATATTCGCTCGCTTATTTGACCCAATTGGATGGCTCATTTCATTTGTCACAAAAGAAAAAATAATTTTTGAATAAATTGGATTGGGATGACATCGTAACATTTCCCGAACTTCAGTCAGAATGGAATAAAACTATCGATCAACTTCAATTTATCAAAGAAATCGAAATTCCTCGTTGGGTCACCACATGGTCAAGCAACATAAATAATCAGTTTCATGTTTCTTGCGATAGCTCAAACAAAGCATACGCAACATCAATCTATCTTCGAAGCGTGGACTAAAACGGCCAAAGTCTGATCATTGAGTTAGTAAATTGAAACCAATGCGTAAGCCGTTAACAACACCTCGTGATGAATTGTGTAATGCTGGTTAGCTTTCAGGTTGCCTGAACTGGTCAAAAAATCATTAAGACTTTCATTTAATGAAGTTCTTATGTGGACCGATTCCAGCGTGGTTTTGTCATGGATTCGAGAAGAGCCAAATCGTTGGGCAGTTTTTGTTTGTAATCGAATTCATAAAATTCTTTCGTCAACTGAAATTGAACAGTGGCATCATGTCCGGACGCATGAAATCTCCGCTGATCTTAATAGTCGTGGTCTAAACTTTTCTGAGCTGCGTGATTCACAACTGTGGTGGCATGGACTAACATTTCTTTCATTGCTTCACCGTTCGAACTTCATGAAGAAGATCGAAATGAACTTCGTTCAAAGCTAAAATCAATCAACCTCAACATCAACCCATTCAACGTTTTTCAAATTTCAATCGCCTTCGTTTTGCCGTTGCATACGCCTTTCGTTTTTTTCAAATTGTTCGCTCTTCAATTAAGCTCAAATTGCAACGACCACCAAATTCAATGCTATCAATTCCAACAAGACAACTCATTCAACAAGTCGCTCTGCTCACAGTCATTGAAATTCAACCCAGTTAATATGCACTTATTCGCTGGATTCAATCCAATGAATTCTCCACTAAGCTCAAAACGATTCAAGATCAAAAACTAATCACGAAAACCAGCAAATTGCAACGACTTAACCCATTCAACGACAACAACAACATTCTTCGTGTCAACGGTCGTTTATAAAATGCATTCGTCATTTGAAGAAAATTTTCCAATAATTTTGCCTTCGAATTTTGCAACGTTAATTACCGATTATTATTATCGTCTTACGTTACACGGTGAACCACAAGCAACGGTCAATAAAATTCGGCAAATTTATTGAATTCTTGATGTGCGCAATTTCGCCTGCCATTTCACAAATGTGAAATTTGGTTCAAAGCGCTTCCAGTTATTTCACAACAACAAATGGCCACATTGCCCACTGCTCGTGTCAGTACGCTGCCCAGCTACAAAAGTTTTAACTTTTTGCCATTCAGGATTGTTTTTAATCACTTACGCTCCTCTTTGAGCAGCAATAAGCAGTAGACATCATATAAATCTTCATAGAATTTTTCTTATTAAACATATAATTATTATAAATGTTATGTGTATGATAAAATTATTATTATTACCTCAATTTATTACTTCAATACATTCATTTTTATTTTATTATTATGGTTTTTCATAACAACAATGTCATTGCCGGGGAAATGTTATATGTTAATTCACCTTTAATAAAGAAAGAGACAGCCCTCGACAGTGATTTTTTTTTCTTTATTATTATTATTTTTTTTTTTCTTTTCTTTATCTCACACCAACTGTCAAATAAATAAAAAAAAATAAAAAAAGGAGAAGAAGAAGAATGTTGTTACCTAGGAAAGCGAACATGTTTTTTTTTCATTTTAATAAATTTCTTAACTTTTTCTTGAACCAGTTTTTCACCAAGCAAATTAAAGTCAGAATTTGCAATCATCTAAAACATCATCTTGGAGACGAAATGCTCAGAAGTTACAATAGAAAAATCTTGGACTAATAAAACAAAAGGCAAATGGACGTTGAAATAAATACCGACAATCCAAAACTGGATAAATCCAAAACACAGGGACCGTAACTACCACCTAACGCATTTCCTATCTGGTCATGGTGGCTATCGGAAACATCTACACCGCTTCGGGCATGATATTTCACATTTTCGCCCAGACTGCCTTAATCAATAGGAAATTGATCACATGTTGGGGTCCGAAGGAAATTGGATGGAGATTTGCACATTCATAACAAACATGCAAACGAGCAGCGAAGGATCCAAAAAATAAAATCTAAAAAATAGTTTGCTTATCAGTCCCGCGATGTATTGTAATACCTAACGGCAATTTTGCTGGGAGAGTCGTCGAAATGCTTAGGATGCAGTTTAATATATACGCACATTCCTGAAATCGAGCAATTAGGCTATCGAATTGTTCTTGCTGGTAGCCCGGGCTACTGTTATCTTTTAAAATTACACACCCCTTGGCGAAGTTTTATGCTAAATAAAGTTTTAAACATATTTATTAAGCAAGATCAGCGATTTGGAAACATCCACAAACCGGAGAATTTGAAGTTAACGTAAGAGTACATACACCATGGTGGTGTTTTAATGTGAAAGATTTTCTATTGAAGCTGCACAAAGCCGAGTCTGAAATTCCCTTGTTTTTGTCGATTATTATTATTATTTTTTTTTTTCAATGAACGTAACACTCAAGTAGGCATGACAACACTTAAAGGGCCTCAGCACTTTTTAGATTTTTAGTAAAATAGGACAGAGATAGAAAAAAAATTTTTTAGGGTGGTTATTTTGCTTCATGGGTGGCATCCAACATTTAATTGGGAGACTTAATTATTAGTGCACTTGGATTTGTTGTTGTATTCTAGGGAACCACACATCTTACGTGATTTTAGTTGCCTGAAAAAAGAATGTCTTTCGGGGCGGCTGGTATTGAACTCCGAACCGTCCTATTTAGAAGCCATTACATGCCACGGTCATCCACTATATAGCACTATTATAATATATATAATATAATATATTCCTGCAGACAAATCTGAATAATTGAAAAAAAACGCCAGAGAAATCAGTTGTACTGCATTGCCGATTTTTCGATGCGGCAAATCCAATTCACGACATGGATTTAGAAGATGCCGTCGTGGCGAAAAATTTAAATACTTGGGCTCTGTCGTTAACCACTAAGGAAATTGCGATGATGATTTCGCACATACAGTCAGAGCGGGGCGTCATAAATGGCGCGAAGTCTCCGCTGTATTTTGTGACATCAGAAACCTTCAACCAGATTTAACATACACATCGCAATGTTGGCCGATGCATGAGAAATATAAAGGAAAAATGACAGCGAAGAAAATGAAACTGTTACAAATGTGAGTGGGTGTAACAAAACGCGGAAGTCTCCATATTATGTTCGCGGATGTGAACGTTTACTAGGAAGTGAACTACAATGATTTTGCTTTGCTTAAAAATAAAAAAAAAGTGTTAATTAAGATCAATAAATTAGTAATATTGTGCAAAATCTATTATTATTAATATTATTATTATTTAAAAATTTATTAAAAAGGTCCCTTCTTTAAATTCAAGATATATCTTTGCTTTCATATCTTAAAACCGGGTTTAAATTGTTTTTTCTATCGACAATATCAGTAGAAGTGAAATTTCGTCGTATGTCAAAGATGTGATCACAGAATGTACTTTGGTTATACCACTATTACTGAAAAATATTATTGGGAACTGACTACGACAAAAAAAGAAGAATGGAGTTGTACCGCATGTTAAATGGAAATATCCAATAGAATCACTTTTGCTAATTATGGCCCTGAATTTACACTAGCATAAGACGCATAAGAAGCTTAAAATGTCCAGAAATCAGTGAAATTATAAATTAAAACACTGCACTTCTAGACGAAGTAAAGGCATTAAAAAAATAAATTGATGATCTTAAAATCAGCTACGAATTCGTCTCAAACAAATATGAAAATATATGTTATGTAAATCGTAGATATATGGAAAAATAAAAAAATATAACAATGAAGTTCTGCACAAATTGTCAAGTGAAGTAAATGACTTAAAAGACAATAATTAACTTAATGCAAAAAAAGATCAAGAAAGTAGAGCAACAACTTTTCAAAAACAAAACAGGAATAAAAAACATCCCGTCAACGGCAAACGAAGATCTTATTGAAGTTTTAAAAGTTGCCCGCAAAACTATAAAATCCCAACTAGACGCAAATGACATTAATCTCATATATCGCGTAAGAACCAAAAACCCAAAACGATCGTCAATTTTTGCTATGTTAATAAGTTTGTGGCAATTTTCTGGTTTTATTTTATTTTATAATTTTAAATATTGGCTTCGCAGGAAAATAACATTTAAAAGAAATATGAAATAAATAAAATAAAATAAAATATTAAGAAACCTATAAATAAACCGATATATAAAATATAAATCAGCTAGTTTTGCCATGTTCAACGAAGGTAGTCAGAAAATCCGATTCGAAAAGCAATAAAGGCTCAAGTTCCAGCCGACAAAAGAAGAAGAAGAACGAGGTTTGAGCAATGCGACACCTCCTTTTTGGAACCACATGTAGGCTCAATTGAACCAATTCGGGCACTAGGAATATTTCCAACAAAAATTTTTATAGCATTGTCTCTAACATCATCAACAAAGCTCGCCAGTTGAAATGTGGCTCGTCGCATGATAATGTTTTATTAAAAATTGATGGTCGCCTCCTCACCGTTCATAGTCTTTTCAATTTAGCTGTTGCATTTATTGAATATAGTTTTTATATCGTAAGTTGATAGTTTGGTGTTTGAGCCATATTTCTATGAAGATGTGATAGAAGCACTTATACAATATTATTTTAATAACTTTAACATATTTGTGCTTAAAAGTTAATTTCTACCAACCGCTTTCTACTAGTGACAAATATGAAATGGTCCACGACTGTCCATCACAACTTAACCAAAATGATGAAATTTGAAAATTATTCTAAAGAGTGAATTGAACTGAAAATTAATTTAAATTTTTTTTTTTTCGTATAACATATTAATTGTTCTTCGTTTCTTCTAAAACATATTTGAACACCACTGATGCAGTATGCAGCAATAAAATTCAGGCGTTACTAACATACAACATAATTTACGGAGTAAAGAAATACTGTTTATATATAAAATGTAAAAAGTTTATGTACTTCCAAGCTTTCCACAAAGTTATACACACATACATAATTAATTCATTTTTTATTTTTTTAATGGTATCAAACTGTATTTTATATTGACTTAACAAAAATAAGAAATTTAACATTTAAAGTATAGCGAATCCCTGTCGGATGCCTGAAAATTGTATTACCCATCCAGTTCCATCAAAGTTAACAGTCTTTCGAAAACGGATTGATAAAACATTTCGATGACTTACATAAGTTGTAGGCGTATCCTAAAAAAATAGATTTGTACAAGTACTCGTATATACATAACATAATTTTATAAAAAGATAATGTACTTACTTCTCCACAAAATTGTCGCATTAATATATCTTTATTTCCAAAAGCAGGTTCCCGTTCTAAAATTTGCAAAAAATCCGAATGACACGTGACTTTAGAGCCCAAATCAAATACTACAAAAAATAATGCTTTGATTAAACACCCAACTATTAAAGGCAAAGTATGTAGTTAAATTAAGTGTATTTAAAATTTCAGCAGTGTACCATGTTATAATTAAAAATTATAAAAAATGTAATTTGTTGCTTGAATACAGCGCAGTGCATTTTAAACAAATTGCCAACCAAAATAGAACCAGCGTCGGCCTTTCACACCAGTCAAATTCATCCCATTGTATTACTTACTTAAGAGGCTGTTTTCATGTTTTTTTTTTCTTTTTTTTTGCAAAATTCATTTTCGGATTTTGTTAGATACTTATTATATATATATTTTTTTTATATAAAAGATTTCCTTGAAATTTTAAATTTAAATTTATCCTTCTTAAAATGTTATAAGTATGTATATTATAGATAAACATATACACAAAGTTCGAAAACGATATCTTTACGCGCTCGATGCTGCAGTAACTGAAAGCGTAGCTTGAAAAAAATCTTGCGCACACAAACCAGCCCTTTCGCAGTAAGTACAAAACCTTTTGAAAGGTTAACGGAGGACGAGATGCTAGAAAGGTGCAAACGTAGAACAACAAGTGTTTAAACAACCTTATTTGGTCTCAAATTCCCACGCACTTTCTACTTTAAAAATATTGTTCATTGTGGATATCCGCTTACATTTTTAATGAAGGTTCTCACACCTTATTGAAAATTTTGGAGGTAGTAAAAATTGAAATTGGCAACTATGCATACGCCTACACCAAGAAACCAGTACGTTTTGTAGAGAAAAACAAGCGACTAAAGAAGCTTGGGTTCACAAAAAATAAGCTCGTGAAGATGAGGAAGAGACATTCGTTGAAATGTTTGGCCCGGGTACCCATGACTAGCGAAAAATACGACAAGTTTAAAGAATGAACTAACTAAACAAAATTATGTTTTATCACGAAAAAAAAAACTTCAAACGCTTTTTTCTCAAAATTAATTTTTATGGATCGGTAAACAAAAAAAAGGTTAGTTATTTTAATAAAAAAATACTCTTCTAACTAATAAAGTCGCTTCAGAAAAAGTTTATAAGATTTTATGCTTGTTAAACCCAAAAAATGAAAACAGGATTTCATTTCACATTCTTCTTATTCTTTTTTACGAGTACTGTACCCAACTTCACATTGTATATATCATTCATCGTGAGGTCTGATTTATAATATAAAACAAAACACATAAATTTAAAAGTGAACTTAAAATTTTTATTATCGGCATTTATTATTATTCATGGCATTTACTTTTTGAAAATGATATCATGTAAATATAAATGTTGGCCACGACTGCTTCTGAGGTGGTACATTCGGAAGGTCGAATTTTGGGCGACTCGTTCGAGCACGAGTAATGTTGGCTTCCAAAGCATCAATTTTAGCTCGCCTATTCCTGAAGACCTGAGACTTTGCATATCTCCAGAGAAAATAGTCTAAAGGCCAATTTACCATAGCAAAACATGAAATTAAGTGCTCACCAAAATGAATTCTCCATAAGTCCATTGTTTCATGCGCTGTATGGCTCGTAGCGCCGTCTTGTTGAAACCTGAGCTCACCGAGACCATGTGCTTGAATTTCAGGAAGCACATAGTCCGTTAACATGGCGCGATAACGGTTACCATTGACGGTAATATTCTGATTTGTCTCATTTTTGAATAAATATGATCCAATGATTCCACCAGCCCATAAACCATACCATACCGTTGTTTTTAATAGATGTAATGGTAGCTCTTGGTACTCTTCTGCTTGCTCATCAGCCCAAATACGGCAATTTTGTTTATTAACTTATTCATTGAGCCAGAAATGAGCTTCACCATTGAGCAAAATTTCACTATAAAACGCCGAATTTTCATTAAGTTTTCCCTGAGCCCATTCACTGAAAATATGACGCAAATTCAAGTCGCCTGGCTTCAATTATTGCACAAGTTGAATTTTGTACGCTTTTGGGCCAATATCCTCACGTAAAATACGCCAAGTTGTCGAATACGCCAAGCCAAGCTGCTGAGAACAACGACGAATCGATTCGTCATGGTCTTCAGGTACACTCTCAGCTACATCTGCTATAGTCTCTTCACTACGTGCTGGATGTGGTCTAACCGGTGTGTTACGAGTATCATCCACTAATGTTAATTGGGACTCAAATTCGCGAATGGAGTTGGCAATAGTGGTTTTAGTATATTGATTATGCGCACCGTAAGTTCTTCGATTCGCACGAAAAACATTTCTCACAAAAAGCTGATTTTCGTAATACAGCTGAAAAATTGGGGAACGCTGTTGTGGTATGAGTCTTTCCATGATGACTTGCCAAACAATACTGAACAAAAAGGCATAGCAGTTTGGTAAGAGTCACGCGTGATCTGTCAAAAAAGAGCCGATTGAAAATCAACCTCACGATGAATCACCCTATACAATAGTGCACCTGAAAGTTGAAAATATGGTGTGCGTTAAAGTGTTATGTGTTCCGCTACCTTCCGTACAAAGTATACGCGCATGAGTCGCCATAAACGCAACGCGGACACATTTGTTTACAGAGCACACTGAAGTATTATACTTTATAGAGCAATGTAAGCAAAATTTAATTTTCCGATAATGCAGGGCATAAAAGTGCAAAAAAATATATTCAAACAAAAAAAAAAGAAAAAAAGCAACAAAAAAAGTCATGCCAGAGAATATGAATGACTTATTCGGTGAAATCATTACCATTTTCTAAGAATCAAAATATAATATGTGCATTAAAGTGTAAACAATTTATGGTATCGTTTGAAATTTAGATTTAGATTTAGAAAAAAGGTATATGGATGTGTACATATGTGTGTATAATGTATATTTCCTCTGTAGTGGAAATGTAAGCATTAGAGAAATTCTTTTTTTTACAAAATTCTGTATATTAAACGAAATTCAAACTTCGTTTCTAAATACGAACCTTTATATTTTGGATTTGTTTTGCATATGCATATAAATGCTACATATCTAAATAGTCTTAGATATAAGAATCAACTTTTATGAATTTTACTCGTAATACTCACATAATCTTACATATTTACTCGTACATATGGTTTCTGCATAGGTACGCACCACCAGGAAATTCTTAAGGTTTAGAGAGATTAACGGGATTAACGCATAAAATGGTAAGAGATTTATATCATGGTAGGACGGAAGGAGTTCATGATAGTTTATAAGCAAACAAGCATACATTATAATATCATACAAAAAACACCTACACGGAGAGTTATACAATGCATTCAGTGGGTATGCATTTATTTCATCACACACCAGCTTAGAAGCTACAATACTATTCAGGGACGAAGAAAAGAGTTTTGAATTTTCAATTACATTTCGGAATTACTCTGTGAGGACGAACAATTTATTGGACGGCTTTTATGAACGGGTGAGACCCAATTCACCAGGGGTGAAATTATTTGTTTCCACAATTTGTACTCATAGGCCGAATGTAACCCCCGCTTCACGAAACAGAGCTCTTTTCAACACAACATTAACGTCTGTGCGCAGATATATATAGTAAGATAACAAGCTAACGGCTTCTTCCAACGCTTTATTCGGATATACAATAGATATACCTTGCATTTTTGAGGAACGATTTACCAGAACTATTAGGTGACATACCATCGAGATTGTGTGTGATGAATTTAGATCGCTCCAGATATAAGATTTGACAGATATATTGACAATTTTCTACCAAACGTCGTCGTAGGTTTGAATCTAAAACGCCCTAACAGGAAAGGAGTCGCAAGAATCATATAAAATACATATACTTGCGGTCATAAAAACTGCACAATCTAATAAGTTCTCAAAAAATGCCTAATTACATCAGATCGTAAGGGTTTTTCCCATACTAATGAAGGGTATTCCCCATAGCGGAGTTCGGCCTCGTATTCAGTGCAAAAAGATCAGTTTGAGTTGTGACGGTGACAAGTAAAAAAAAGTGAAATGTCTGGTAAATATCATCAACTGACTCGGGACGAAAAAGTTCAAATATTGACTTTAGTCGAAGAAGGGCTTGGCTATCGTGAGATTGTGGTTAAAATAGGATGCTGTCATTCAACTAATATATCGTACGACTGATGAAAAAAAAAACAAAATTTGGATCCACTGGAAAGGAAAAACGGCTCGGGACGAAAACGTAAAACAACCCAGAAGACGGACAATGTATTACAACGAATTAGCATGAAAGATCCCTTTAAAAGTGCTGTCCGTATACTGACAATTGCATTTTTCACGATGATTCTGCACCTTGCCACCGCGCCAAATCCGTAAGTAAAGTGTTATAAATCAACTTCTAGATGTCTACTTTATTAATAATAACAGACAAGTAACTAGAGTCTTTCAATAATTTTCAGCTTAAGACAACGTTTGATGACCTCGGATATTACCAGATAATCATTTTGATATGGTGCGGTTTTTATGACCGCAAGTGTATGTCATGCATGAAGATTCTTGTGTAATTGAGTTATTTTATATTTCTCGATAAAAAACTACACCGTCACCATGCTTAATAAATGAATGTACCCTTAAGCCTCTACTCGAATCGGTTATTTTTCCCCTTATAGGAGTCATTAAATTAACCCCTTTCAAAATAAATTTAAATAAATTAAATGGTATTATAATATAATATATACTTCGAGGGTACAAAGCTTTTATTTAAAAAAGTGTATGCGACTAACTAAGTGTAGAGCTATCTTTGAAATTATTAGCTTGAAAAGAAAGAACAGGGCGGACAGTTTTTTAATTACAAAAAAGACGTAAATGTGATTGTTTTCCAACAAAATAAATTAAATAATTAATTAAGTAATTAGTTTGCTTTCAATCTTGATTAACTTTAAATACAAAGACATCATAGCAAGAGTTTTCTTCTTCCATTTAAATAACTCGTAACTACGAGTTCAACAGCTCATATGTTACCGCATGAAGTGTTATGTTTAATATGAAGCAAGACAAAGCATTGCAACGTTTAGCTCAAAACTTCTGTACCTAGAGAGAATGCATTAACAGCCCATCCTCATCTTCAATTTGTTTGTTAATAAATGTTTCCTTTATACTTACCTATATTTACACCGATATAATAAAATGATTATTTTTTATTAAAAGTACCTTTAAATTCTATAAGAACGGCTAAATTATTTGGCACTCTTATGTTCCATCTACAATCAGAGCTGTTTCGTACATTTTGCGGATAAAATGGGCTTGTAAAGATTCCAGCAAAGTTGAATATATCGCCTCCACAACCAGGTCCTTTATCACTTGCCAGAAATGTAAAATCATAATTATTGAAGATTCCACTGTTGGAAATATAAATTCGTAAGCTATTTGAATATGTAAAGACACTATTGGAAGGATCAACAGAGCCACATAATTTTGAAATCGATGTCGAATTGACACTTTCATCAAATATCTGAAATGAAAAGTAATATTTACCCAAAAAAAAAAACTTTTTGAATAGTTAATAAATATACCTCAATAAAAGTAGATTTGCATTCTGTCTCGCCAAAGAAGAAGTAAAGATTATTAAAGTATATACTAAGTGAATAATTTTTCGGAACATTTATGAAAACATCACAGTCCGCTGCAGTTTCTAATAAAATGCGCCCCTGCATTGAGGTGTAATTTTTAAAACAACCTTAAATAAAAAAAAAATAGTTAAATTTGTTGTGGCATATTCACTTAAATATATAGGCGCATACATATACATATATACATAATTATGTAGTCTAAATCAATTATATATTTCTAAAGAAAAACATTGGATATGATATAAGCCGACCTCAACTAATCCATGAATATTCTAAGCTCGGTATACAAACAATTATCATGACATTACTAAGTTGACAAATAAGTTATTATTTTATTTTATTAATATGTAATTAATTAATATATATATATATATATATATATATATATATATATATATATATATATATATATATTATTCTCCTTTTTCTGATAGCATTACACTCCATTATGGACTTTGGCTTCCTTCGCAAATGTTTTCCAGTATTCTTGATTTTCAGCTTTTCTTTTCCAGTTTTTGATTCCCATTTCATTGAAATCTTCTTCAATGGTCTGTATGTGATTTTTGGTCAAAGGTTTTATGTAATCTTAGTTTTAAAGCTCTGCTTAGTAGCTTGATTTTAATAGATTTTTGTGTGCGTAATAGCATTTAGAGGCAGCTTCAAGTGACCTTGTTTTCGTTTGTTGCTTATTAATGCTGCATATTCAAAGCTGTGAACTTTCTCAAAATAATAATGGTTTTATGTTATGTTTGGCATCGTCGTCTGTTTTAATTTTTAGAGAGTTTCAGGTATTTCTTTTTACTTGTGTTTATTTGAAGCCCTACTTCCTTAGCACTTTTTATTGATTTTTCAAATATTTCCTTCATTGCGTTGTAGTTTCTGCTAACTATTAGAATGTCATCCACATAAGCGTGGATTATTATTATTGTTATTAATATTTTTATTATTAGTATTAGAAACATTATTATTACTATTAATAATATTATTATTATTAATATTATTATTATTATTAATGTTATTATTATTATTAATATTATTATTA
This sequence comes from Volucella inanis, assembly GCA_907269105.1. Classification (NCBI taxonomy): domain Eukaryota; kingdom Metazoa; phylum Arthropoda; class Insecta; order Diptera; family Syrphidae; genus Volucella; species Volucella inanis. Next base: position 124,259,142 of record OU026156.1, on the reverse strand, counting down.
TTAATATTATTATTATTATTAATATTATTGTTATTTACATTATTTATTATTATTATTATTATTATTATTATTATTATTATTATTATTTACATTATTATTATTATTAATATTATTGTTATTAATATTATTATTATTATTAATAATATTATTATTAATATTATTATTAATATTATTATTATTAATATTATTATTAATGTTATTATTATTATTAATGTTATTATTATTAATAATAATAATAATATTATTATTATTATTATTATTTTTATTATTATTATTATTAATATTATTATTAATATTTTTATTAATATTATTATTTTTATTATTATTATTAATATTATTATTATTATTAATATTATTATTATTATTATTATTATTATTATTATTATTATTATTATTAATATTATTATTATTATTATTATTATTGTTATTGTTATTATTATTAATATTATAATTATTAATAATAATAATAATAATATTATTATTATTATTATTTTAATTATTATTATTATTAATATTATTATTATTATCAATATTATTATTATTATTATTATTATTATTATTATTATTATTATTAATATTTTTATTATTATTATTATTAATGTTATTAGTATTATTAATATTATTATTATTATTAATATTATTATTATTATTATTATTATTATTATTATTAATATTATTATTATTATTAAAATTATTATTATTATTAGTAATATTATTATTACTATTAATAATAATATTATTATTAATATTATTATTATTATTAATGTTATTATTATTAATATTATTATTAATATTATTTTTAATATTATTATTAATATTATTTTTAATATTATTATTAATATTATTATTAATGTTATTATGATCAGTTCACCGACTGGTCTCGCAGCGTTCACATCGTGTTCGACTTGCCTTAGTGCAAGTATGTTGTGTGAACCAAAATTCCTAAACGTGGTAGATCCCCTGAAGCCGAGGACAATCAGTCGTCCTCGGGGAAAAAAAATCTGTTTCAATTTCAATATAAATAACATAAAAAACTGCGCACGTGGTCGAAAAGATCCAAATAGGTATAATTATTACAGACCACTACAGTGCCTTTCAGACAGTGATAATGATGATGACAATGTGGACGACGTAATCGCGAATAATGCCACATCGAAAAAAGTGTATATCTCACCAATCAAAGTGTTGCAAAAATCATCAGAGTTTATGCACACGCTAATAAAATCACTTAAAATTTGTGACTATTGCATTAAAAAGATTTCAATCGGAATCAAAATAATATGTGAATCACTGGTCTCATATAAGTCAGTAATTTCTAAATTAAAAACAGAAAAATGTCAATTTTTTTCCCATGAGCTAAAAAGTGAAGAAGTGTTCAAAGTTTTTTTGTATGGATTAGGTGAAGTTGAAACTCCTGCTCTTAAAGAGGAACTAATTAAACTCAAACTTTAATGCATCGATGTTAAGAGAATAATCAAAAAGTATGAACACTACACTGATAATTTCTACTTAATATCAGTTGAAATTAGTTCAATTAGGTTTTTCGATCTAAATAAGAACTATCGTTCAACATTGCCTACGCAAGTAAATTGGAGCTATCAAAAAAAACTCCGTGGAAAATTAACTCAATATTATAATTGCCAGACGTATGGTCATGGCGAACGGAACTGTTTTATAAAAACTAATTGTGGTACCTGTGCTGGGTCACACAAAACTGCTGATTGTAATGAACCCGATGTGATTAAGTGTGCAAATTGCAAAAATTCTCATAGAGTTTCCGATCTCTCTGGCATCAGCATTATGGCTTACCAAGAAATAAAAGAGAAAGCGGCTAGGAAAAAGTCTAATGCTCCTTCCTCGGTTCCACAACTATCACGAGCACAAGCTTCTGCTCATACAATGCCTATATATAAGCACCCGGTATCAGTTCACTCTGTCAATTCGCTTCCTCTGCTCCCACAACCTCGTCATCAACGACAAGTTCCAGTTAAGAGTGCCAATCTAGCTCATAATGTATGGGAAAACCCTTCTCTCAAAGCAGCTGATGCTATTATCAGCAATGAAGGTCACCTCAACAATGTTGCTAGAAACACTTCCAGCAACATTTTACTAAATCTTCCGTGCAATATATCAAATGACTCTACTCTCTTCACTATCGATGAATTAAATGCATTAACGATTGAAATGATAGAATCATTATCATCTTGTAGGACAAAATATGATCAATTTAAAGTAATCGCACATTTAGCATGTAAGTTTGTGTATAGTAATAATAAGTACTTATGGACAATACATATGTTGATATTGTTAATTGGAATGCCAGAGGGATTCGAAGCAAAACTGTAGAGCTTTCAAGCTTTTTAAATACGGACATAATATATATTGCTTTTTTTTTTACTAAGACTGATCTTAATTACAACAGCAAGAAAAAGACTAACTTATCAACACCTGTTTAAAATGTTATCAAAATGATCGAGTCGACCGCAGAGGTGGGGGAGTTGCAATACTTATTAGAAGATCAATTCAACATTCGCCCTTACCTATTATAAATACGCGTCTTATAGAAAATGTAGGCATTGGAATAAATTTAATTAATAACAAATTTATTAAACTCTATTTTTCTGGTGGTGCTATATCAGTTGGAAAAAGAGCAAGTCTTAAGAGCGACTTAAGGAAGTTTTTTACACTAAATGATGACTTCCTGATATTGGGAGACTTAAATTGCCGTCATAGAGATTGGGGCTGTGTCAAAGCAAACACTTGGGAAAATATTCTTTCAAGTCTTTCTGTCTTGTTGCCTGTTTCCGTTCTATTTCCTCCTTGTCCCACCCATTTTCCTGTTAGTTATCGCTGTAGTCCTTCTGTCCTCGACCTATTTATTACAAATGTGGATAGTTTGATTACTCCACCATTTTCAAAAAATGAGCTTAGTTCTGACCATAACCCCGTATTTTGTGGGCTTCTTCGGTCAGGGGAGAGAAGTGTACAATATCGAAGAAATTTTAAAAACGCTTACTGGGCACGTTTTTGTTCCGTAATTAATCAAAAATTTTTTAGCGTTCCAAAGAATTTAGACAGTATAAAGTCTAAAGAAGATATTGGTTCAATTGTTGATGGTTTTTCCCAAACTATTTTAGGCTCTGTTGAGGAAGCCGTTCCGAAAATACCAATACGAAGCCAATTGAAAAAACTTCCTTCCCATATTTTGGAGTTAATAAAGCTGTGAAATATTTGCAAAAGGTATTGGCAAAAATATCGTCAGCTTGTTTTTCGATACCAAATGCTTTGCCTCAAAAAACTGGTTCGAAAGAAATATTAGAGTACAAGAACATAGAGTGGAATGTTAAATTAAAATATTTGGATAAAAATGCAAAACCATTCTGGAACATCGTAAAGGTAATCGAAATTTAAAATAGGCAGTTAATATGTTTAAAAACGACTTCTTGCTCTTATTTCACCGACAGTGAAAAATCGAATGCACTTGTAAGTAGCTTTGCAAGAAATTTTTTTAGTATCTCAACACTTAGGCGATGCTGATACGAATAGTCTGGTGAACATTACTGTGCAAGCATTCAATGCAGATAGTTTCAACTCTTAAAATAATCTTCTTGTAAACGGAGATGTTGAATATTTTATAAAGGGTCTGTGCATTAAAAAGGTAGGTTGTGTGGACCTCATAAGAAACACACTTTCAAAACAACCTCCAAGATCAGGGATATTATACATAGTTTACATTATAAATGCATGTCTGAAATTACAATACTTTACTGATGCTTGGAAAAAAGCTAAAGTGGTGCCAATTTAAAAATCTGGAAAGCCACCAGAATATCCAGGAAGCTATAGGCCAATCAGCTTACTCAGCAATTTAGGAAAAATTTTTGATGATGGTCTCATTTATAAAATTATTTCTTTTTGGTTTTCCCCTCCCGCTTTGTACAATAATGCAGTCTTTTTTATCTAACCGTTGTTTTAATGTCCATGTGAACAGCAGTGTGTCAAATTCAGGAGTTCCGCAAGGGTTGGTGTTGGGACCTGTTCTCTTCAATATTTACCTCGCTGATTTTCCAAATCCGCCTGGTTGTGAAGTGGCCATTTTCGCAGATGACGCTGCAATATATTTATCTCATCAGTTTGCTCTTACTATTGAAACCAATTTAAAGGATGGGATGGATTTGTTTACCAAATATTATAATAGATGGAAAATAAAATTAAATGAAGAAAAAACACAAGCTATCTTTTTAACACGAAAAAGAAAAGCTTGTTTTGTCCCTAACAGCCATATCCGAATCAACGGGAAAAATATAAAATAGGATCCATCTATTAGATACCTAGGCATCTACCTAGACACAAGGCTTACATTTAAGGAACACACAAATAGGACACTAAAGAAAATTGGTATTGCAATCAAAAAGTTGTACTCTTTTACAAATCATAAATCCTTACTTTCACATGAAAACAAAATCATTTTGCATAAAACTATCTTTCAGGCAATTTTGCTGTTTGGTTATCAAGTATGGTGAGATACCGCAGCATGCCATATTAAAAAGTTGCAAGTCGCACAAAATAAAATTTTAAAAATGGTGCTCAACTTCCATGGCATCACTCAACATTGGAGCTGCATAATAGGGCGAATGTTAAATTATTATCTAATAGGATTGCGAAGCTTAAAGCTGAATTTTTAAAAAGATGTAGATTTGCTGACAATCCTCTGATAAATGAATTATACTGTTAAATGTTTTAAGTGCTTATAAAATTAAGAAAGTAATATGTAAACTTATCTATTTATTGTTATTTATTTACTATTTGTTTTATTTTCATTATTCACTTATTATAATTTACTTATTTCTTTATTAATGTGTTTATGTAATTATCTAATGATTCATTTCTTTATTTACTTCTTTGTTTATTTACGTATTTGTTTATATATTTATTTATTTATATATGATTAAATTATTTTTTATGTATTAAGAGAACAATCTAGTCTATAATATGTATACATATTTATTTATTTAATTATTTTTTGTTTTGGATTGGAGAATTTTTTCCGTATTTTCCATCAAAATGTTGTTAATTTTCCCAAAATTATTTGTAATTAATTAACCATATTTCAATAGAAAGATGTCTTTATCAAATTATTGTAATAATAACCTATGTTATTTCTTTTAATATACGAAATAAAAAAAAATATTATGAATATTATTATTATTATTATTATTCATATTATTATTAATATTATTATTAATTTTATGATGAATATTATTATAATATTGTAATAATAATAATAATAATATTAATAATAATAATAATATTAATAATAATATTAATAATAATATTTAATATTTTTATTATTAATATTATTATTATTATAAATATTATTATAATTATTATTATTATATTATTAATATTATTATTATTATTAATATTATTATTATTATTATTATTATTATTATTATTATTAATATCATTATTATTATTAATATTTTTATTATTATTAAAAATATTATTATTATTATTATTATTATTAATATTATTATTATTATTGATATTAGTATTATTGATATTATTATTATTACTAATATTGTTATTATTATTATTGTTAATAGTATTATGATTATTAATGTTATTATTATTAATAATATTATTATTAATTTTATGATCAATATTATTATTAATATCGTTATCAATATTATTAAAATTATTATTATAATATACTACATTACTAATAATATTAATAATATAATAATAATATTATTCCAGTTCTTCATCTTGAAACTTTTTTGGCTGCCCAGGACGTTCATCGCCTTCCAAGCCAATATCACTACTTTTAAATAATGCAAACCACTTTTGGCACATTCGCTCAGCTAGAGCAAGTTCGCTTTAAACTTCCACCAAAATACGATTACTTTCGGCAGCAGTTTTCTTTATTTTAAATTAATGAAGAAGAACTCCCCGCAAAAAAACTTTTTCAAGCACAAAGTTCGACATATTTGAGTAAAAAAAAATTACTGTTGTTTACGCTTCAAACGAATGACATATACTGAAATGACGAGCAATGACAGTAGCTTTCTAATGCATGTTCCAATGGAATAATACAAGTTACGCCATCTCTTAGCAAACCGCACGAAGTAATAGACCCAATATTATTATTATTATTATATTATTATTATTGTTATTATTATTATTAGTATTTTTATTATTATCAATATTATTATTATTGTTAATATTATTATTATTATTAGTATTATTATTATTATCATTAATATTATATTATTATTATAAATATTATTATTATTATTATTATTATTATTATTATTATTATTAATATTATTAATATTAATATTTTTATTATTATTAATATTATTATAAATATTATCATTATTATTATTAATATTATTATTATTAATATTATTATTGTTTTTACTATTATTATTTATATTATTATTATTATTAATATTATTATTATTATTTATATTATTATTATTATTAATATTATTATTATCATTATTATTATTATTATTATTATTAATATTATTATTATTATTATTATTATTATTATTATTATTATTATTATAACTAATAATAATAATAATATTATTATTATTATTATTATAACTAATAATAATAATAATATTATTATTATTATTATTATAACTAATAATAATAATAATATTATTATTATTATTATTATAACTAATAATAATAATATTATTATTATTATTATTATTATAACTAATAATAATAATATTATTATTATTATTATTATTATAACTAATAATAATAATAATATTATTATTATTATTATAATTATTAATATTAATTTTTTTATCATTAATATTATTATTATTAATATTATATTATTAATATTATTAATATTATTATTATTAACATTATAATTATAATTAATATTATTATTGTTATTAATATTTTTATTATTATTAATATTATTATTATTATCATTAATATTATTATTAATATTTTATTAATATTATTATTAATATTTTTATTAATATTATTATTAATATTATCATTATTATTAATATTATTAATATTATTAATACTAATAATGTTATTATTACTATTAATATTATTAATATTTATATTATTTTTATTATTAATGTTATTATTATTATTATTATTATTATTATTGTTATTATTATTATTATTATTATTATTATTATTATTATTATTATTATTATTATTATCAATATTATTATTGTTAATTAATTCTTATAATTTTTAATATTATTATTATTAGTAATATTATTATAATTATAATTATTATTTATATTATTATTACCACTATTATTACTATTATATTATTAATATTATTATTAACATTATTACTAATATTATTATTAATACTATTAATATTAATATTATTAATATTATTATTATTATTATTATTAATATTATTATTATTATTAATATTATTATTAATATTAATATTATTATTAATATTAATTTTATTATTGTATTATTATTATTATTATTAATATTATTAATATTATTATTAATGATATTATTAATATTAATATTATTATTAATAATATTATAATTATTATTATTATTAATATTATTATTATTAATATTATTATTAATATTAATTTTATTATTGTATTATTTTTATTAATATTATTATTATCATTAATACTATTATTATTATTAATATTATTATATTGTATTATATATTATATATATATTAACTTTATTATTGTATTATTTTTATTAATATTAATATTATTATTATTATTAATATTATTATTATTAATATTATTATTACTATTATTAATATTATTATTATTATTATTAATATTTGTATTAATATTATAATTATTATTATTATTTATATTATTATTATTATAAATATTATTATTAATATTAGCATTATTATTATTAATACTATCTTTATTATTATTAATATTATTATTTTAATATTTTTATTATTATTAATATTATTATAAATATTATTATTATTATTATTAATATTACTATTATTATTTATATTATTATTCTTATTAATATTATTATTATCATTATTATTATTATTATTATTATTAATATTATTATTATTATAAATATCATTATTATAAATATTACTATTATTAATATTATTATTATTATTATTATTATTATTTTTATTATAACTAATAATAATAATAATATTATTATTATTATTATAATTATTAATATTAATTTTTTTATCATTAATATTATTATTATTAATATTATATTATTATTATTAATATTATATTATTAATATTATTAATATTATTATTATTAACATTATAATTATAATTAAAATTATTACTATTATTAATATTTTTATTATTATTAATATTATTATTATTATCATTAATATTATTATTATTATTAACATTATTGTTATCATTAATATTATTATCATTATTAATATTACTAATATTATTAATAATAATTTTATTATTATTATTATTATTTATATAATTATTATTAATATTATTATT